>CM056812.1:57713894-58256394 GCA_029852735.1 Persea americana
ATATCACTACCGCGGGATACTATATGTTACGAAATAGAAATCCTCTCTATTAACGAAAATTAACTTATTTTATTTTTTTCCTCTTTTGGAAGGTAGATAAATAAATTCAAATTTCTCCCGATTCTCAATGTAATGGACTTGCATTGCAGCACCTCGCCAATCCAACCCTTATTATAAATATCGTCGTTTCCTGAACCATTTTCTTTGTAATCAAGATTTTGTTGGTTTCGGGTATATTCTCAATTCCAAATATCACGATCTCCCATTTTTTATGGTAATAATTTTACCCCTGTATAAACTTGTCCAAGAATCAAATATTTCATAGAACCGAAGATATGTTTAATTTCACTAAAATTGCTTGAATATCCCGGTGCATAACAAGTTTAGGATCTGCACATCCATAAGACACGCACTTAAACACATACTTTTGCCGTGAGTCATACTCAATTTTCATGAATGTCATTCTCACTTTTAGACCGGTCAAAAAACCTGGGCAATGCATGGGCTAAAACAGCAAATACAATAATAAACAAAAGGTTAAACAATCAAAACTAAATGAGCATTATTTTCAGAGGATTTTAATGGAAGAAAACCCCTTAGAGTTTGTGAAGACCTAAAGGGCCCTCAAATTCCAATATAGATGATAAAGGTCCCCTTGTAACACATAAGCCGATGAGCCTAAATTAGACCCCAATGTAGTCTAGTGCAGGTCAGACACAGGTTAGGCTCGGGCTAGATCGGACCATGAGAAACCTTTTCGCAGACTGAGATATGACTCTACTAGTGTCAACCCCGCTTCAGCAATGAAACCTACTAATGTATCTCGTCTTAAACTCACATTCCCATGGAAGAAGATGCTAGGCAGTTGTTAGACCACTTCTTCAGCATTGAATGTCAAAGGTGATAGTGCTTGCTAACCACACTGCCCTAAATGGTTTTGTGGCGAACACTGCAATGTTCACTTCATGGGCCATGTCATACTGGCTAGAGCTTGACCAAACCTGGCCCAAGTAACCATCGAGAGTAATATTTAGGTCCACATCCCGCCTATGGATTCGAATGTTGGGCCCAGTCCCTATTCATTTGCACAAGAAGTACATGCCCTTAATCTATGTGCTACATTGGGTAAATGGTCCAAAGGTGATACTTAAACTTAACAAAATGGGAGAAATGTGTGTGAAACTACTATGCCAACACTAGTAAACCATGAGTGTGTTGTGAATTGGCCCAAATGCACTTATTTCAAATGTTGTCCCTTGTGTGCCTAGGCTGAGCGAGGTCTTAGAACGATCTTGAATATAAGCTACCCGATATTGAACATAAGTTAAACATTCTCTAATTATTCATATGCTACCATCGGACACCAGGTGTGAACCGGACTTTAAGCCCTCCTCCTTTTTCAGGGCATGGGACTAGCAACGCAACACAACAAGGAACGTTCAAATCGATCAGTTTATTCAATGAGATTCAAAAATGAAATTTAAGTTGTTAATTTTCTTAGTAGACTTTATGGCCAAATATATCACATTCAAATTGTTTGTTTAATAGAGAAGTAACGGGGGGATTATTAAAAGCTATAAAGCAAATGGCCCACCTATATTACTTGGTGGATCCCATATTGGAAGATCAAAAACATCAAAAGATACAAAAAAATAATAATAATAAAATAAAAAATGGCTGGGCTGAGTTTGCTTGACTCATCCATTTAGATGACTCTTTATAAAAGGTTTAGACCGGCAAAAAAAGTAAGAGGAGCAACTTAGTTCATCAAAACCTAGATGATATTGGTTTTTAACTGGATGATCTAATCATGAGTGGACACCACCCCATTTATTCACTCCTCACTTACTAACTAATTCATATTTGGTAAAAGTACTTTACCAGTGAAGTAAATTGTCGTGACCCCGGACTGGGATCCGGGCCCACGACGCGGTAGTAGATAAACCAACATACGTACATATATGAATATAACAATGAGCATACTTATGAATACACACACATTTAATTTCATACAGATTTCCTCGGTGAGGATTTTACACACATTCACAAAATATTTACATTGGTGCGGAAGCGTGTAGCAAATCAAATCGGTAACTCATTCCATAATACAAAACTGATAAACACATTTAGATGACATGACGTCAGAGTGAGCAATGGTCTCTTTGGCATTCCCAAAATATAAAGTTAGAAGTTTAAACAAAAGATCAATTAAATTAACATTCCCCAAAAATAATGGCCAACAGAGGACAGTACAACCAAAAGAGTAAATCAAAAGTCATTCTATAAACTCCCAAACTGTTACGCAACTCCTAGCTTGACCCAATGTCTAAACGACATTATCGGCTTGCCACTCTACTAAGCACTGCGGTTCTCCAACCACTTCCTCTAGCTCCTCCTCAAAAGCAATAACGGGGACTGTGTTGGATGCATTGAGAAGATTGATGAAGTATCAGTGTCTCAAGTCAGATTATGTGTTGGAATTATTGTCAACACATTGTCACACATTGCAAACAAGTGTGGTGAAGAACAGCAGCAAGCAATAACAATGAACCCATTGTCAGATCGACAGGCAGCAATAGCATTGACCCAAAGGAAAATAAGCTAAACAAACAAGTGTTAGGGTGAATCAAACCAAAAAAAAAAAAAACAGAGAGAGGCTACCACATGAGACACATGTCAAGGAGGAGTAAACCCTAAGGAGGTTAACACACGTTATATAAACACACGTTAGGGTGGATTAAAAAAAACGTAGAACAAAAAGAAAAGGAGAGATTGTGAGGAGTGGGGCGGCGTGCAAGAAAGTGCTGCTATGACTTTTCTACAGCAAGTCTAGAAGAGAATTTGCATCAAGAAGATCGTTCTTCATCAACAGTTACTTTTAGATAAGTGTTTCTCAATTTATGTTTATCAAAATTTTAATTGTATGGAGTTGAGAGTGAGAGATTGTAGAAAGGAATTTCTGTAAAGGGTTTGTTTCTAAACCTTGTGAAACATCAAGTGGGTGCCTGGTGTTGGGGTTTGGTGATCCCGTCTGTTGGTGCAAACGTATTGTAAAGGGAGTTGTTGCTTCCGGGATAGTGGGTGCTATCTGAATTAGGGGTGGGTGCTCCTTGAAGTTGCAGCTTCAGAATTAGTTAGTAGAATACATTCTAAGACTAGCCTCGGATTGGAGTCTGAGTAGTCGTTACACCGTGGATGTAGCCTTCGGGTAAACCATGTTAAAACCTTGTGTTTCTGCAGTTGCATGTTTGCTGCTTTATGGTTTGATTATTTGGATCTGTTTTCATATGCTTTTAAAAGATTTGATAGATCACTAATTCACACCCCCCCCCCTCTCAGTGATCATGTGATTCTAATAATTGGTATCGGAGCCCGGTTCCTTTGACAAGCATTAACACGCTGAGGGTGATCTTTAGACGAATCACATGGGATCCAATTCTGGGAACACGAAATCACCATTGTTTGATGGCACTAACTACTCCTTTTGGAAGCTAAGGATGCATGCATTCATTAAGTCACTTGGCTATGATGTTTGGGAGGTTGTTAAAGTCGGCTACAGTGCTTCTACCACACCCACTGATGTTGCAACGAAAAAGCTAGCAGACAATGACTCCAAGGCGCAGAACGCTCTCTATAGCGGCCTTGTGGACAGCAAGCTCGTCAAAGTCATGACGTGCAAGATAGCTAAAGAAATCTGAGACAAGCTACAAAGTATACATGAGGGTGACGAAAAGATCAAAGAGGCAAAACTTTAGACTTATCACTCTCAGTTTGAATCTCTTCACATGGTGGAAGATGAGAACATTGATACTTACATGCTGCGAGTCAATGAAGTGACCAACTCCATCTGCGGGCTGGGAGAGGAGATCAAGGAGCCAGTCATCGCCAAAAAGGTACTTAGATCTCTTCAGCCCCAGTTTGACTCCAAAGTGTCAGCAATAGAAGAAGCAAAAGACCTGAATGCTTTCTCCATGGATGAGCTCCATGGTTCTTTGATTGCCTATGAGATACGGACAGGCAAGACGTCCTCATCTGATAGAGAAGCGACCTTCAAGGTACACAAAAAGGCAAAAGAGGTTGCTGATCATGATGGTGATTCTGATGATGATGAGCTTGAGGCTCAATTTGTCAGAAAATTGACAAAGGGTAGCAACGGCAAGTACAAAGAGAAGTTACCCTTTAAGTGCTTCAACTGTGGCGGTGTCGGCCACTTTGCAGCAAAGTGCCCACTCAAGGAAGATGACAATGACTCGTATACTGATAAGAGTCAATGGAAGAAAAGCCTCAGCAAAAAGGGCAAGACAAAAAGCTTCATCAGTCAACACAACGAAAGCACTTCTGAAACTTCTGACGATGATTACTTTGCGGAGTCTACTGAAGCCCTCTTTATGGTTATTGTTGAAGAAAAAGAGGAGGGGATTGTTACTGAAGAAGACGATGCTGATGTTAACCTTGAAGAGGAACTCATCGCTGCACTTGAGGAACTTAGCATGGAGCGTAAAACGGGTAAGAAAAATCTGAAACGTCTCCATGAATCTGAAAGTTCAGTTATTACTTTGAAAACCCAAGTTGAAGAGTATAAGAGAACCGTAGAAGTTGTTGAAAACCAAATCAATGTCAAAACTGAGGAGGTTGTGAAACTTGAAATCGAGATCACTAGAGCAAGAGCTGAGAATTTAAAACTTAACGAAAAGCTCAAGGCGTTCGAAGCGATTGAAGCAACAATGAAACTTAATGAAATACTGAAAGTTCAAAGGCCCTCCCATTATAAGTTCGGCTTAGGATATGAGATCGGAGAGTCTTCCCTGAGTGCACCCAAATTTGTGAAGCAAAATGCGAAAACCCCTAAGGTATTGAAGTCTAACATGTCATCTAAAAGGCAAAGAAGACTTATATTTCATGGTTATTGCTTTTATTGTAATAAATATGGGCATAAGATGATGGACTGTAGATTCAATATTAAGCCTAGTATAGGTGTAACTAGGAACCCGTTTCAAATCCTGGCAAGCCACAATGTAGAGTGCCATAAGGGTTATAATTATGGTCACTTGGCTAGGGATTGTAGATTGCCTAGTATTGCTAACCAATTTCAGAACAAGAAGCAACCCAAACTTGCAGAGGTCTAGAGAGTAAAGAGAAGTGCAGAAAAAGCCAAGGACTCTCTTATTGTGCAAACGGCATTCAAAGCACAAAAAAAGTCGGCACCGTGGATTCTTGACAGTGGTTGTTCTAGTCACATGACCGGTGATTAAGCGAAGTTCACAAAGCTACAGCAATATGAAGGTGGGTCAGTAAAATTCAGCAACAACAACGGTGCCAAGATCTGTGGAAGAGGCACTGTTCAGCTGAAAGAAGGCAAAGTTCATTCAGAAGAAGTGTTGTACGTGTCTGGCCTTAGACACAACTTGCTGAGCTTGAGTCAGATCTGTGACAAAGGTCACAAGGTCACCTTCACAAAGAACGGTTTCACTATCAAGAAGAGTAGCAGTGGCAAAACAGTGGCTACGGGGTCAAGAACATCTGGAAATCTCTACACCTTGTCTAATGGGTCAGAGAAAACTTGCTTGATGAGCCAAGCAGAAGAGAGCTGGCTATGGCACAGGCATTTGGGCCATATCAACTTTGACAACATGTCCAAGTTATGTTTTACAAAGGCGGTTAGAGGAATTCCAGAAATTAGCAAGCCCTCTAACACAATTTGTGACTCGTGTCAAAAAGGCAAGCAAACTCGAGTTGTATTCAAGACAAAGGAGAATCACTCAAGTAAACCCCTACAGCTCATCCACATGGATCTATGTGAACCAATGAGGACTCAAAGCACCAGCGGAGATAAGTATTTCATGCTATGCATTGATGATTACTCTAGAATGACATGGGTCTTATTTCTGAAACATAAGCATCAAGCACTTGATAGATTTAAAGTCTTCAAAGCACAGGTTGAAAATCAGCTTGGGAAGTGAATCAAGACGTTAAGGTCTGATCGTGGAGGCGAATTTACTTCTGAAGAGTTTGCAAAGTTCTGTGAGGAGGAGGGAATCCATAGACAATTTTCAGCGGCTAGAACTCCACAGCAAAACGGAGTTGTAGAGCGCAAGAATCGGACTGTGCAAGAGATGGCTCGCACAATGCTGATGGAAAGCAAGATGGCTGATAAATATTGGAAAGAAGCAGTTCACACAGCGGATTACATTTAGAACCGTTGTATGCTACGAAGACATGAGGAGAGGACTCCTTATGAGCTGTGGTTTGGGAGAAAAGCTACAGTCAAGCACTTTAGAGTCTTCGGCAGCAAATGTTACATAAAGCGACTTGAACAAAATCTGGGCAAGTTCGAAGAAAGAGCTGATGAAGGTATTTTTCTTGGTTACTCTTCACATAGCAAAGCTTATCTTTGTTATAATAAAAAGACCAGAAAAATAGTGGAAAGTGCTGATGTAAGAATTGATGAAAAATATGAACCCATGCATGTAACCTATGAACAAAGTCCAGTTTATGAGGACTTGGGTGAGTTGGATAATGAAAAGACTGAATCTGATGGTATCAAAGGATCAAAGGAAGGTTCAGAAATTGCTATTCCTAGGAAGCATAACACTTGGGTTGAACAACACCCGATGGACCAAATTATAGGAAGTCCTAAGGCTGGAATTCAAACTAGACAAAGTATTGTCAATACTTACTCACTTGTGTCAACCATTGAACCCAAAACGGTGGC
Source organism: Persea americana (assembly GCA_029852735.1). Taxonomy (NCBI): domain Eukaryota; kingdom Viridiplantae; phylum Streptophyta; class Magnoliopsida; order Laurales; family Lauraceae; genus Persea; species Persea americana. The sequence continues at coordinate 57,720,607 of CM056812.1, forward strand.
TGAAGCCAGTCTTGATGAAAGCTGGTTGAAAGCTATGCATGAGGAGCTAGAACAAATTGAGAAGAACTCCACATGGGATTTAGTTCCTAGACCCACTAATAAAAACGTTATTGGTACTAAATGGGTCTTTAGAAATAAGCTGAATGAAGGCGGTCAAGTTGTGAGAAACAAAGCAAGGTTGGTTTGTAAAGGCTACGCTCAAGTTGAAGGCGTCGATTTTGAAGAGACCTTTGCACCAGTGGCTCGTCTGGAAGCTATTCGTATGTTTCTTGCCTTAGCTGCATACAAAGAGTTCAAAGTCTTTCAGATGGATGTGAAGTCGGCATTCTTGAATGGGGTACTTGAGGAAGAGGTTTACATTGAACAACCGGACGGTTTTCTCATTAGCAACAACTCAGACCTGGTGTGCAAGTTGAAAAAGGCTCTTTATGGACTTAAGCAAGCACCGAGAGCCTGGTATGCACGGCTGGACAACTATCTTCATAAGATTGGTTTCAGCAAAGGACTGGTTAATAGCAATCTCTATATCAAAACAGAACAAGGTAAACAACTAATTGTCATAGTTTATGTCTGTAACGCTCCAATTCCGAATACCGAAGATAACGCTAAGGTATCCGAAGTTGCCGCGCTACTTCCCGGAAAAACTGAGAACTTCCAAGATCGTAGTCCGCAATAAGGTTAAAATTTTAAAACATTTTTAAACAACATCATAATCAACAGTCATATGCGGAAGCGTAACACAAGATAGCGGAAGCACTCCATCCTCTGGCTTGACCCCTTGGTCAGCCGGTCCCCATCCGTAGTCCCCAACTACGGGTGCCTCATGGATCGCGTCACCCGTGGGATCATAGTCTGGACCTAAGCATCAAAGATGGGTCAGATCTAAAGATCTGGCAAGGCACCATATGCAGATAACACAAGATGTATACACAAAGAGAGTAATGACAGGTACATAATCATGTGAGTAAACAAGGTACATAATCTAGGCAGTTAAGCAGTAATGGCAGTTTAGAATCAGAAATGTAAAGTACACTAATCTAAACAGATAACAAAGGGCACATTCACACAAGCTAAATACACCACGGGATATTATGACGCGGCCCTCCCGTACTGTAAACGTCCCATACCATAAACAGTTTGCGGTGGGGAAAGGGTAATAACCATGCAAGGGATAATAGCCCTGATAAATATAACATACAATATACATAACACCGACCACACCCCTTTATCACACCGATCATACCCCTTTATTTCACCGATCACACCCCTTTATCAGATTAACCCGGACGCTGTATTACACCGTCCGTCTAATCACAGCTCATTATGATAGCTCTAAGTAACCAGAACATAGCTCCTACCAGCGATGATTAGTCAACTGGCTAAGCTTAGAACAACTGAGTGAATGTTCAGTGCCGACTCGGGAAACTAAGTATGGGTCTGTGTCTGTCTAGGCTTAACTTGCGTGAGCAAAGTCCTACCCAGGTCTCTAAGAGGTTAAGGTACAACATGGAACACAGTTTAACAACAAGTCCAAGTCCAACAACATTGGATCGACTCCAAGGCTCACAACCGTGGCCTGCGGCAACACAAGTACCATACTATGTCCATTCCATAAACATTCATCATATGCTCATATACAATGAATTAACCAACCATTAAGACTAAACCTCTTCATACTATGGTTTCACATCCCCAACCTTAGGCCGTATGAAGGCCCGCCTAAATACAAACACGGGTCATTTTATCTCCAAACATCACATAGGGTCACCTCTAAGAAATCCTAGGTTCAGGTCCTCCAATTTCCATTAATTAATAATGTTAAGACAACAACAAGGATAAGAGCAGAAAATAACTCATGAAATCTTTAAAAACAGAGAATCAAGTGGAAATAGCCAAAGGACCAGTCCTAGGTAGTGGTCCACTCTTGGTTCAGGCCTTATCACATGATTGGATCCCTATCTGTAGCCTCAGGTGTCCAAAATGATAAATTTGGTGCTCATGAAGTTGTGGACATCATAGGCTACAGTTAAGGTTCGAGTCAATGATGATTCGAATCCTAAATCCTCAATTGGTGGACCCCACGAATCAAGGCTGAGCCATGCCATTGATTCGTGGTGTGACACACTTGATAGAAGGTTATTTGGATGGTCAATGGACCCTTTATATGATCGAACATCAAACATACATAAATCTGGAAAAATCACAAATCACAGTTTGCCCAGTCGACATCACACCCTGGGATGTCGACCGGGTGAGCTGGATGTTGACCTCCCAGGTCGACATCCTGCAGTGTCTCCGGTCGACATCATGGTCGTGATCTCGACCGGGTCCGCTGAGACCTGAAGCCAAACACCTGGGGGGTTCTGCAGGAAATCCAGTGTATCCGGTCGACATCATGGTCGTGATGTCGACCGGGTACACTACGTTTCTGTTATGTTCTGAAAATCTAGGTTCCAGTTATTTCCCGTGTTTTCCTGTGTGCTCGGTCAACCGAGACGGGTCCGGTCGACCGGGTACACTGTCTGTGCACAGTTTCAGGAGAATAGCTGGGACTTGCATTTTCAAGTATTTTAGTGTGCCCGGTCGACTGAGATAGGGTCCGGTCGACCGGGTACATGCAGGAAGTTGAATTTCCAGAATTCTGGATTTCTCCTTCTCAATCCATTTTTCATCCAAGTCGATCCAAATCACTCCCATACATCACATATACATAGGGAAACACAGAAACACTTCAATAATCATCATCCACCATCCATCCGGGCCATTGATCTTCCAAATGGAGAAACTCATTCATCAATGGCCATTTTCACCATGAAAACAAGCTCAAGAGAGAATCTAAACATGTATTATCATCTACTAGAACTACAATTATAGAGACAAAAAGGAAAAGCATGCATCTAATGAAATTGCATAAGGTATTTGCCTTAGTGAAGAAGAAATGGAACTTAAAGTGAGAGAGAAGATCCAATAGAGCGTTGATTGTGAAATGGGAGAGTCTCTAGCCTCCTTGTGTTGGGATTTGGGGGAATTAGGGTTGCTTGGGGAAGAAGATAGGTTAATTGAGAGAAATGAGAGGCAATTAGGGTTTTAGGCTCTTGTGCAATGGCTTAGGTTTTATAACTTAGGGTTTTAGGCTAATTACCTAAAGGGTATTTTGGTTCTAAATGAAAATGAAATGGGGCCATGGGCATTTGGGTAATTAGGTAAGACTCTAGAATGTTCTAACTCTCATGCCCTTCTATTAGTGCTAATGACAATTAAACTCTAATAAAATCAAATCTAACACAAATTAAATTAAAGTTATATCTAAAACTTAGGAATATTAGAATTTATACTACTAATTTCCTATTAAATAGCATATTAAAGTATAAAATACCCTATTAATTATTATTAAATTCAAACCGAGGGCCCACCAGGGGTGGGGCCTCACAATGTCGATGACATAATCTTTGGCAACAATGACGAAAAGTTATGCAGAAATTTTGATGAAAAGATGCAGAATGAATTTGAGATGTCAATGCTTGGAGAGCTGAGTTTCTTTCTTGGTCTGCAAGTACAACAGCTGAAGCATGGTATCTTCATATCCCAAGTAGAATACATCAAGGAGATGTTAAAGCATTTCACCATGGAGGACAGTAAACCGGTAAGCACACCTATGTCTACAAATACAAAGCTAAGCAGAGATGACAAGGCTCCATCAGTTGATCACACATCGCTCAATGATAGGGGGCTTGCTCTACTTGACGGCTACAAGACCAGACATTCTACAGGCAGTATGTATGGTGGCAAGATTTTAGGCATCACCAATGGAGGCGCACGTTACAACAGTGAAGAGGATATTCCGGTATCTAAAGGGTACTATGGAGCTTGGTATATGGTATCCCAAAGGTAAATCCTTCATTCTTGTTGCATATTCTAACGCTGATTGGGCAGGGTGCGTAGATGACCGCAAAAGCACAAGTGGAGGTGCATTTTTCCTCGGTGAAAACTTGGTGGCTTGGCACAGTAAAAAAAGGATTCGGTATCTCTTTCTACAGCGGAAGCAGAGTACATAGCGGCAGCAACTTGTTGTACACAAGTGTTATGGATGCGTCAAATGCTCTAAAATTTAGGAGTTCAAACAAAAGATCCAATGCCAATCCTATGCGACAACACTAGTGCTATTCACATATCCAAGAACCCTGTCCAACACTCCCGCACAAAGCATGTTGCAATTCGTTATCATTTTTTGCAATAAGAAGTTGCTGATGGTGAGGTCAAGCTTGAGTACGTCCCAACGACAAAACAAGTTGCAGACATCTTCACGAAACCTCACCCGAAGGAAGTCTTCGAGTATCTCCAAAAGAAACTAGGAGTTGCTCACTCTGCCAAGACTTAGCGGACCTTCTTGTCAGGGGGAGCACATATGCCTGTTATTTTTTTTGCTCCTCTGTACCTCCCTTTGGATTTGTTGTCAAAGGGGGAGAATTTGTGGAAGAAAAGATACTTCAGAAGTCAGAAGATTTGTTTGCAAGGGCTATTCATGCATTCATGTTCAAGTCAAAAATGTTCAAGTCAGAAAATTGTTTGCAAAGTGCTATCCATGGTCAACGTGTTCCAAGTGTTGACAACAATTCCAAAGGGGGAGATTGTTGGTTGCATTTAGAAGATTGATGAAGTGTCAGTGTCTCAAGTCAGATTATGTATTGAAATTATTGTCAACACATTGTCACACATTGCCAACAAGTGTGGTGAAGAATGGCAGCAAGCAATAGCAATGAACCCATTGTTAGATCGGCAAGCAGCAATAGCATTGACCCAAAGGAAAATAAGCTAAACAAACAAGTGTTAGGGTGAATCAAACCAAAAAAAAAAGAGAGTCTGCCGCATGAGACACGTGTCAAGGAGGAGTAAACCCTAAGGAGGTTAACACATGTTATATAAACACATGTTAGGGTGGATTAAAAAAAAACGTAGAACAAAAGGAAAAAGAGAGATTGTGAGGAGTGGGGCGGCGTGCAAGAAAGTGCTGCTATGACTTTTCTACAGCAAGTCTAAAAGAGAATTTGCATCAAGAAGATCGTTCTTCATCAGCAGTTACTTTTAGATAAGTGTTTCTCAATTTATGTTTATCAAAATTTTAATTGTATGGAGTTGAGAGTGAGAGATTGTAGAAAGGAATTTCTGTAAAGGGTTTGTTTCTAAACCTTGTGAAACATCAAGTGGGTGCCTAGTGTTGGGCTTTAATGATCCCATCTGTTGGTGCAGACGTATTGTAAAGGGAGTTGTTTCTTCCTGGATAGTGGGCGCTATCTGAATTAGGGGTGGGTGCTCCTTGAAGTTGCAGCTTCATAATTAGTTAGTGGAATACATTCTAAGACTAGCCTCGGATTGGAGTCTGGGTAGTCGTTACACCGTGGATGTAACCTTCGGGTGAACCATGTTAAAACCTTGTGTTTCTGCAGTTGCATGTTTGCTGCTTTATGGTTTGATTATTTGGACCTGTTTTCATATGCTTTTAAAAGATTTGATAGATCACTTATTCACACCCCCCCCCCCCCTCTTAGTGATCGTGTGATTCTAATAAACTGGACCTGAGTACCACAAAAATGGGCTAGACACGACAATCTAGCAGGTGGGTAAATAGATATCACAATAATAGAAATCGAAAGATAAATTGAAAAGATATTAAAATCTGTCCAAACATTTATTTCCATAAAACAAGATATATCATTTATCAAAATGCATATATAAGATAAAACATGCAGGATATCAAAGAACAGGGAATGAGCAAGATGGCAACCACACTAAAGCTAAATCCTCTCTATCACTAATGTGATGAGAGCACATTCAGTGCGTTGCACTCGAGCACGCGAAGTGACTAGAACCAACAATATATACATATACATATAGCTAGACAAGACCACGGCCGCGGAACCGGGTAACGGGGCAGGACAGGATCCAAGTTGCAATTGGCAAGAGCACGAAGGGGAGGCCCAAGTCAGTTGATCAGACTGACAAGAATATCTAAGCTTAGTGGTGCCAACTCATAGGTTACATGAGAAATCAAAATATGTACAATACTATATCGGTGTAAAACATTCAGGCATGCGGGACATAGTGCTCATAGGCACACATTTCACATCATTATCTTTTATGTATATACGGGGCTAACAGGACACGTACGATACATAAATCCATAGTTTAAGACAAAACTAGTGATATTGAGTGAAATCAGTTTAACACAAGTATATAATCCGAGTAAAACAGTTTGATGAATCCTTATACAATTACGGACTATATATTGGGGCTTCAGTATTCATACAATATGTATAAAAGTCTTGTATATCAATTATTGCTCTTGGCATGGTACTTGAATGATAGAAGACATTCCAAGTTTCCTTATACGATTTGATAAATCCGAAATTCCCAATACATTTCCAGAATGGGGTTTCTTTCTAGTCGATCTCCTTATGTCACCCCCTAGGTCTTTCTAATTTGATAGGGCATCAAAACAACCTATTCAAACCTTAAAATACCAGTTCTGAAAACCATAGAAAAGACACAGGAATTCTGTACAGTTCACTCGAGCGGACTGGTTCGAGTCAGGAGGGCTCGAGCGAAGAAGGAGGGAGGCTCGAGTGACCAAGGTTCTGTGAGAGGTTCGCTAGAGCGGACTTGAGTTCGCTCGAGCGAACTACTTCGAGTCAGGAAGGTTCGAGCAATTTGGAAGGGTGGCTCAAGTGAAGGAGTCTCTGGAAGGGGGTCGCTCGAGCATACAATGGGTCGCTTGAGCGACCTAGCTTTTGGGAGGGTTGGCTCGAGCGAGCCCGAAGGTTTGCTTGAGCGAACCATGTTCTGGAAGGGGTTCGCTCGAGCGAACTGCTTCAGAACCTGCAGTTCTGTGCAGTCCGAGTTCCCTTCTTTTCTACTTCTCAAACCTCCCTTGTAACCATACTTTTCCACAATCATTTGCTTCCCTTTTGCCTTCCAACAACCACATTCACACCTCCAACAACAACCTTCCAAACCATTAATTCCCATTCATTTCTAAGCTCATTTATAGCAAAAACATCCATCATTAATGAAGTCAATGACAAAACCACTTTAGCAAATAAAAGTATACATCCTTAAGAGAATATTCAAGAAGAAATAATCCAACCACATGCACATTTCAAAAGACCTTATAAACCACATAAACGTAAGAGAGGATTAAACCATAAAACCCATGTTTTTCCATAAAATAAGAAGGCATTCAAATCAATCCATTCATCCTTTTGCCTTAGTCTCCAATTAAGCTAATAAGCTCCTAATCACCCTTTCTCAAGCCAAAATCACAATCTACACAAAAACCCCAAAATGACATCCATTGCAACCCTAAAAATGGCAAAACAAGAGATAGAGTGAGAGAGAGCTCCCAATAATGGAGATGGGGCTTCTCTAAGACTAGAAGAACACATATCTAAGATATGAGAAGAAGAGCTTACATGGAAAACCTCCAAATACACAAGGCTTGCTCAAAGAGGATCTTAGAATGGTGGGTTTTCTCTAAAATTGGTACCAAGAGGAAGCTCTCATGGATAGGAAAAGGATTGTGGCCTCCATTGTTCCTTTAGTAAAAGATTGGTGGTTGATTGGAGATGAAAGACAAGAAAAAGAACAAGAAACCCTAGGTGGGCTGGAACTCCTCTTCCTCAATGAAAGTTGCAAGAAAGAAGGGAAAGTGAAATAGGTCTTCTTTTTATAGAAAATAGAAATGGGTCCCACAACTTAATCAACTAATTGGGCTAAAACATCATTTTCCAGGCTTCGGATGGATTCGACGAAGAATGAAGAATTGTTCGCCGAAATTTTTAGTTTCCAAAAAGTTTATATTTAGAGGGTTTCGGATACATTGAAAATAGTGTCTAGATTTTTATGCAAAAGATTGTTTTACCCCTATCATAAGCAAAGTAGGGTCTAGAGTCTCGAACGGAAACGGGGTAAACACGAAAGTTGTCGGGAATAATAAAATAAATTAAACGGGGCAAAATACAGATTTTTTTGAGTATCAAGTAAATCCCAAAATCACACAAAACATGATAAAGGAACCCCCAAAGGGTCCCACCAAATCAAAAGAGTTCCCAAAATAATCCAAAGCTATAAAAAGCTATTCTAATCTAAACTTAACCAAATCTCACTAATCTCACTTATAACTAAAGCATATCTTAATTAGTAATAATCGGAAACTCTCGAGGCAAGGTCTTACATAAAGTGAATGGTTAATTCGAGAGACAATATAAAGAGAGGGGTCAAATAAAATACACTAAATTCCAAAAATCACCTATTCATTTTAACAAAAAGAAAATGTTAAAAAGATACTTTCGCATGCCACATAATAGCAAAAAAAAAAAAAAAACGGCCCAATTACTAAACTAGTAGCCTAAGCCTAGCCCAAGCAATAGCCAAGCCTGAAGTTGCTGGCCTAAGCCCAACCCGCAAGGAAATGATGAAGCCCGAGACAGGCCCATGATAGACTTATAGGAGAAAAAATGAGTCTCATACCCTGTCATGGGACGGCTCAACTGGTCTAGTCTCATCACCTTCTGTCAGAGGGCATGGGTGTAATTAAGTCCCCACATTATTACTCCCTCCCTTATATAATTATTTGTATATCTAGGCTTGGTTGGGGATTCCAACTCTCAACCACAAAGTAGAAATTGAAAAAAAAAATCTGAGCACCAAAAATCTATTATAATTTAAACCCCACGCCTGACCAAAAGGAGGCCGAGCCAGATTCATAAGCACCCTTGCAAAAAAAAAAAAAAAATTGTTTCTAAATGAAAATTCCAAAAAGTTACTATCTCACCTTTTGGTTTCCGTGAACTTTTACTTTTGTTCTCTCTTATATTGGGCATTCACTTCCCTTCATCGGTAAAGTTAATTAACCAAACAAGCGATTTGTTGTGTACATGCTGTGATTTGATATTATCGCATCTAAGCATTAATCATACATGACTTCCATCATTGTGTGGGCCCAAACCCCGACCCGTGACCTAACCCATATGTAACTAAAAGAAGAAAAAAAATAGCATAGCTGCAAGTGTAGGGTTACCGCCGACTGAATCAGTAGTAAATGTGAAAATGCAACTTTTCCTTTGCTCAGAGTGGAGGAGAAGTTGCAAATGCATCTTTGCCACCTATACAAGTAACGGCAAGGCTGTAAATGCAAGTTTTCCTCCTCTGAGAGTGGAGGAAAAGTTGCAAATGCCTCTTTACCACCTACACAAGTAGTGGCAAGGTTGTAATGCAATATTTCCTCCTCTTAGAGAGGAGGAAAACTTACAAATGCAACTTTACTACCTATACAAGTGGCGGTAAAGCTGGATGAGTGACCCAATTCATTCCATACTTTTACATTTCCTTTAACATAAAGTGAAAGAATCCGTAAGTTCATTTTTTCTTATAGCCCGTATCTAATGAACTGCCATCCAAGGATTAAAGAGGAAAAAGAAAAAAGAATCACAATATTAAACATTGGCAATTGACACAAGACTTAATGTTTCCAGTAACATGAGCTATTCCTTTGAGTGGATATAACTAGGTGAGCTGCAAATTTATGAAGCAATCAATTACCTGGTGTAGAGAACAAACATGAGTACCATGTCGCAACGGTAGAGTAACAAAACATAATTGGTGATCCATTTTGTGCGCTAGTTTCTTTATTATTAGATCAGGGTACGTGATATTATATATAAAAAATGAAAACACAACAACCCACTCATTCTGAGTCGAAACTTTATGATTCATCCGCATATGAGATGGGATTCATCTTAAATGGTATGGACTACAGATTTGCGGGCCCAAGGTGGAGTTCTGGGAAACTGTTGCAATATTACCATGTAATGGTTGCACAAGAGGATTCGATCTGTCTCGTATCCAGAAGGCGTTTATTTTAGAAAAACTGCATCATGAAGTGAGATCGCTAGTGCGACCCACCTAAGAGGAAGGGAAGAAAAGAAATAGTTTGGATGAGTCAAAATTGGGCAAAAGAGCAGTCTTGTGACAATTGATTGTGCTGGCAAACCACACAGCCCTGAATGGTTTTGTGGTTATTATTACAATGTTCGCTTCATGGGCCATATCATGGGCCATATCATGCTGGCTAGAGCTTGACCAAACCTGGCCCATGTAACCATCGAGTGTAATACTTAGGTCCAGATCTCGCCTCTGAATTTGAAAGTTGGGCCTGGTCCCTATTCATTTGCAAGAGAAGTACATGTACGATTGAAAAATTAGTGTTGCATACTTAGTTACTTGTAAAACAGACAAAAATATCATTTGAGTCCTGGAGTATTGGGTTTCTTGTATTGAACATATAATGATTCTATTGTAATTGTATAGAAAGATGCTATAAAAAGAAATTAAAGTAGAAAGATGTGACAGAATTAAGAGTCTTATTACTTTTGGCATGCTTGACAGACTAATCATCATCATCACTGACGCCTTATCCCATCCATTTCCAAAAGCCTTCCATTCATAAAACGTAACATATTTAAATAAAAAATCATGAAACTAATATTCGTTTCTATGCCTTGGATGTAAGTATTTTCATCTGCATGGTATCCGATTTTACCTTTTTTCTAGGTAATAAGTGGCCTCAGAGATACAAATTACTGGATGTGGGTATCGCTGAAACCTGACTGTTTTAGTAATTTGATTATAGAATCCGGTTTCTGGGAGGTCTTTATGGAGATAAGCTTTGTTGATGCAAGGATTGTTATGTTTGTTGAATGCCCACGTGAGATGATGAGGTAATCGACCATGAATGAGATTTTGGGAGGTAGGTCTTGAGTTTTTGCTATTGAAAATGGAAGGATATATCTGCAATGAGAAAAGGGATTGACTTTGGCTTCCATAACTACTTAGGAGAAAGAGATGACTAAAGTGATGGTAAGTAAAGTAAGAATAACTATGCATAAGTTTTAAAAAAAAAAAAAAAAGAAAAATTAAGAAGAAGAAGAAAATACAGTAACAAGCGACAGTGATGGAGTTTCTGATCCGAGGAACAAACCTCGCAACTTGCAAGGAAAATATGTGTGCAAAGGTAAAATCAAATTTACATAGAACCGTTTAGGGCACGTTATTGGATGAGCTAGACCAGCATTCGGTGGCCCACCAAAGTGGACCATTTGATACGAATTGCACAGAAAACGAGTAACTGTCCGTTCCATTTTTTATCACATGCACTTACGGCAACTAACTAAATAATTCAACTCCACGTGGAAGCAAGCCGACGACAGTAGGTCCCACTTGGAATACCGTGGAGGCCAAAGATGCAGACTCAACCATTCACTTGTCTGTAGGACTTTGCAGCAACTCAACTTATAAATAAATAAAATGATGAAGCAATCAGAAATCAGAAAGCTCACATCACATGACATGATGGACGGCTCTGATCGATCCTTGTCGTCATAACAACGGTGCCACGTCCGCGAGGACGAGGCCACACGATCAAGTCGTCTCCATTGCTTCTGCCCGAAGAAAGCAAAATTTCTTATAAAATGCATTTAGGATCGTCTCCATCTCGGAGGAGGAAAAGAGAGAGAGAGAGAGGGGTTTAGTGCGCTTTCAGTCGCGGATTCTCATCAATGTCGATGCTCGATACTTTCTTCTTCAACAAGGGATTTAATGCTTCCAAATGGTTAGCTTTTCGACTCCTCCTTTTGAAATTTTCGATTTTTAGTTCTATCTTGTTTGATTGATTTCCTTTGATGACTGATGTTTCATCATGGTATGGGATTTTCGGTTGTTGGTTTTGATCATTGAGACATGCCAGTTGTTGAAACCAAAAAGGGCACTTGATATTTCTCCTTCAACCAAATTAGACTAGTTGTTTTCTCCCTTTCATTCAAACAAAACACTGGGAGTGCATTTCATTTCATGATATCAATTTTGGATGAGCAAGAATTGAATTATAAGCTGAATGAGTTTCTTGTTGTGGTTTGTTTTGTGGTTCAGTAAAACCTTGCTGAAGCTGACAATTCCGCGGATAAAGCTGCTGAGGAACAGGAGAGAGATTCAACTGAAGCAGATGCGCCGAGACATTGCCAAGCTCCTTGAGACAGGCCAAGGGGCAACAGCCCGGATTAGGGTAAAGTTAGTTTTCTTGCTGTGTTTTTCTTAATTCTCTCTCTTTTCATGTGAAAAAATGACATTTCTAAAAAGACCCATTTGGTGGATGTTGGCTATCTGTTCTTTGGCGTTTGGTGGTGATTTTTTTACATTAATTTCAGGTGGAGCATATTGTTCGGGAAGAGAACATGATGGCGGCGCAGGAGATTCTTGAGCTGTTTTGTGAGCTTATTTCTGTCCGACTTCCCATCATTGAAACGCAAAGGTGAAACGTTACTTGATTCTTACAAGCAAGAAGAAAAAAAATAAGAAATTTGCATAGTTATGAGAGTACTCAACCAGTAAAAGCATGATGTGCTTGATTTTGAAAATCTTGGTACTGCAAGAAAGCAGTGTATGAGAAAACAAGTATCCCTCTTAAGGGCAATTTCTGAATGTTATTGCTGCACCTTAAAAAGTACATGTTAGAGTAACCATCTGTTCTGCCTAAATATAATTTTTTTTTAAAAGAAGAAATGTAAAAAGAAATTTGCAACTTGGAGTTCTTATCCAATGCACTATTAATGCGCCCAAAATTGTGGTTAGGTATCCTCCAATCTGTTTAGGATTGAATTGATGGTGTTGGCTTGTTTTATTAGTAAGTAGTTTACAGGAGAGCATATTTACTTGTTAAGGATTAAATATCTAAGACTGTCTCAATGTTCAGGGAATGCCCTCTTGACTTGAAAGAAGCAATTTCCAGTGTCTGCTTTGCTGCACCCAGATGCTCAGACTTACCTGAGCTACAGCAAGTTCAGATGCTTTTTGCTTCGAAATATGGAAGGGAATTTGTTGCTGCTGCAACTGAACTCATGCCAGATTGTGGTGTTAATCGCCAGGTTTGTGTATTTGGCATCGCAGCGTCTTTCTTCTGATGAGGGTTGTTTGTCTTTTGGCGGGAAAAGAAAAGGTGGTCACTTGTTGTTTAATTCTCTTGCAGATAATTGAATTGCTTTCAGTTCGTGCCCCTTCAGCTGAAGTAAAACTGAAGTTGTTAAAAGAGATCGCTGAAGAGCATAAGTTAGAATGGGATCCAGCTGCTTCTGAATCAGAGCTCTCGAAACCACATGCAGATCTTTTGGTTAGTGCAAATCACCCTTGTAATTAGAAAGCCATTTCCTACTTGGCAAATACATATCATGCCCCGTGAACTGTAAACGTAGCGTCAATCTTTTGGTGACCAGATAGTTACTATGATGAGCCCTTTTGTGCGTAGATGTCCCAGAGTCTCTCCAGCTCATGATCTTGAGTGCAAAACATTGGCTATAAGCATCATTCACAATCCACCATTGAGATAGCTCATAGCTAGAATATCTGAGTGGGGAATGCTAGAGGATGGTTCATCCCATGTTGGGGCCCATAAGATTTATGGCTTCCTACCGTTGGTTGTCGGGGAAAAAGGAAAAGAAATAAAAATTCTTTTGAATCAAGTATTGTATAATACCTCTATGTTTTCACTTTTGACTGATTTGTGTCTTATCTTTTACTAGAATGGCCCAAACCAGTTCATCAGCACGCCTAAGTTGTCTCTCCCTGAAGTGAGGCATGATGAATCTTTATCACCCACCAATGTCAAAACTTGTGATGAACAGTCTGATTCAGATGCACGCTTTGCTTCTCTAGACCTTCTGGAGGTTCCAAAAGCTTCACTTAGACCCGATTCCAGTAACGCATCTTCTCCTGGAATGGTTCCGCGCAGTCCAGCCAATCCTGATTTGGAACCCGACGATGAAATTGTAGAATCAGCTCAAACTATGGAAGACTCCTCATTTGAGCACTGTTCGGAACCAGATGGTATTCTGCTAGGGCCATGTATTGCTTCCCCTAATGCATCATTCAATGCTTCAGTTGGCACTATATTAGAGAAACAGTTCCTCCCATTTGTCTCCCCCCCATCACCATCCACCTCATTCTCTATGAGGCAAAGTGGGACCAGCCACACTCTTTCAAGGACTACAAGCAACTCCAATGCGGATTTTCAGAATGTCTTCACTGCTCAGGCAAGTGCTTCTGCCTCATTCTCTGTGAAGCAAAGTGAGCCAATTCCCTCTCCTTCAAGGACCAAAAGCAACCCCAATGTGGACTTGCAAGATGTCCTGGATGCTGCATTAGCCGCAGCTGAAAGTGCAGCTGTAGCTGCACGTTCAGCTGCCTCTCTTGCACAGGATAGAATCTCTGAGCTCATCAAGAACAGGGACACCAGCACCTTGGAGAGCGGTGAAACCCCTCCCCATATAGAGGTATCATCTGTCACAGAGATGCCCCTGAGAGACAGCTCTCAATGTTTTGTTGATACAGTTAGTGTGCCCAACTCAGTGAACTCCATTCCTGATCATGCGCCAATTCAGGGGTCAGATTCATCGAGTCCTATATCCTATGACACAGCCAAAACAGATACTGATGGAACTGGTTCTAAAGAACAAGTTTCTAATTATCAGCCTGCTCACCAGTTTCAGCGATTGACTTCCTTGGAGGACGATATACATTTCTCCTACCCAAATTTGTTTGCTTCCAAGGACATGGAAGTCTTGAACCTCGGATCTGATATACATGCTTCAGCTGATGGTTAACCGTCCAGACTTGGACCTGACTAGGAATGATGCTGAAAGGCCGCCTTCTTTTCTACTTGGACGCTCTTTTTCATCAGAAGATTAGTTTCAATATTGTTTATATTCAAGTTGTGATCATTTGTGTTAGTAGTGAATTTTTGAGATATTTGAGTGTAATTAAAATACACTAATATTGGCGTGTGATATTTTTGGTGTAATAAAGAATCATATAGATTATTTGTGTAGGAACAAAGCATTGGTGAATGCAAAACATGCTCAAAACTTTGGGTGTATGACCAATGTGCGGCCATGTGCATTATGGAATTTATATTGCAACAAATACAAAATTGTGGAGGATTTTCTCCGCGTGGGAGGCCTTATTTTCTTTCACTAGGTATATTTGTAGAATTCTGCTTTTTCGTGGGGTACTTCCAAGTGAAACAAAAAAATTTCCTACCCTCCATTGGAAATACTTTTCTGCAGGATTGTCAAGAGTGAAGCTCATTATCGTACTTTTTCTTGTGATAAAGAATTTGCACTTTAACATGGAAGTTTTTCTTCTTCTTTTTTCTGTGGATAAGCATCCAATTTTCCTTGACTTTTCTTTTGAAAGGTGGCAAAACCTGCCTTTTTATGTGGAAACATGGCTGCACAACAGTGCTGTCTGGCTTTCTTCAGTATCAACTAGGAGCATTTTATCTTCTAGTAGGGCATATGGAACACTGGTGATGGACCTCCTTGCCCTTCCAAGAAAAATAGTTAGTTATTCGATGACCTGCTTACATACTACTACTTTTTTGTTTTCTGCAAAAAATGTTATAGAAGAAGACCAACTTAGACTGGAAAACCATTTGTACTGGACTGAGCTTGGTATAGAAATTTATTGCCTGGATTGCTCTCTCTAGCGAGTCAAGGACCCTCCTAACTGAAGATTTAATTTTCCCATTGCTCTTTACCTTAATTTTTATGACAAATCCTTCCAGTGATGGCTCTGGCTGCAGCATCTTCGTGGTCTGATGACTACAGATTACCACCATCCATTAAAAGACCAAAGCACCCTTATAAGTGTATAGAGTCAGCATACTAATATGGTTTTATCCAGGCCGTACCCCAGATGGTTAAGAACATCAAACACCGTTGAGGGATGAGAATGCACTAAGACTCCATGTAAGAAAGAAAAGAATAAAAGAGGTTTATATGGCTCTTTAGTATTAGGCATGTTATGTTAATACAAACCACTGCCGCAGAATAAAAACCACAGCACAGTACATATTCCTTTTAAATCCCAACATTTCCTCCAGTGTGAAAGTAACTGCTATCATTTAAAAAAATCACCAAAGAATTAAACCAAATGATACAACGGCCCCACAGATTAATATGCACAAATGTGAATTTCCCTCGCTGTATTACAGAAAGGGCTTTTATAGAGGACACAAGATGTAAGTGGGAAAAAATATAAAAAGAAAAACAGTAAATAAATTTCCTTCTTTTCTTTCACCGAAAAGGTCACCTTGGACCAGATAATTCAACTGCGTTGAGATTGTCAGTGGAGTCGATAATCCACTCGGAATTCCGGCTGGGGAGCAGCTCTAGCTCCTGGCAGACCACCTCTACCTTTTGCCATTCCTCCCATCTCTCAGCCAAACCATCGCCTTCGAGCATCCTGACCACATCTGACATTTTTGGCCGGTCCATTGGGGAGCCCTGAGTGCAAAGCAGAGCAACCTGGATCAGCTGTTCAACTTCAGCATCCACGTAGTTGCTCTGAAGATCAGGATCTACTAACATTTCCAGCTTCCTCTCTTTCAGAAGACCTTTCACCTGCGGAAAACAAAGTTCCGGTGATAAAATTAGAGCTATCCACTAACCTACACTATAAATTCAATGAGAATGAATTAAAACACGGCCTAAAGGAAATGCTTCAAAACACACCCAATCAAGTAACATCACATCATCATCATTTGCCAGCCTAGCAAGATCAAATGCTCTTTGTCCAGTAATGAGTTCCAGAAGCATGATCCCGTAACCAAAAACATCAGTCTTCTCAGATGACTTCCCTGTTGATAAGTACTCTGGGGCAATATGCCCAATAGTGCCACGGACAGCAGTCGTCACATGAGTATCCTTGTAGTCCATGAGTTTAGCCAAGCCAAAGTCACCAACAACTGCCTCGAACTCCTCATCTAGCAAGATATTAGCAGCTTTCACATCACGGTGAATAATCTTTGGGTCACAATGATCATGCAAGTAAGAGAGCCCCCGTGCAGAACCCAATGCAATCCGCTTCCTTGTCAGCCAATCTAGGGGGGGATCCCCTGGTGGACGCTCTAAAACAAACCACAAAGACTTCCTTTTAGAGCATTGGCACACATGAGTTAATTAGACACAGGTACCCTAAGTACTAATTCAGTTTCATCACTAATTCAAACTTCAACCAACCAGTAAATAGAAACAAAATTATTTCAGGCAAAAAAAAGAGCATGAGAAGCTGTTAGTAATAACCAAGGCAGTTGGAAAGAAAATCATTAGAAGCACATAGAAAGCATGGCAACTATGAGGATGATGGCAAGTACCTCTTAAACATGATGCAACACTTCCATTAGCCATATAGGGATAAACAAGCAAGCGCTCAGTAGGGGTCATGCAAAAACCACGTAACCTAAGGAGATTACGATGCACAGCCATGCTGATCATCTCTACCTCTGTCTGAAACTGTAGCTCCCCACCAGGCGTACGCTCTTCTTTTAGCCGTTTCACAGCCACAAGTGAGCCATCCGCTAGGCGTCCTTTGTAAACCTTGCCAAACCCACCTCTGCCCAGAATGTTCTTATTGCTAAAACTGTCAGTTGCCACTTGTAGTTCTCGCAAAGAAAACCTTTTAAGCTGGCCCAGATGAACTTCTGGATCCTCTTCAGCTGCAAAAAGGAAATTAGAACAAGTTATTACATATGCAGATAAGTATATCCTCAATCTACATGGTTTTATTTTTATGAGACTAACCAGGTACATCAAAGAAATGTTCTTGTGGTTTACGGCGACGCCACCATGCAAACCAAATTGCAGGCGCAGCAAATAGTAAAGCAGCGCCTGCAGCCACTCCCCCAGCAATCGCTCCAGTGCTAGAGATACTATTTCCCCCTGAAATGCCATTTAGCAACTAAGATAAGGAAATGATACTTTCCTTGCAGGCAAGTCCCTAACTAGAAGATATAGTAAAAAGCATCTTTCAGCATGAAATGGCATATGAAGCTATCGTAATCAAGTGAACATTATTTATTTTTTTAATGGTAATCAAGTGAACATTATTCAATGGCAGATCTGGGGAACAGAAGTAGCAAGGTTCTGTAACGGAGGAAGGCCAACTCTCATAATTCCCTAACCAAACTGAAATCTGCTCATGAACTCAATCAGCATTCCACACATGAAATTTTGGAAATGAACCATACCCATGTGTAGAGTGGAAACTGTACAATCAGCATGTCCATCTTGGCACGCGCAGAGAGAGAGAGAGAGAGAGAGAGAGAGAGCACAATCATGCAAATATTATAATATAATGAGTTACAGTCTTTGGTCAATTAAGTATACAATCACAAGTCAAATTTTTCTTTAACAATGAACCATGTTTACTTATGAGGTTACATCTAAGGTGAACGCAAAATAAAGGTGTCTCAAAACAGAAAAAGAAATTAAGCACTGACACCAACATTTGGTAAGCAAAGCAAAAGGTGAATGCAAATTGAAGTTTTTTCACAATGATAAAAGAAAATAAATGCTGATTTCGGTATTAGTTAGGCTGAGCAAAACAAATCTAATCACAGCCTGTCCAGAGAAATCAAGAAAATTTGGGGCAGCATGATATCTCCATGACATAAGCAACAACTGAAAAAAAAAAAAGGTAACACACTAACCTTGGGTGGAGACTGGTGGTGGCGGAACAAATGGCGGAGGTGGAGAAAATGGAGGAGATCCTGGGCAAGGCTTCAATGTAACTGGACCACATAGGTCGTTATTGGTGAAACTGCAAAATGATGAAGTCGCAATTAACTATGGTTGCAATTGGAGATAAATAAAACTCATGCTGGATGAGATATAGGGTCCTCAGCCTCAACAAATGTACAGTTGCTCAAGTTGTCAATTCCATAAATACGGACACAAAGTAGATAGGACTGGGAGGCACCCAAAAGCAATCAAGGATTGGAAGATGAAAAATACCAAGCTATTATTGTTCAGGTATTCAATCACTTTTAATCTTCCATGTAAGACACTAATTCAAGGGCTATGATCTTCTACTCTAGGAATTTTAAAGGAATCACCATCCTTAGTGTGATTTGTCATATTCAATGGTCCCCACATGCAAGGAAGTCAGGGATCAAGTAATGCACAATTCAGTGTGGCTCAGGGCCCATCAATTCCTTGGATCATGCTGTTCATAGATTTGGTCAGCAAGAGACCTTATGGGAGTGAACAGTGAAAAGGAGCCATTTGCTGGAACTTCTCCTGTCAGCCTGTTGTTGGATAAATCCCTACAATTCAAATGATAAAAGTTTCATGGTGAGATAAGAAAGGCAACATGTCTGAATATATGCAGACAAATACATAATGTAAAAGAGAACCAGCTTCAAGCATGAAAAGGAAATATTTACTTACAGAACTTGCAGTGCGCTGATATTTGTTAAAGACATAGGAATGGAACCAGATAGGCTGTTGTTGTTCAGCCGACTATCCTTGCATAAGCATTCCAATGAACAACACTGTATTAAATTCTAGGTATTGCTTGATAATATACAATGTAATACGAGAGAGAGAGAGAGAGAGAGAGAGAGAGAGAGAGAGAGAGAGAGAGAGAGAGGAGAATTAAGTAATTATCTCATATTGCACCTTGGGTACAGACTAATAGAATATGCATATAATAGAATTGTTTAATAATGGGGGATCCAGTGGCAAGAGAGTTTGTAGAATGGATTTCATACCATAGTGTGGTCAAATAGATCCACTTATTGAGAGTTGCAATGATTTACAAAATTTTACTCTCTGTTACAAACTCTTTATCAATTATACCATTAATAAAATTAAACAATAAGTTTCTTTGGGCTTCATGACTATTAGCTCCAATTTTGGACTCATTCATTCACCAAACGTTCACTTTGCATACACAAAATGAGAATGTATATAATGCAGTCATCCGTCAAATATTCTGAACTGGGAGAATAATGATCGAGCACAGAGATACCTTGGACAGGGAACTTGAAACAAGATTCAATTAGAAAATCTTAGATATCTTTCTCCTTCTGTATATAGATTGTTTAAGTAAATTTTTGGGTTAAAGACCCTAGCTGTAGTGATTGGAGGATCAGATGGCTCCGGTCAGAAAATGTCAAGCTAATGTAGGCAATTTTCGCTAACAAGAAACAGCCTTAATGGAGAAGTTTGTGACTTGTCAGTCTCCTTACTGGTACCTCATAGCCATGGGGCAGCTCTTGTTCTTTAGTAGTTTTTGAAGATAGTCTTAGATTATGATTGGTTTCTTTTGATGGGATGCCTGTGCCTGGGTTTAGCCTCATGTTCTTTTCTAGTTTTTGTTATGGTTTCACAGTCTTCTCGTGTCTTAAGTTGCCCACTATCTATGATGGTGAACTCAGGATGTCACATACTTTGTATGATGGTCTCTTTACTGGTGGTATCTTATGGTCACGGCACCATGCCTTTTTTCATTTTTTGAAAAGAATGGGCCCGTGCCTTTCATATGAATATTTGTGTGCTTTCTTGTCTTTTTGCCCTTGAATAAATTTCTTCTTACCCTCATAAAAAAAATAGTATCCATGGATAAGGATAAATCATGAAATCTCATAATGGGTTTGCATATTCTTTTATTTTATTTTATTTTTGTTTAGGTCATACGTTTGCTTGTATGGGAAAATGAACCAGAGAGAGATCTATCATGAACCCAACAACTTCAATCTAACCTACACCTGGGAATTAGCATGCACCCAGATTTCACTCTTATCAAAGTGAAATCCACTCCGATCTCCTCTCATAGACCTGAAGCTGCAATGAGCCCGATTCAGAACCTATAAATCAAAACAGAACCAGACCCACACTAAGCCATAGGTCAGTTCTGTACAAGTGGAACCAAAATTCATGTCTGACCCAATTTCAGGGGGGAGAGACCTCAAATGTTGTTCTAAAACAAAGTCTGACATCAAGACATAAGTATTAGGAGAAGCTTTAAAGAGCTGCAAGGCAAGCATGCCTTCTACCACACACAACATACAATTTAATAACTCAAGAACATGTAGAATTAAACCACCAATTACAACTAAAAAATGAGGTAAAGGATGAGTGTTCATACAAGAAACGCAGCTTTGACAGCCTGCCTAATGTGTCGGGTATTGGTCCGGTGAAACCATTTAGATAGAGATCCAAGCTCACCAAGTTCGTCAAATTTCCAAGGTCGCTAGGAATTCGTCCACTGATATTGTTACTGTAAAGCTCCCTGCAAAGACATTTAAATTCAGGCATTTTCACCCCAACATGACCTTCATAATGAATAAAAAATTACACATAACAAATAACAAAAAAAAAAAAAGTTCCCAAGTATCATATACATGACCATTCAAAAAAAAAAAAAAAAGTATCAATATGATGCCCCTTAATTGCCCCAGATTCTTATCAATGATAAATTTCTCAATGACTGAAGTCACACCATTTAATACTTAAAAATATAAATCTCACTGTAGTGAAGGGAATTTTTATCATGTGAATCTGAATTTTAGGTGTAAACAATGCAAAATATATCCATAAATTTTGGTAAAACCAAACATGATTTTTTTAAGTTATTATAATTTGAAACACATTATTTTAATGATATCTGGTAGTCTGGTACCAGATGGCGCAAGTGCAAGTGTGAGGCATTTTATAGGCCTTCAATTCCAACTGTTCTATGCAGGTTCATCAGGTTTTATAGGACTTGAACTCTTAGCAGTGTTATTTTCTGAGTCAATGAGGCAAAGGGTCATTGGTTATGACATCCTCGCCATCATATAACAGAAGCAAGGGCTAATGCTGAATGAAAACGACCCCATTGCTTCTCCAGTAATAAGTTTACAAAAACTCCAGCAACAAATTGCAATTTTTCAGATTCGAGCAACTCAAGATATTTTCACAGGCTTACGTGTGAAGGTTTGTAATGCATTGCAACTCATATTGATGTTATGAGCTCAATGCATACCACGTGATTGCTTTGCACTGATCTTTCACTCAAAACACTAATACTGCTTCCACGGTACTAGTTTCAAATCACATGGATATTTGGTTGAAAAGTGACAACAATACAAAATGCTTCAACACGCAGGAAAATTAACTACAAGGCTTCTTCAGGAAGAACTCTGCAGATTTCAGCAACTCAATGCTAATTTACAGATTGCAGTAACCCAAAATGTTTTCCCAGACTTACACATGCATTTAATGTTTTACAGCTTACATGGATGTAATGAGCTCAAGTGTATACCACATAGCGACTTGCACTGATTTTTCATGAAAACATTAAAACTGTCTCTACAGTGCAGATAAACTAGTTACAGATTACTGGAAGGATATCTAGCTGAAAAATGTGACAACAAAACAGATGACAAAGATAGGAATTATGCTAATTAACTCATCAACTGAATTTCTTCCTTTTTTTTGTTGTTGTTGTTGTCTTTTGTTGGTGTGGGTGTGGTTGGGGTTGGTGGGGGTGGGGGTGGGGATGGGGATGGGGATGGGGATGGGTGGGAAGGAAGAGAGATAGTGGTGTTTTATCATCACCTTCATCTTAACCTTATCCAATTAGTCTAGGGTGAGCTTAATGTAATGGTGTTTAATGCCATTAAATAAACTATTCGTTAGTAACCTAACAGTGTGCATCTGAAGATTTTTAAGTTAATTACACAATAAGCCCTACTTAAGCAAGAGCCCAAGCACAGAGACTATCTTACTGCTTCTTTTGGAGAACTTATGGGAAAAGCAAATTGATTGTCAAAGAAAAGTTCGAACGCAATTTTGGTACCATTCATTTTTATTTTTCTGAGAACCTTCAAGATGAATACTTAGGATTGTTCAATCAGAATGAGAACAATTGGGCTAATCACATGTCCAGGTACACGTACATACTACATGCACAAATCACTGCTATGGCAAGGAAAAACTGGAAAATAGGCTGGGTTTTTGAAGAAAAAAATGATAATAATACATAAATTGTTCCTTTAAGAAATGAAAACAAGTGCAATACATCCATGCTTTATAAAAGCACAGCTTACAAGTATTGCAAATTTCTGAGCTGACCAAGTTGCGGGACCAGTTGACCAGATAGAGCTGCATTTCCTAGATCACTGTAAAAGGGTAAATGGTTGTCAAATACACAATTACTTTAAAATTGATCAGTATTGACTTTCTAGTTTACATAAAGCCAAAGGGTATCCTTACACTCTTGTAACACTATTATCATTGTTGCAAGTAACATGAAACCATGTACATGGATTGACAAGGGTTGGATCCCAACTCTGCAAGTTATTATTAGGATCAACTAAATTGATCCGAAGACTATGCAAAGCATCACCTGTTGAGAGAAACATGCAGCCAAAATTAGCAGTTACTAGGAAAATATGAAATAGAAAGTAAAACGTCATGAAATTTACAAAGGTAAAAGGGACAATGAGAAGAAAAAAAGATACAAAGGCTCTACATAAACGTTTGCTAAATATCAAAGAAAGCAATATTTGTTCAAAGCCCATTTATCATTCCAAACCATTTTTTTTTTTATCTTCTTTTATTTGTAACAAGACTTGAATTAAGAACCTCCAGGTTGCCTTAGTGAACATCTTCCACTGTGCCATCACCTCTTGTATGAACATTGCTACAACAAGATCTCCACCAATCAAGGAAAAATAACATGTCAAGCATAATTCAAATACATAATGTAAAATGAGCAAAACCCATATATGATAGATTATACACAGACCACATTGACGAATTAAAAATTATTGGATTTTTTTTATCAGTATTAGAAAATTTGGATTCTCAGAGCTAATTCTCAATGAAATCAAAAGATGCAAACTAAATGGACCAAGTTTTAGAGGAGGTAAATGGTATGACAATCACAAACAAATGACAAGCATGAATCTGGAATACAAGAAGTAAGACGCAGCTTCTAAGTTCCCAACAACCAAAACCTGAGAATCTTCTCATCCACTTCAAATCCAAATGCTTGCAATAAAGTAAGTCAAATCCAGTTCCGAGTTTTGAGACCCTGAATTCGCACTTTCCAGACCAGTTTCCAAGGCCGGGAAGTCAAATAGTTCAGATCAGCGTGTTACGATCCCTTTGATATCTAGAAGATTTGCTCAGTTGTTTGCCTTGGTATTAATTAGATTTGCTTAGTTGTTTGCCTTGGTATTGATTAGATTTGCTTAGTTATCTGTCTATATTAAGAGATTCTGTCCAATCTATGTAAGGAAGTTGCTGTGTTAAGAGGCTATATATATGAGCCTGTAATTGCTAAATGAGAGACGAAAGAAATTATTATTCTCTTAGTTAATGCTTAGCTAGGTAATTAGATTTCCAGTCTTTCCACCAACCCGGGCTCTATCGTCTAGTATCAGAGACATCGTTCTACAACCATGTCTTCTGCCGATGGGAACACCATTCCAGTCGCCAAGGAAGTTGATCACATCCGTGACAACGTTGCTGACTTGAATACTCGAGTCACCGAGCTAACCGACACCATCTTGAGGATCCAAGAGACCTTGGCTAACCGACCACCACCTCCTCAATTTCAAGGTTTTCAAGGGAGGCCAATTTGACTTGACTTCCCTGTCTTTGATGGCATAGATCCTGAAAGTTGGATTTTTCGTGTCCAGCAATTTCAGCGTCTTAATGGCATCCCTGACGATCAGCTGGTAGATGTGGTTTCGGCCCATTTAACAGGTGAAGCCATTCCTTGGTACCAATGGTTGAGCAAGACTTTTGGACGACCTACGTGGGGTACGTTCATCCAAGCTTTATCCACTAGCTTTGGCGTTCTTGAGGATAAGGATCCTGAAAGGTCGTTGTCTAAGCTGCGCCAGACAACAACAGTACGGGACTATCAGGCCAAGTTTGAGCGGTTGGCACGGTTGGCCAACAGATCCCAAATACTTCCTGAAACCTTCCTCATTCGTTGTTTTATTTCTGGACTTAATGAAGATATCAGGCATGGCGTCAAACTTCTCAACCCACTCACATTGTCCCACGCCTATATCGCTGCTACATGACAGGAAGAGGCTATCGCCGCTATCGTAGCTTCGGTCAATCAACACTCTTCAATCAAGGCACCACCTTTACAAACCCTCCCTCCTCTCCCAGCCCCGCCATCAACTAGTCAACCACACCCTGCACCGCCTAAGTTGGCTCCTCCAACGACCCAGACAGCTTCAAAGTCATTTTCTATGCCAACTGGTGTTCGTCGATTGAGCTTGACAAAACAACGGGAACATCGTGAGAAGGGTTTGTGTTTCAACTGCGATGAGCAGTTTAGACCGGGGCATAGATGCAAACGCCCTCAATTGTTGCTATTGGAGACAGGTGATTGCTCATAACTTGAGCCTTGCTTGGACAACCACGACACCTCTTCCATGGAAATTACTCTAAATGCCCTCATTGGTACCCAACATCCTGAGACAATGCAGCTTTCCAGAATGATTAAGAAGCGGCCAGTGACAATCTTGGCTGATTCTGGAGCCACCCACAATTTTTTGCACCCCACTGTCGCCAAGCAAAGCGGACTTCTAGTGAGTCATTCGGACCCTGCTAATGTCACTGTTGATAATGGCGGTATCATGCAGAGCCTGGGACATTGCCATGACATTTTATCTTGTCAATGCAAGGTTATACATTCACTAACAATTTTTTCCTACTACCTATCTATGGATATGATGTGATATTGGGGGCTGAATGGCTCAAGACACTTGGCACTATTCATTGGAAATTCAAGGATTTACTAATGCAATTTCAGTTGGGCATGGAATTAATTCAATTGAAGGGTGTTACTTCTGTTTTTGGCACCGTCAAAGGGGCAGGAGAGTTTAATCGACTCTTCTTCAGACAACGTCAGGGTATTTTCGTCTAGTTATTGCAATCTACAACTAGGCCTGATCCACCTTTGTACCCCTCTATTAGTTCTCTACTTGAGCAGTTTGCAGATATATTTGCTGAACCACGAGGCCTTCCGCCATCCAGAAGTCATGACCATCGCATTCCATTGATTCCAGGCAGCACGCCCACCAATGTCCTCTATCCTCATTTCCAAAAAAATGAGATTGAGCGATTGGTACGAGAAATGCGTGATTCAGGTATTATCCGCCCCAACACCAGACCATTTTCTTCTCGAATTTTACTTGTCAAGAAAAAAGATGGCAACTGGCATATGTGTGTCGATTATAGAGCTCTCAATGGAATAACGATCAAAGACCGTTATCCTATTCCTGTTATCGATGAATTATTGGATGACCTTCATGGGGCTACCGTTTTCTCTAAACTAGATCTACGCTCGGGATACCATCAAATCCGAGTCGTCGAATCAGACGTTCCAAAGACAGCATTTCGAACACATGAGGGCCACTACGAGTTCCTCATAATGCCTTTTGGTCTATCGAATGCTCCAGCCACTTTTCAAAGCCTTATGAATGAGATCTTTCGGCCCTATTTGCGGAAATTTGTCTTGGTATCTTTTGATGATATACTTGCTTATAGCACCACCTTTGAGGACCATTTGGATCATCTCACGACAATCTTTCAGCTTCTTCAGTCTCATCACATGTTTGTCAAGAGAAACAAATGCTTGTTTAGTCAACAGTCAGTCAAATGCCTTGGGCATGTCATTTCAAATGAAGGTGTTCTAGTCGACCCCTTAAAAATTAAAGGAAGGCAACAATGGCCAAAACCCACTTCTCTCAAGCGCCTTAGGGGTTTCCTTGGCCTGACAGGGTACTACCGCAAGTTCGTTAAAGACTATGGCAAAATTGCCGCACCACTAACAAATATGCTTCGAAAGGATTCCTTCCACTGGTCAACTGAAGCCGAGGCAGCATTTGAGAATCTTAAGAGGGCGCTCACTACAACCCCTGTTTTGGCCTTACCAAATTTCTCCCAATAATTTGTCTTGGAGTGCGATGCATCCGGATCCGGCATCGGGGTTGTCCTCATGCAAAATGGTCATCCATTGGCTTATCTTAGCAAGGCTCTCTCGAGCCGCAATCTCACTTTATCTGTCTATGACAAAGAAATGTTGGCAATCACATTTGCAGTTCCTAAGTGGCGGCCATACTTGTTGGGGAGACATTCTAAAATCCTTACAGATCATCGGACCCTCAAATACATTGTGGAGCAACGGTTGACCACTCTGGAACAGCCAAAGTGGCTTACCAAACTAATTGGATATGACTATGAGATCATCTACCGCTCAAGTAAAGAGAATACTACAGCTGACGCACTCTCCTGTCTAGGCGAATATGCGGCGTTGTTCATGGTATCACGACCTATATTCTCATTTATTCTTGATATTATTGCCACTTATTCTCCAGACCCAGATCTGTGTTCCATCCGCGATCGATTGCGAGTTGATCCTCTGGTTGTTCCCCATTATTCATTGGATAATGACATGTTACATTATAAAGGTCGCATTGTCGTTTCTGCTAATTCTGAGTGGTGCAGCAAAAAAAATTCCAATTTTCATGCTTCCCCAGTCGGAGGTCATTTTGGGTTTCTAGCAACTTATAAAAGGGTATCCACCAATTTTTATTCTAAGGGTCTTAAGCGAGCAATCCACAAATTCAGGGCTGAATGTGACACTTGCCAGCGTAGTAAATATGAGACCATCGCCCCTCCTGGCCTATTACAACCATTGCCTATCCCATCCGAAATTTGGGCTCATTTGTCAATGGACTTCATTGACGGTCTTCCCCCGTCGGTGCAAAAGACGTCCATCATGGTTGTGGTCGATCGTTTCAGCAAATATGCTCACTTTTCGGGAATCGCTCACCCATACACCGCTTCTACAGTTGCAGATGTGTTCATTCGCGATGTTGCAAAGTTGCATGGAATGCCACGTTCAATCATCAGTGATAGACCCTATTTTCATCAGTCAATTTTGGGAAGCATTTTTTGAAAGACAAGGCACGCAATTGTGTCGTAGTACGGTATACCACCCACAATCCGATGGCCAAACTGAAGTGGTTAATAGGTCTGTTGAACAATACCTCCGGTGTTTTGCAAATCACCGACCGCATCATTGGACTCAATGGCTTCCTTGGGCCGAATATTGGTATAACACTTCTTTCCACAGTTCCATTAAAATGTCACATTTCCAAGCCCTGTATGGACGACCTCCTCCACGCATTGATACTTATGTGCCAGGATCGACTAGTGTGCAAGCAGTGGACTCAGCTTTGGGTGACCGTGATGATATCCTCCAGGTTCTCAAAGATAATATATAGGCTGCCGAAAATCGCA
This sequence comes from Persea americana, assembly GCA_029852735.1. Classification (NCBI taxonomy): domain Eukaryota; kingdom Viridiplantae; phylum Streptophyta; class Magnoliopsida; order Laurales; family Lauraceae; genus Persea; species Persea americana. The sequence goes on from CM056812.1 coordinate 57,748,809, forward strand.
TGAAGGTATATGCAGATCAACGGTGCACGGAGCGAAGTTTTGAAATTAATGATTGGCTCTTTTTACACCTGCAGCCCTATCATCAATGCTCCATGGGTAATCGGGGCTCTCAAAAACTCTCTCCTAGGTTCAATGGACCTTTCCAAGTTGTGGCACGAATAGGGCAGGTTGCATACAAATTAAAATTACCACCTGAGTCCAAGATCCATCCAGTGTTTCACGTCTCTGTGCTCAAGAAGAAATTGGGTTTCAACGTTCCTGCCATGCCTACCTTGCCACCTGTTTCTGATCTCGGTACTATCGGTTGGGTCCAAAGTAAAATACTGGACCGTGGAATCTTCAAGCATAAACAGCGCGCCATCACCAAAGTACTCGTGCAATGGGAGGGGTTGCCTGTGGAGGATGCCACATGGGAAGAATCCTACGACTTTGTTGCCCGCTTTCCAGAATTTGCAACTTGAGGACAAGTTGCCTTGCAACAGGGGTGTATTGTTACGATCCCTTTAATATCTAGAAGATTTGCTAAGTTGTTTGCCTTGGTATTAATTAGATTTGCTAAGTTGTTTGCCTTGGTATTGATTAGATTTGCTTAGTTATCTCTCTATATTAAGAGATTCTGTCCAATCTATATAAGGAAGTTGCTGTGTTAAGAGGCTATATATATGAGCCTGTAACTGCTAAATGAGATAAGAAAGAAATTATTATTCTCTTAGTTAATGCTTAGCTAGGTAAATAGATTTCCAGTCTTTCCACCAACCCGGGCTCTATCACAGTGACCAACAGACCGAGATTTTCCCGTTCCAAGGCCTCTCTGCTACTGCTCAATCAAATCAATACACCCCCACTAGTCACTTCACCAACCCAGAAACCATCCACATACAACAACTGCTATATTCGTTCAAATCAAAGACATAATTAAAGGTACACAAACTAAGATCTAAACCACCAAAAAACACTTAAAAAGGAATGCGTAACCAGAAAAGATAGAAATCAAAAGCATACCTTCCACGTTCCCGTAAATCCTCGTGAGAGGGTGAAAAACCAAGACCAACCAGATCAACACCGGCGTCCAGATATCTCGCCCGATAACTAACATCTCTTTAAGCTTAAATCCACACATCCACTACATGAATGCTCTTAGATCCATACAAAATCCCTCCAAAAAAAGCATCACGAAAGTCCAAAATCCAAACTTTAGGAACCCTAATTCAAGCTCGAAATTAAGCAAATCTCCACCATTTCTCTCGAAAAAAGCGCCGATCGGATCCAAATCGCAAAAATGATCTCAACAGATGAAAAAGGCGGATTAGAAAGTTCAGAGCTTTAAAGGAGATGTAGAGGATTTCTCGCCCCGCTTTTCGATTCTCAAAACCCTCTCCTTTTTCACTTCTTCTTAGATAGAGAGCTAGCAACTTTCTCTTCTCTAGTTCTCTCTACTCTCCTTTCTGCTTTTTATTTTCTTCGCTGCGGAAATCTTCGATATCTTTTTGTTGCCTTTCTGCTTCTGGTCCATCTTTTCCTTTATATATAAGTAAAAAAAGGCGACGCTGGCGTGCCAGAGCTTCAGCTGCCCGCTGCCCGTACCACGAGTCAAAACCCAAAACCCAAAACCCAAAACCCAAAACGAAAAAATACAAAGAAAGTAAGCAAACAAAACAAAACGCCCTCCGTTTGGAACGAGACGTAACGTGGGGAGCTGTCCGGTCAAGGACAATCCGGGCCCACTATCTGCCACGTCGGATCAATCAAAGCATTTTTGGCATCTACATACATGTACACCTACACGTGTTTATAAATAAATAAAAAAAACATAGTTATCCATGTGGCCCACTTGAGAAAATTCAATTGAGCTGGTGAGGATGAAAACCTCTCTGACCATGGATTAGGATTTGAGCGAAAAAAGTCATTTTTCACCAATTAGTTTAAGAAAGGCTAAGTTGAAACGCTAGTGTAACTATGAATAATCTTAGATTCAATCGATGGAGATCATAAGTGGGCCACATTGTATGATTGGTTGGTTTGGTCTTTACTATAAATAGACTGAGATGGGGCTTTATTTATTACGAGTATAATCTATTGTTTGAACTAATTTGATGCTGTGAATGAATAGAAACCCCCATAAATGCAAATCTGCAAAAATTAATCATAACTATTCTGGCTGGTGCAGATCGGTAATTAAAGAACCTGAATTAAATGGTTATCCAAAGCATCAAATCAGCAGTCATTGAAAACTGCTCTACCGTTCTATTCTATAAATACAAAGGAGTATGTTTCTACAATTATCCGATTATTCGAGTCCTTCGCATGATAATTTTTAAAGACCATGAATTGAAAGTTAGAGATTTCATAAAATGTATTCTTTTCCATCATCAACCTCGAACACTTGAAATGAAAACTAAAGAACATAAATTAAAAGTTGGTTCACTTTTTATCAGTTTCATCATTTTTTGGATCAAGAGAATACGAAGCTTTATTCTTGTATGCATTTTTATTTTTATTTTTGTTCTCTCTTAATTTTAATTTTCTTATATTCTTATTTTTCAAGTTTTGCCTATTTTCTTTCATTTTGGATTGAGAAGTAGAAGACCCACTTAACATATCATGGTCGTAGTTTGTTTGTTCTTGCATGAGTTACAAATTCATGGATCCCACCATTTTAGATCCCATCATTTTAGTTAGGGATGCATGGAGGTCAATTGGACTATGGAAACAAGGATTTGGCATCAACTTATAGTTAAATATAAGATTTCGATTTTGGATCCTATAAAAGAAGTGGTGCTTGTATAAATTTGCGAAGATTAGGAACTCAAAACAGATTCATTGAGTAGATAAATGGGCTCTCGAAAACACCCATCCGTTTTTAGTTCTTTGGATGCTCGAAATCTGATTCAAACTTGATAAACATGTGAATTGTATCTTTTCTCGTGACATGGTTGTGGTAACTCCCTATTTAGATCCTTGGCTCAAGCACACAAGCCTCTGTTCCAAATCAGATTGAATTCTCAACTCGAAGGGATTTAGATTTTGGATCCAAGTTCTACTGAATTAATCTAAGTTGGAGGCTTCTATTATTCGGTCAATCAAATTCCATTGTCATCCCTCAGTGAAAGTTTATTTAACTTAATAATCTACATTCACTTATTAATAATCCTAATGCAATAAATAAGCAAAACATAAAAATATTTAATAAGAAGTTTTTCCCCCTCTTGATTTCCGATAAAAAGTTGAGACAACAGTCTATAATTCTATTCTTCGAATATTCTTGATCGCAAATCTGACATTAAAATGATTTTTTTTTTTTATGGAAGGGCCATTAGGAATTAGGGCATTATTAAAATTCAATGGGGCAATTGTTTTTAATAATTATGTTACTGTCGTGCTCTATTTATTTATTTATTTATTTGGTCATGCTCTATTTATTTATTTATTTATTTATTTGGTCATGCTCTATTTATTTATTTGTTGGGCAGCTAGAGAATTTGAAATGGAACTCTGTGATGGGTATCATCATCCTCATGAGTTTCTAACTTGAATAAGTGCTGAGTTAAAGAAGTGGAGTTTAAAATAGAGCTCACTTATTAAAAGTTTCAGCCACTCAAATTAAAACCCTCATCATGTATGAGATGTCCTCAGACTTTCCTCTAACAGGAGTTGGCCCCACCATTATATTGACTACATGATGAAATACATTACTAACATAATATCTAATGTATTCGTTAATCATTTTTCTCAAACATTAAATCTTAGAATGTGATTAACTCTTATTGGGGTAAGATTTGGGAATACCCCATGGACTATAAAGGCATCTATTTTAAGTGGATTGGATTTTCAATAGGTGTACTCCACTATAGAGTTTTGTCCCGGCCTCGAACCCGATTAGTGATTAAACCGGATCCGGGGTGTGAATTTTAGGGCTAATTAAAAAAATTTATCCTTAATGCCCAAGGATTGAAGTCCGCTTTGAAGATTGTGTAGTTGAACCTCATTAACAATTTAATTAATGAAACTTTTCCGGTAAACACATTCGTTAAACCTATAGAGATATCAAAGTAAGTACGGTATTCTTCCCATTATATATATTCAAGTTTCAAATGATAAAACATATAAAATTTATAAACATCAGGAGCATCCAAGAAACTTAGGTCCTGGTACAAAAGATATACAAAAGTATAGTAAATACAAAAAGTATAGAAATCTCCAAAAGATGAGATGGATGGCACAATGAAAGATATCCTCATGTGACGCACACTAGTGCCGAAAGTGATGACTCTAAACTACGTCATTAGCACCCCACTCTTGTACCTCGTCCTCCTCCCCCGGTTAAGGATCTTCTGGAATTGCCTCGGCATCAGGGTCTGCGTAATAGCAGTAGGTGTCATATGCACACCATAGGATAAATGATCAACAATATATTGGCAAGAAAATAAGCAATATACATTGTTCATAACATATTTCAAAGGAGAGTAAAGTCAAAATACGTGATCATAAGATAATAAGGTACAAGTTAGGCATAAAGCATGAGTAATACGAGAATCAAGTAACTAAATAAATCCTAACAAAATAAACAAGAATAACCATTTATGAAATGCAAGGAAAGCAAGAGGGGACTCCGAGGATGTCCAAGCCACCTCTCGGGGGGTGTAAGTGACATCCAAGCCGACTATGAATACCCAAAGTCCGGCTTTAGGGGGATCCTAACTCCCGGTCCTAGGAATAACAACACGGTCCTAGCACGCTCTCAGCTATTAGTGCCATGGACAACGTCCAAAGCCGACTGCCCACCCTAATGTCCAGTATCCGGCCCACTCAAGAATCATTAGACTGAAGCTGGTCGTGAATGCAAGATGGTGATGATGGTTTGTATGCGACACGAGTTCCAAGACAAATACACGTGGATTGGTTTCGAGTACAAGATAGCAAACCGATGGCTACTCCAAGTCAAGCCAAGGTACAAGTCGAGTTCCAAGTTCCATGAGTAGTCCTCTTTCAAGTCTATACACACGTGTCCATCAATACAAGACAATGCACCTAAGTATATATTCTAGGTCCGGTCCAATCATAATTCTACAAGTTAAATTACAAGATATACAAGTATACAAGATTGAGTGTATAAGGTACGACATGCTACGGATACGAGATTCACGAGTCAAGAGTGAGGAATAAGCCAATCTTAGGTCAAGGGTTGTCCTCCGTATACCAAGCGTGTCCCCGACGGAGTACGTATGAAGAATGAGTCAATAGTGTCCTAATTTACAAGATATACAAGTATACAAGATTGAGTATACAAGGTACGACATGCTACGGATACAAGATTCACGAGTCAAGAGTGAGGAATAAGCCAATCTTAGGTCAAGGGTTGTCCTCCGTGTACCACGCGTGTCCCCGTCGGAGTACGTATGGAGAATGAGTCAATAGTGTCCTAATTTGGCGGGCTCATGGTGTACGAAAGTTGTTGGGCACCAATTAACTCAATTTCACACGCGTTCGACCAAGTTACGTCAATATACGGAAAATCTCGAACAACCGATGAAGCACACTGAGCCAATCGTGCTCCGTTTTCATTTTCCCCAATTGATCATGCGAGGTAGGGTCAAGGGGTCCCACATGTAAAGTCACAACCTGAGGGTCGGCAGCTGATCTCCAGGTCACCGAGTGGTGACTGATAGGTCAACGCGTGTAGTTCAGAAACTACTCGTGCAAGATTTCGTCAGGTCAGCTAGCCGCGTGGTGACCGCTGGGTCACCGCGTGTGAGACAGAACCTGTAGAGGTTCTATTTTGATCAGGCAGTCAGCCGAGAGCTGACCACGGAGGTAACCGTGTGTGGATAGGTGCAGTTTCTAGGTAGGCAGTCAGCCAGCGTGGTGACCGCCCATGCAGAACTGTGAAGTTCTGAAGCCATTTCCAATCCAATTTCGAGATACACATATTGAGTTTCAGAATTCACAATTTCCACACCTGCAAACATCTATTCCATTTACCAAAACACCCATCCCATTCCATTCAAAGTCCATTAACATTATCCTTTAATCTAGCATGTGAAATTCAATAAACTTGACAAGGCTTGGAATTAGAGATTTCCTAGGCAATTGCATTGACAAGAAATCAATAAACATACATGCATGTATAAAGTATAGAACTACTCTACTTGCCTTCATCAAAGGGAATGAAAGAAATGGAAATGGAGAGAGAAATTGAGGAAGGAAGCTTCTCCACTCACACCCTAGTTAAGGACACTTCCAAAACCCTTTCTCCTACACCCAAAGAACAGTAATGAAGAAGACAGGAGGAAATCTATCAACATGCAATTCATTTACAGCTATGAGAGAGGAATTAGGGAAGGAGGAGTTGAGAGAAACTTACCAAAATGGGTCTAAGAGATGAAGGAGATGAGAGGAAGAAGATGGTGTAGTTGATTTCACTTGGAAGGGCCTCTAATCTCCACATGCAAGAAGAGAGGTGAAAAAGGAGGAAGAAGAAGAACTCCCAACGGTGTGAGGTCTTGAAAGGAAGAAGAAACGAATGGAGTGGCTGAGATGGGTTTAGTTTAAAATGAAGGGATGAAGGGGAAAAGTCCAAAATGTCCATTTTTAGTGAAGTGAAAGAAAAGTGATTATTTGAGGGACTTCGGGGCATCGAATTGTGAAGAGCCAAGAATGAAAAGTGACGAGTGCGACGAGATCTTTCCAACGTGCCCAAATTCAGCGAAAACGGATTTTTGGAAAAATACCACAATTTTCCTATTAATCACAACCTAACCCCTTATTAAGACTAATGGTACTCAGAATCAAACTAAACTTCGAGAACACCTTTCTAATAGTAAAAGAAACTCACTTAGCAACTAAACCCGCCTAATTAGCTAGAATCACAATTAATCAGGCTAATTGCCAATATTAGAAAATTAAATACCTTATTAAGGTCGGGGACCTTACAAGTTTCATTCCTTCATCTCAGGATTTTCAATAAGTACAGTACTCTTTACCCAAAAAAGATTACAGTACATCTCCATTGGGAGGGGTGTTAGATGCGTAGCATGTCTTGCCTTGCTATAATAGTGTAACTGTTGTTGTTGGAAGGCTCCCTTTTGATAATTCATTGAGGCATCATGGTCCACATGTACAATTAGAGATTGATCCTCGGGTCCATAAGACAGGGACTTGGGTAGCATGAGGGTTGGGCAAGGGCATAAGGGGTGGAGGTGATTTGCACATATTATTGTTTGACTGATTAACAATTAAGCAATCAATCTTGCAATTCATCCTTGAGCAAACTTGTGGACCATTGAATAGAACAGGAGAGGCATATTAGCCTAGTCCCTTTGTACTATCCATGCCGCAAATGCCCCAACCTTAGAGCAAACAAAGGCAAGGAAAAGAAAATGTATTGAACATGGGTAAATCTTGACAGTTCAACCGTCAAGGTATCCTTTAATCTTGGAAATTCTCGGATTTCACCGTAAAGAACTGGTGCCACCATTAAATAGATGAAATAAAATATTAAAGTTTCTTTAGTTACAGGATATTTGGTAATGCCCGGCAAAGCAATAGCCGAGATTATAAATATTATCACCCAATTGAAACCAGAGATGCTCTCATACTCTTCCCATAAATTACTATAAGACAAATTCGACATTCGTAAAACCGTTGCTCACATCTTGTTGAGATCCAAGTATGTGATCCCTCTAAAAACCCCTAAATTTGAGGGATATGGATCAATGGGTTATATTAATCTAATGAGGTTGATACTTTGCACTCGTAGGCCTCATTGAGGTCTCTCCATCCTCCAACCTCAACCACGATTGTCATTGGCCTACGCCCAAGACATCTAATATAAGAAAGGAGTCAAATCACATACTTACATGTGATGAATTTGATTGTACCATAAAACTTTGATTGCATGTTTGACCTGCGGTTACTTTCCTCTTGCTTGTTTGTTTTACAAGTCATAATTTGTTAGTGCATACAAGTATATTCAGATATATTTTCTTAATCATAAAAGTAAGTTGAAAAGTAAGCCTGAGTCGTTTGGATTTTAATGATAGATCTCATAAACATATTTGTAACATTAGGGGCAGGTGAGTCGTTAAGCAACACCCTCATCTCACATGGAACGGGCTTATTTATCTCTGCACATGAGAGGTGAGGATTCAAACCTGAATAGTTTTCCTCACAACCAAAGATTTCATAATAGCAAATCAATTGCGGACTTCGGACATTGGGGTCGGTCCCATTCTGAAGCAGTCGTCCTTCACTTTTAGAGAAGATGCTCTCTGAGTCTGACCGGCTGTTGGGTAGCTGCCATGTGTCGTGACTCTAACATTTGTGTTCTCTGTTGCGTTTTTGTGTCATGGCCAATTAGAAACCAAATGAGATTCTCACAAGTCACGCCGATTGAATTTTGCAAGGGCCGTCCAGGACATTAAATCCAAACGTCATATAATTGTGCCCCACCTCCTTGTATAGTGTAAAACTAATGAGAATTTTACCCCAAAAAAAATAATAATAATAATTTTAGGTGACCAGTGGGCCTAAAAAATTATTTTAATCGATCTTACACCAATTCAATCATTTTGTCCGAAAATGTGTTTTTTTTTTTTAGGACTTTCAACTAACATCCATTGGGACATTAGTTTTATAATGCTAAGAGTCCCTAGGGACCTTGTGGTGTACGCAAATTAGTTTCTTCATCATGATAGCTTGTTCTATTTTACAGTATTCTTTCTTGTTTATACAGAACTCTCTACAGTATTTTCATATGTTCAGTGTCTCCAAGTAATGATTCCATTCAATAATGTATAATATACAACATGCACTTTCATCATGACCCATTTAAAATCATTATTAGTGATAGTTGAAACCTTTAGTGATAAATACACAACTTTGTTATTGCTTAAGTTCTTAAAAATAAATCATATTTTGGACTACACAGTTGATTTCTAATTTACATGAGCATTTGTCTTTGACAACCAGATCATCATTTGTATTTAACAAGTGATCCAGAACCGGAAACAATATAAACCAGATCATGCATTTGCATTTGGCAAGCAATTAAGAACCAGAAACAATAGAAAGCAGATCATGCATTTGTCTCTGCCCATTGTCTTCCAAAAAGTGCAAACGCCATTTTTAGGGTAGTTTTCTTGTTATGAGGGGTAATGCTACACAAGGAAGACAAAAGGACCCTTTTAGAAAGCGATGCTAGAGTGGAGAGTAGATGTCTGCCACGAGAAAATATTAACCAAACTAAAAGGCATGGAGACGCAATAAGGGCCCTACCTAGGCGACAATCCAGCCCAGACGACTCAGAAAAAAGTCAAATGGGAGCATCTAATAGCATATACATTCGACAAAGATGATGTGGGAGGGGACCACAATTGGTAGGAGGGCAAGGAGCAGGAGCAAGAGCAGCAAACGAAAAGGATGTTGGAGGGGACTACAGTTGAGGGGACCACAGTTGGACGACTAGGTCGGAAGAAAGGGGCGAAGACAAACGTGGTAAAGAAAAATAAACTTGTTGACAATAAAACACGAGGAAACACTCCCATTTGGTTTTAATTTGTATACACCACAGGGTCTCTAGGGATGCGTCATAAAACTAAGGTTCTTAAGGACACTAGTTGAAAGTGCTAAAAAAAATATATATTTTTCAGATAAGAATTGATATAGTGCAAGTTCAATTAAAATGACCTTTTAGACCCCTTGGTCACCTAAATTGTTTTTAAAATCCTCTAAACTAATTTTCACTGGGGTTGGAATAAATCACACGAAGAAACATGTATTAAGATGACCAGCAAGCTTGTACTACTAATAACCTGATGGAGACAGTTTAGATATCCAGCGCATTGATTTGATGTTTGTGGATCACGCAGCCTAATGCTAACCATGGGTCCGAGTCCAATTTTCAGTGTAAAGTTTCACATAGAATAAAAACATTATATCTAATTAACAGTTTCTAAAAATCTAATAAAAATGGGTATATTCATGAAATTTGGTAAACATGTGGTTGGATGTGGACAAATATAACCCGATTTTTATTGGGCCTATGAAAGGTTCATTTATGATTTTACAGGGGTATACTGTTTTGGGCTTTAGGTGGTGGCACACGTTCTCTAATCCAAACAATTTCCTGCAAGCCACCGTACATGGGGTTGTGATTTTTCTGATCGGGTGGCATTGTGAAGCATTCTCCGTGTTCTTATCTAGTTTGGAGCTTATATTTGGTTAAAAGTTAAAACGTTCCAAGATGCGACCCAGCTGAAGAATTAGCAAACCCTTTGTTCAGAAGATGGCATTATCCTAAGGTGGTCTTTATGCATAGTAGGGGTGCACAAAAAATCCGTCAATCTGTAAAATCGATCCGATCCGATCTACTAATTTTTAACCGAACCAAAGGCAAACAGATTGGTGACGAATTGAAAATCTTGTAATTCATTAGCAACGAATCGGTGACCGGTTTCACCCTCAATTCGCGGATTCAATCCGATCTACTGATTTTTAACCAAACCGAAGGCAAACGGATTGGTGACGAATTGAAAATCTTGTAATTCGTTATCAACGGATCAGTGGCCGGTTTCACCCTTAATTTGTGGATTCAATCTGATCCGATCTGTTGACATTAAATATAAATAAAAAATTTAAGGGGTCTAAATATAAGTTACGAGGTCTAAATATAAGAGAAGAAAAAGCATCATGGGTCAAAATGTAATTCACTTTTATATATAAGTATAACAAATGAAACATTAGATCTCTTTTGGTTGTAATGTTGAAAAAAATAGCTCTTTGTATTGATCAATTAGATAGCTTCCGGGACAAAAAAACATATTTGTAGTTTGTATTTTTTTATGGATTCTTAACTTCTATACTAAAACTCTTTACAACATGTTTGATCTCTGATGTGATTTTAAATTCAATCCTTTAATACTGCGAGTGCACAGTTGTCCTGTTGAGACAGTGGCAATTACAGGTCGATCCCACAAGGAGCACTACTAAGTTAAATTTTAAAATCTGATTTTTTTTATCAATGATAATGACAAGAGAGATAATAAGAAATAATAATAAATTTGAGAAAATTCTAGATCTAAAGTGCAGAAATAAGATATGAGAAAAAGCAAATCAGAATATCATGAATCCACTAAGTAGTCCCACCATCATTCTATGCAATTAACAAAATAAATTTGTCCCAAAAATCCTTCTCATTGACAACTTCATGGCAATTACAATATTCTCTCACACTCTTCTAACCTAGTTCTGGAATAGGACTCCAGAATACCAAAAAATAACTCTAATTTTATTAATTAGGAAAAGAAGAAAAAGAGGAGAGTCTCTCGTATGCTTCATTTTGGTTCCATTTATAATTCCTGGTTATCTTACAGATATATTGAATCTGAACAGCTTCTCATTGATAATGTATATTTCTTTATCCTTTTTGAATTTGAATGAGATGGAAGCTTCTGGAAACCTCTAGATGGCTTGGCTAATCTTCAGATAGGGTCCTACAAGGGATATGCAGCAATGGATTATCAACGGTGTGGATTTAATTGCAATCCCGTCTAAAAATAAACATGAAAATCTATGGGCCCATAACTTTGTCAATTTAGCTTCGATTTACGGAATCTTGGGCTCCACGAATATTTACTCTGAATAAGCTTTTCAAAGGTAGGTAAATTTCATCGATCCAACAGTCGGATTGAAAGTTATCCTGAGAAAAACGGGATTAACTTTTAAAATTTGATTTGCAATGAACTCTATCTCTGCACAACTTTCATTTTTGAAAGGATACCAGATGTGGATGATTCAAACTCTTCTTTTTTTATTCAAATCAAACTTTTACTCTTTGAATTATCCATTAATAGTTTCAAATCTGCAACTACTGCGGACCCTGCCATGTGAGACATTTCATCTGCTTGAACAGTGGGTCATATGAGAAGTCTTCTACTGTAGTTAAAACTCTTCAACTGACATGATGAGTGGACCCCTCCTTTTATTGATTTGCACATGGCTTGTATGTGGGGTCCGCATGGTGAATTCTTCAATTTTTCTTTTTTCAAGCTTCAATTTAACAATATAGGGCCCAAGATGACTATATATGCTTGAAAGTGGGTTCCATGACAAATGCCTGCAATTCTCATTTTCTGTATATTATAATTCAATACATCAAACACTGAAGAGCCCATATTGAAGCGGGACCCATCCGAATAGAGTTTTACTCCAATTAGGACTCTTCGGAGAAAATTTACATAATATTCTAAGTTAATGCAGAAAATATATGAAAAATGTGAAAGTTCAGGTTTCTAGGTGAAAATGCATGAAATGATGCAATTCACCAAATAAAACCCCTAATTCATCCTAAAATGATGCATAAATATGCAAATTCTCAACAATCTCTTTCTTTAACATTAGATTCAACGGATTGAACTGATTAAACCAATTCGATCCAATCCCCTACGGATCGAATCGGATTGGTTTTTAACAGCCACAGATTGGTGACGGATACCAAATCCATCAATCCGTAGGTAACAGATTGGTGACGGATTCAGCCTAATCCACACCAATCCGATCCGTGCACACCCCTACTGTACATAGAGGATTTTATTATACAGACATAATTATTCTCATCTGTCCTAGAGCCTACTCTTCCTTCGTTTGGTGCAACACTTGTTTTGTGTAGGAAAGAAAATAAGTGAACTTATTTCCATCGTTTCACTCGCACTGCATTTCAATTTCCTACAAGAGGAATAGAATGTATGAGTCCCTCTCCCACATAAATTAAATGAAAATCTACAAAAAGTGAAATGCTCTCATTCCACAAACATATACGAAAGAAATGGTTTGTATCTTCCACGTGAGTGGAGGACAATTTTTAAATCGTATTTATATCCACCAAGGTATTAGTTGAGAGCTCTCAAAGGTGGCAAATGGGTTGGGCCAACATGTGGGTTCCACAGTTTGGAGTCCAAGCAATATTCGACCCATTATAAAAGGGGTCATAGATTCCCAACATGCACCCGATGCAGGTCAACCCGACTCGTCCCACAATGAACCACAACTGGTGTGGGTCAACCTGAACTAACCCACATGGACCCATATAACCTGCAAACTATGTGGGCTAGCCCAGTCTACCCAACCCAACTTGTAAAAGCTAACTCCAACCCAACTTCAATTCAAGAACTATATGAGGTCCTTTAAGCAATTTTCTGTGTATAAAATTTTGATCCAAGTTCCATTAACATTTTTTTAGCCCACGTAGCGAATCAATCCATCTAATTTCTAGCTCATTTGTAAATGCTTAGTCCAAGCCCGATTTCATTTCAAAATCCTTGAAAATTAATCATTTTTGTGGGTCAAAAATGGATCATTTGGGTTAAACCCAACCCAACTTGTTCATAAGCCGGTCAGGAAAACTTGACTTGTTTTTTATTTGGGTCAAGTTAGGCAGGTTAAAATGGGTCGGGTTAGTAGTTCAGGCAAATTTTATCACCCCTATCTACAAGGGGGCTTGTTTCATGTATGATGCCTGGATATGGCATGGATATAGTAGCGACACGTATTTTACACATAAAAATTGAGGTATTGGATACTATACAACATGATGCACTGCCCATTTTGAAGAATCCGTGCATCATAGAATTCATCATATAAAATCTCACTTCATTATTCAGCATTATTTTAAGGTGCTCAAATTAATTATATTCAAAACATGTAATATAAGAAAATATATGCAATCAAATCACATATGCTATCTTCTATCCACTTGATGGTGAATAACTCTAATCAGTTATGGGTATAATTATCAGCCCCATTAATTCATTACCAGGCATCCCACAAAATCTTAAGGGGAAATCGCATAGGGTCCGAACCCGGATCTGGGTTAGCCTAATAAAAATCTAAAGCCAATTATTGGACTCTGATCCACCAGGACCAGGTCACTTCTCAGCCCAAATTACAAAAGTGGTGAGTCAGTAGTGACTTTTGTTTATGCCCCTAATCGAAGCTTGTCTCTCAGTGCTTGCTCTTTTTCGCTTGGACTCAAGTGAAAATCTCTATTCAAAACAAGCTTCTTTTTTCAACGCTTCAAACACGTCTCTCTCTCCGAACTTCAAGCAATATCACATAAAATAGTGACGTGTATGACCCTATGTTCGAACCTGGAAACTTCCTTTCATGTCAAACCTCAACCTCTATAGAAACGCCTAGTCTTCTGATTGGAGGAGAACCCATTAAGAAAAGGATTACATTGTATAATAATCTGAAGAGATTTCAACTTGCTATTTTTATAATAAACAGAAGACAGCAAATTAATGGCATTTAGACAATTAATACTTGTGTTGGTGATAGATGGTTCTTGAAGATGCCATTTGTCACGACCATGTTCGACAGATACCTGTTGGGGGTTTTCGTTTTGGATTGGTGGAGAATTTTGCTATAGCATTTTGAAGGAGATGGATTGCATGCACCATGTCGCTGCTATTCTTTATCTTTTGTGGATGTGATGGGGAGAATAACAGGGGAAATTACAAGCAGAAGAGGAGAATGATTGGCTTCTTTTTCCTTTTCTTTCATGAATGTGGAAATTACATTTTGTTGGTGGCCTCAGCTCATGGAAGTGAAGACAAAAATCATTAACCGTTGGATCTGAGTCAACTGTACAATATTTCTGTAGCGAATGTTCCCAAGTCTTGTAACCTAAGAATGGAAAAGAGTGTGAGGACCAGCGGTTGAGCTAATAACACCAATTGGCGGAGTTCAATGACTAGTCAATATGTATGTAAATGTTTCATATGCTTAATATTTATACATGGTCATATTTGTTTGTGTTCGTTTATGCATTATTTATAAGTGAGGTGTAAAAATGGAGTATAAACAAAGGTATTTTCATATAAAAAATTGTTACATACAAAATAATGTGAAACAACTACCACTTGAAAGTGTGAGAAAATCACATTCCTTTCTGGTTAAGGAGGCACTGGTATATTGTATACTTGACAAAGATCCAGCATTATATAAAGCTCTTCACGACCTAATTTTTATAACTTTTGTGCACCTAAAATTTCGATCCTCACTATATATTCAAATGTTTATTGACACATTAGACCCCAAAGCCTTTAATTTCATGTCTTGAACATTGAACTTTTGTAATATATTAAGATTTTACATATGTACTCTGAACAGACTGAACTGCTCGACAATAATTACTCATGTGAACATGGTGCTTTCCAAATAAACACACTGCTTCACATTCCACGCTTAAAATCCAAGCTACCCCTAATGACAATTTCAAGCCAACGACCTTCCTCTTACTATTACGCTTTCAGGTATTCTATTTCCAACTTGTCACCCTCTTTAGTAGAGAGGCCGGTGATTCTACCAACTGGTTTCTTTAGTTTTCTGTCTGCATCAAAGCCACCTTTCCAATTCTCTCCTTCTTAGCTCTCTCATCCTCTCCATCCTCCGCTTTATAAACACTAGTCCCCAACCCACCTCCTTCTGAAATATCATCAGCTATTCCTTTATCTCTCTCTCTCTCTCCTGCACTCCTTCATTCATGGCAGGAAGAAATCCCTGCAACAGCCCCACAAAAGAGCAAGATCGTTTCCTCCCCATTGCCAACGTGAGTCGCATCATGAAGAAATCCCTCCCTGCGAACGCCAAGATATCGAAAGAAGCTAAAGAGACTGTTCAAGAGTGCACGTCCGAGTTCATCAGCTTCATCACCAGCGAAGCATCTGACAAATGCCAAAGAGAGAAGAGGAAGACGATCAACGGTGACGATCTTTTGTGGGCGATGACGACTCTTGGTTTCGAAAAATATGTTGAGCCTCTGAAGGCCTATTTGAATAAGTATGGAGAGACTGAGGATGAGAGGAACTCAATTGCAAGGCAAGGTGACCAGTCACCTAATGAGGAACTTGATGGTGCTGATAATGTTGTAGCCAATGGTGCCAATTTGGTTACCGGTCCTACAAACAAGGGTCTTTTGAGCTTTGATGGCGGGTTTTATTCGCAGATTCCACAAAGTTTTGGTGGCTTCTAATGATGCATTGAGATTGGAAAGAATTTGAGAAATGAGTAGATGTCATGTGGGTAATGAGCTGGAGATTAAAATGGTTGTAACTAATAATATATTGTTGTCGTTTTTATTTTCTTTAATTTATTAATCTCTTTATTTTCTCAAATTACAGGGTCTTGTTGCAGGGAGTACAAGAGGGCTGTAAATGGGTTGGTTTGAAGCAAGATTATCCAAGTTCATGTGGTTCTAGGATCCAAATCTGTGTTATCACAGTGGATATAAATTGCATAGAAATAAAAATACCAACAGCGAGACTGGACTAGAACTTATACATTTGGCCTATATTTGGATTGTTCATATAAAGAGAGATGCTCTTATGAGAGATATCTCTCACCTTATATGAGAGATAGGGGTGGAGGCCCTCACATTTAAATTGTTGGCATTGGATATTGATATGAGGGTGTATAAGGTGAGAGATATCTCTCATACGAGCATCTCCCTCATATAAATGTATATATATATATATACGCGCACACACACACATCGCTAAAGAAACTGTGTTGGATTAAATAGGGAAACTCTCTAAGAGCACGTTTATGCAGCTACTTTTCCATGAAGAAGCTTGAAAAGTGGGGTTTTTTTTTTTTTTTTTTTTTTTTTTGCAACGCTGAAAAACCCAAGTACGGTGCAGCCCTTTTTCCACAAGAAAAAAAAAATTCAAAAATGAACTAATTATTACTTGATTCTGCTTTAAAACAGTTTCTAAGGGGATGTTGGACTTGGCTCTCCGTGGGACAATTTTCCACAACATTGTACAAAGGGGCCCTAAATATTTGTAAATAGAGTTAAGCTCCGGATGAAATCATTCAAACAGTTTGTAAGATTAGCAATAAAAACATAAATTCCACTTGTTTAAACAGTGGGGGTGACGAGAAGGTGGATTAATAGAAGAGAAGAGAGCAAGATGATGGCTTTGCAATTTAAGTACACAATGAGGATAAAGTTATAGTTATGTCCTGAGCATCATACAACTACACAAAAAATGGCGATTAGGAACGGTTTTGGACCGTTTCTAACTGAAATTGGAACGGTCCCACACCGTTCTAGTAGATGGTGTTCCAAATAATTTGGAACGGCTTCTACCCATTCTTGACACAGATTATTGGAACGGTTTTGTACCGTTCCAGAATTCAAATTCAGAACAGTACTTGTCCGTTCCAATTTCGTTCTATAACCGTTCCTATTTTTAAATTTTGACGAGTTCTATGACCGTTCCGAAAACGTTCTAAAACCATTTCAGTTTATAATAAATTGGAACATTTTTTAAACCGTTCCAATTTTATTAGGCAAGGTTTATAATCGTTCCTAATAAAAAATATTTTTTTTAAAAAAAATTCTATTGTAGAAAAATTCTTTATTATGCCACCTAATGCATTTACAAAAAAAATTATAAACTGCGGCATTCACATCTATTCACATTCATAGAAAACAATCACCAATGGTTCACAAAATGTAGAATAGAATTCAAAAGAGTAGCTTGAACTCAAATATACAATTTATAAAATTTGAATATCCATACATGATGCTTCGACCTTATATAACCTTCTAACTAAAAACATGCACTTCATTTCTAAAAAATAAAAACCAAAGAGCCTATATGCATCATATTTTTTGTGCCTTTTAACTTTAATCCAACTACTTTTCTGACATGCATTTTCTATGACAAATCCTTCAAATTGTAACGCTTTTGTGTGGTCTGCCAAAACGCTTGGTATCTCCAAAGTTGACAATATATGAGGTGTTGATGTACCCCCTGAGATAACTACCTCTGCTAAACAAGAAAATAAACAAGTTAATAATCCTCTCCACATTATCATTCTTGCAATACCTTTTAATATTTCTTTCTACATTTGATAAAGAACTTCATTTGACTTGTGACAGAAAGACAATGCCTTACTGATTTCAAAAGTGTACACTTTTTCACTAATTACATCAAGATAGTAATGAACTGTGACGCCCCGGAGTCCCACATCAACTATAGAGAGGAAAGTGAATGGGTTTATATGTAGAGCCTACACCCTTACCTTGCATGAGGCCTTTTGATGGGTTCTGGCCCATCGGAAACAAAACCGTGAGGCCCGTGGGCCAAAGCGGATAATATCATGCATGCGTGTAGGGTGGGGCGTTACAAATAGTATCAGAGCCGACTCTCGACTAGTTCGAGTGTGGGTCCCCTGCCGTGGTCTGGTGTAAGTGGGCGGGTTACCATGTGGGCGGGCCAAGAGGGCTGGCAGGCTACAGGGACTGGCAGGCTACTGCACAGGGACGTGCAGCCTTAAGGGGGGTGGATTGTGACGCCCCGGAGTCCCACATCGACTATAGAGAGGAAAGTGAATGGGTTTATATGTAGAGCCTACACCCTTACCTTGCATGAGGCCTTTGGATGGGTTCTGGCCCATCGGAAACAAAACCGTGAGGCCCGTGGGCCAAAGCGGATAATATCATGCATGCGTGTAGGGTGGGGCGTTACATGAACAATAGCACATGGTTGATGGTAACATATAGATTAAAAAGCCAAGTACAGGAATAGTTGGTTAGTGCAAGGAAGATGGTTTATTTTATCACATAAAGCAATCGATAGAAAGCAATTTAAAGGAGAAAAAAACCAAACATGACCTACTTTGCTATTGCAATAGATATATGAAATATGGTAATGATTCACAAATAAAACAAAGGTTACCTCAATAAACTGCAAGGTATTGATTTTGTGTGGAATCCCTACAAAAAAAGAAACAAAAGAAAAAAAAAAGAATAACCCATAAAGAAAATTATTTAAATAAAGGGTTGACCATAAGCATTTGTGCCGAATGTGTTTGTTGTGTTTTCAAACAAACACCATCAAATCATCAATCCACCAAACAAATCATCAATCCACCAAACCTATGAAAGAATGAAAAGTTGAGTGGCACATTCATGTTTCATTAGGCATGATATTGCTTAACAAAATGTATGTTCGTAGTTCCTTTCGCCTGCCCTGACTTCAAAAATGAAAACAGCTAGCATTCAACCAAAAGTGCATCAAATTCATGTATAATCCTGGGCAAGAGAAACTAACCAGTGAATGGTTGTGTTACAGGCAACGCGATTAGTACCCTTGATCACGACCTCATCGCCTTTATAAATATCGATGTTTGGACCAGGGTAGATCCCATTTACTGTGAGAATAGGCTTGGGGTGGCATAGACTGGTCACTTCTTTCCATTCCACCCGCAACATAAAATCTACTCTCCCTTTAACTTTATACAAAAACAATTAAAACATACCATTAACATTAATCAACACATGAACAATGGAAAAAAGTGTCTACTGATGTCTTCTGTACACTGACAATGAAATGGAAGAAACTTGTGGTTGCCAAAGGTATCGAAGGCAATGACCTTGCATGAACAAGGGCTCTCACACATGCACACAAGAGTGCAGTTATAAGAAACCCATAACTCTTGTTGTCTGATGACCCATCCAACTCCAGGCTATCTCAATGGTTATGTTTGTCACAAGCTTTCTACTATTCAATACTTTAGGGCTATCATCTTTCTTTGTCTCACACACACACACATAATTCGTAGGAAATGCTTCAAATACTTAAGGTACAGAGGAACACCCATAATCTTGCTATCAAAAAAAAAAGGGAGGCTGCAAGTATTTTCAAAACTTGTTTAACAGTCTTGGAAGTCAAAGGCAATCTTAGCACAAAGAAGTTATTCTATGTAGTCTTCTATCCTGAATAGACAAGATAGAGCATTTGAACAAAATCAATGACAAGTATTTCATTAATGCTAGGCAAATGGGCCCTTATAAAGCAAAGCAAACAGGAAGGAAAAACTGAGCAGGTGATAGGGAAGAAGTCAAGTAGTTATGTCAACCAATGAAATATTCATTATGGTACAGATCACACGTAAGCATGCATGACATAACATGTACCAAAAAGAATAGAAATTTTTTTCATCTAACATTCTCTATGCTCCCAATGCATTTGTATTTCAGCATATTTTCATAATTCAAAAGAACTATTAAGATTGCTTTGCATGTGAGAGGCACAGGGTCCAATAATACATTTCCATTAAGTAAACTTCCCTTAGTGATAAAAAAAAAAAGCAATTTATAAGATGAGTAGTGACCATGAAAGAATTGGCAAATACATACACGAGTTATAGAGGGAAGACAGAATGCATATGTGCATGAATACATACACATCGAGAAACCTAAAATAAACAGAGACATAATACCTGGTAGATTTCAAAACCACATTCTTCACAGGTGTACACAGCAACCTGCATTAAGGGCTTGACATCCGATACCCGTGTTATAATGCCAGAAGTTTTCACTAGCTGACCAATACAGGAAACCTTAACTTCTCTTATGGTAAATGGGGTCCTTTGAAAATGCTTTTATGTAGACTTTACTGTAACCCATAATGATGCAAGCAAAAAAATTTTTAAAGATGGGTCAACATAGGATCCAGTGTCGATCAAAACTCAAACATTCAGCCAAGCACATACAATTCACATCAACTGGAAGCCAGATAACCATTGCAAGTGTTGTGATTTTAGTAACAGGGACAATCAAAACTCATGAGGACCAAACAGACACCAAAACAGTTATATCATAAAAATCAATCAGACAAGTGGGGTTTGAAGAATAATCCTGAAATCTATCAACTCTTACTTAAGAGAACTATAAACTTACAAACCAAACATACACAAAAACACATACATACCCATACATTCCTTCCTCAACTAAGCACAGCAATCAGCATTCAATTATAAAGCATCCCAAACTCATAATAAATAAAAAAACTAATGATACCCATCCACAAATAAACAAATTAGAAACACAGAGAGATATATAGAGGGAAATGAGTTTTTACATTGAAGAGATCGTAGAGGTCGATCTACATAGCACGGAACTTGAGACGGCTTGAGACCTTATCTAATTAGACAGGGCCAATGACCGTTTCGATTTTCCGTTTCTCATTCATGTTTTTGGTGTAGTGAGGAAAACCAACTCAGATGATCGAATGACATTTTGGCAAATGAGAACCTTGCTGCATGAAAAAAAATAGACTGGGGAGGAAAAAGACATCAACTTGACATTATGAGGAGAAAACATTGGGACATACCATCTAAGATTCAGAGTATGTGCTTTTGATTAAGTGCACTAAGAAATTAACATAAATCACTTACATGCATACATCCAAATCAAAATAAACACCATGATGCATACACATACCAAAATAAATTACAAAAGTGAGTACTGTAAGACTGAAGCTACAAAGCAATTTTGCAAGTGAAAGATATAAACATGTAAGGGATTGTACCCATGTAAACAGAAATGGCCTCAAGAGTGTTCAAAACTTAGCTAGGAATAAAAAGGTAACAACAAACTGGTTTAGATCAGTAAAATGGAAAACAGAAAATTGTGGAGATGGGAGATTGGGAGAGATGTATCGTTGGGATGGTGGGATAGTGTGACGTTTTGA
This sequence comes from Persea americana, assembly GCA_029852735.1. Lineage (NCBI taxonomy): Eukaryota > Viridiplantae > Streptophyta > Magnoliopsida > Laurales > Lauraceae > Persea > Persea americana. Next base: position 57,770,351 of record CM056812.1, read on the forward strand.
TTATTTATATATATAAATTATTTTATTATTATTATTATTAGTATTATTATGTAATTGGTTGTATATTAGTTAAATACGCGATTAGTGTAAGTGGGGACCACGTTAGGCTTAGGTTTGGTGAGTTAGGCTTGTTGGGTAGGTGGCTTGACCCATAGTTAACCCGGGCCCAGTTTAGTAGGTGGAGTTCTTCTCTAATTAAAACTCTTTATCTCTTCCAATCCAAACTCTATTCTTTTTAGAAATTTAAGTTAGATTACAACTCCTATGCCCATTCTCTATTTATACAACACCACACTATTTTATTTTTACACACAACTATCTCTTCCAACTTGGATATCACTTGGGCTTTGGCTATAGGAATTCTACACCGTCTCCCTCAACCGCGAATATCAGGCAAGTACCTAACTATAATTTATCAATGTAATATTTGTTCTTCGTTGATTGACGTGTGATGCATATAGAAACCCTTTGCTGCCTTTTTCTCGTGATATTATTGTTATGCTAATTTCCTCTTATCGTGATAAGATCAGAGATGGGGTTTTGATTTAGTTGATCTTCCGATCCTCGTGTTGACTGCAGCCCACTTTGTTTTCGACTTCTGTAATTCTGTAAATTCGTGTATCAAGGAAGATAGATTAACCATTGAAAGCCCATGGAGGACCAAACTTTGCAGCAAATTCCTGGACTTGGAACCGTTCGGAATTATAACTGTGTGTTGGACTGTGATCAGGTGGGCCCCGTTTGGTCCACTATCCAGCAGCCTAAAAGGGGGGACTAAGGGTAGTAAGAGAGTTGGGTTTATTTCCATTTTTGTTTAACGACTGTGGGGCCCAGGTGGGCCACCGATGGCAATCCGGACCATGGATCTAGTAGAGGGGCCCTGGGCGGCCTTATAGGTAGGGTTGATCTTGAGGTTTGATATGTGGGACCCACTCTCCAGATGCCCTGATGCACTTGGCGTGAGACTACTTGCTGCCGAAGTGCATTCCATGTGGAGTGACCATTGACTGCGATGTGTGGGTGAGGGAGGAAGAGATTCTATGTGTGGGTTGTTGGCAGGTACATGCATTAAAAAACAAAGAAAAGTGAAGGGAGGAGGGAATGGCTTTGATCTGATTTGATAGGAATAAAAAATGGGAGTGGTTTCACCTGGAGGTGTTTTGGGATAAAGAAATCCCATGGAACCTTTAGTACCGTGGGGGTATTTATTTCCTTGTCTCCTTTGCTTTAAAAATTAGAAAAAAAGCTCAATAATTTTATGGAACTCAAACTAGACCCTTTGACTATTTTGACCGTGAAAAATATTTTGAATGGGTCCTCAGGTTTTCTAAAATTATAAACTAAGATGTTTATTTATCCTTATAATTTATAAATTAGGTATTAAATGATATCTTAGGTTTTTAATGTGTTAAATCTATATTTGTGAACTCTATTAATTAGATCTTTGGACCGAGTAAGTACCGTTTGGGCATACGGTATCTTACTAATGTGGGGTTTAGCATTTCATATGACCTCGGGGAAATCCTAATGGATTTGAGCTCAACCCATCTCTATTGGAAAACCCTTAATTGGGTCTATGCACCATTAATTGAGAAGGGATGCGTTGATCTTTTATCTATTTAGAGATTCCTGTGGTTATTGGGTGCGAGACCTTATGTTTAACCTTAGGATTGGCTTGTGATTATTCATTGACCTTCGGGTGTGCATACATGATTGAGATTGATGTTGGTCTATTAGCTGCATACCCTATGTTGATTGAATATGGACCGTGATGTGGTTTGGCAATTGATTGAGATATTGTGGATGTTTATTTGAATGATTCATTGGTATTGGTTGTGGATTATTGTGCAGCCAGCCCTTCACTTTGACTTAGGTTTCTGTGTCAGAGCATTACAAGTCACTAGGTTTATTCTACTATGATATGTATATATATATATATATGTATATTGATTGGGTCATATTCGAACGACTGCAGTTGTAATTGGACGGCTGATCACCGATGTGTACGGACACTGTAATATCCGAATTGAATTCGAACCGGTTTATCCGGCCCTTTGATTATGAACCGGTTTATGACCGCCGGCCTTTCGAACGGGTTTTCCCGCTATATTAGGGTTGACCACCCAAAGCAGTGGCATTGTTGCTGTGTGATTATTGTATTGCTCTATTGTGTAGATTGGGATATAGGTGATACGTTCTTTTCGTCATTGTCACAATGTTATTCTCTTATGATCTTTACCCGTCATTACTCTCATTGATCTTGTGTTTTATTTATAAATTATGCTTTCGTACTTGCTGTTTACCTTGTTTATTGGTGCATAGGTACCAACCCTACCCTGTCGGGGAGACGGAGGAGGGTCAAACGTTTCAAGCGTTTGAACCAGTTGACGAACCCGAGTGGAGAGCCGGAGATGGCTACAATGCCGTTTGAATCTGCGCATGAGATATCGACATCTTAGACTCTTTTAGTTATTTAATTCCATAATATATTTAGTTGTTGTTTAGTTTAATTGGAAACTTTAACCTTAAAATATCAGTGAGTTATGTGTTGGGTTGATTTTGAATATTAATACCAATTGATTTAATGCTTCCGCAAATGTTTTATTATGACTCACCATGTTTCGAAATTTTGTGGGTCCATATTTGGGAGCTTGTGTTGCATTAAACACTGGAAATTGAATGTTTATTTTCATTTTTCACGTTATCCCCTGGTTGCATTTTGGGGACGTGACAGATAGCGACTATTGGCAAGAAGGCTGGACCTTCGTCCGCTTGTGGCAATCATACAAACACCAAGAGCATGCAAGAGAAGTGTGTGTGCATGAGAGATGCAAGATCCCTTGATCTGCCCTAGATCTAAATGTTTAATGGGAATCAAATTAAATGAAAAAAAAAAAAAAAGTCTTTGTGCAGTCTCCAAGTGTCTTTGAAAAAACTTCATATGAAAAAAATCTAAGAACTACTCCTCATATAGTGTTTTACATTCGCAATGCCATGTGAAATGGTATGTGCACTTAACAGAAAACCAGAAATAACCCCTACATTTTCAAGTAACTAAAAAACCGTGTCAATGAGTAAAAGAACTCAATTTTAGCGAGGAAAAACAGGAATGGATTATGTTGTTACTGAATAAGATGAGTAGAGAAATAGAACCCACAAAACCGACCTAGGTGAATGGAAAGGTTCTGATGATAATCATCATCATTGTCTTCACTACAGTTCCAAACCCTACCCAGCCCAAATGTTCCCTCCCCTTAGAAAGACACAAATGACAAAACCCAGTCCTAAGAAAACCAAATCTGTTTCAGATCTAGGACAGCGGGTGTCTCTGGACATAAGTCACATAACTTCTTTGTCCTTCCAAATTTTCACTGAGATTCTACATCCTCTTTGGTTCAATCAAGGCATGTGAAAGGGCATGTCTCTTGTGGGAGCTTCACATGCACTGTTTTTGGATCTTCATCTTAATCCCTCTGTTAAGACAAGCAATTGGTCGTGCATTTTGACCTGGCCAATTGAAGAAGATGTTAATGTACAGGTTGGTAGCTGCAGATTTCTCAGAGGAAGAAGACCACTTTGCCTCTCTTGGTGGTTTCCAACATGTGATCAATGTCCCCAAAACTAAATTCACAAATTCACATCGTGGGAGCTAAAAAGAGAGATAGAGGAGAGGAAATGAATGTAAATTAGAAAATAAAGGGCATAAAGTTATTGAATTGCTCATTTGAAAATACAAATCAATACGTCCTGATACATATCCTGAACCTCACTAACCCAAATAACTATGCAGGGTTCAAGCCCAAGTAAATCTAAATCTCAAAATAGCATTTATTCATATCACAAAATCAATTTCCAAATTCCAAAACTAAATTAAGCCCTACAAAGTTTCATAACAAAGTGTAACAATACAATAGAACAATCATTCCTACCAATGCTCCATAAAGTATCTATCGAATCAAACACGCCCAACAAAACTAAATCATAATAATAGTAATAATAATACTTCATATCATTTTATCACATCACAAACTCAAACTCCAATTCCAAAAAACTAACTAAAATCTAAACAAATTTAAACAGACAAAATTGTTCGGACCTCAAGTGTAGGGTGCAATTGTAATAATAAACTTGTAAGACCAGGTCAATCCACAGGGAACTTTAGAAATAAGGCTCTTCAACTTTGTCACCTACCCTGAATAAAATCTAATTTTAGCCTAAAATCTAGAAAAGTACATTCATCATTCCTACTTTAAATTAAATACATTTTCAAAAATAAAAACTCCTAAATCAAAAGGCCTAATCTAAAATGAATCACAAGTTGCTACAAAAGGACACACAAATTAGAACATCAAATTAGAAACAATCCAAGAATAAAAAATACCAAAACTAAAACTAAGAAGCTAAATTAGAAACAAAACAAACCTAAGTTAGAAACTAAATTAATCAAAACGTGTTTAACAAAGGTTAGTAACAAATCAAATCAATCAAAAAGGAAACAACCTGCTTTTTCACCAAGTTAATCAACTCCCTAAAGTTAAGGACTTTCCAAATAAATAAAGATTTTCAAATCATAACAAATTTAGAAAGCATTTAGTCAATCACCTTATTTTAGAATTTCCAAAATTTAAGAAATTTCCTAAGTTAAAAATCTTCAATTAACAAAAATTAGAAAGATCTTTTATTTCTGGAAATTGTCTAAACCACAAAATTAGAAACTAAACCAAAACTTAGAAAGTTAGTAATGCAATGTATGCCATGAGATGTTAGAAATTTCTAAGTCTGAAAAACTAGTATGCAGGGTTGTTTTTATACATGATTTTTCCTTATTTAATGCAACCGAAAACTGAGTTTAATGGCTGGGTTTTGAACTACCATGATGCATGAACCAACTAAAAAAAACGGAAGTGAAAAAGGATTTCAAACAAGGAAGATATGAATGTGTAAACATGACCTAAAAAATTAAAACTATACAGAAATTATGCACACAGACAGCCTAACATGCCATGTTTAAGCCACTGTTTCACAAATCTCCTCAAATAGTTTTGCTATGAAATTCTCGGATGTGATAGACCACATATTGAACTTCAATTTCTCCAAATTTCACAGAAAAATGCCATGATTTGAATAGTCTACCCACTTCGAACTTTTTGCAAAAAATTGTTTCTGCAGTTTTCCTGAAACTGTGCAGAAAGTGGGCTGTTTATGGGCTGGTTTTGCCACATGAATGTTTAACATAAAAATATGAGAATCTGATTTCAAAATTTCATGTGAACGCCACTCCTAATGCTATGCAAAAAAATTAAATAATGTATGAGTCTAATGCACTTTCCCTCTAAACAAAATTGTGTGATATAGAATTGTAAAAGGTGCAGGAATTAAAAGTGAAGTGCTGAAAAAAAGGGTGGTGTGCATAAATCAAAGATGGTAAACAAAACTGAAATATAAAAGTAGTGAGTTGCTTCTTTTAATTCTTCTCAATTGAGGATCCAAGAAAATTAGAGGTGCAAACCTAAGGTCCCATTCTTCAACTTGGGTTGTCAATCCAAGTTGAGAATGACAAGCTTCACTTTTTAATAAATAATTTTCAGATTTGGACACTATTTCTTTTCCATTCAATTCTCTTCAACTTCACCTTGCATTGCCTTCTTAACTACCTTGTATCCGTAGAAAACAAGGTAAATTGGGAGGATACTAAGGTAGGTTGTTAGTGATGATTAATCCAAATCATTCCAATTATTTAACCAAAAGAAAAAAAAAACTAACCCCATTGCAAGATTCACAAAAATAATATCAAGATTCACAAGAAATCAATACAAGAATTAAAAAGAAACAATTTTATTAATAATAGTATGCAATTGAGTACATAAGATTGAGAATTAAAAAAAAATACATATTAGGATGATTGAGAATCTCTCTTTCTAGTTGAGAAAACAAGGGCGGTGGTGTGGCCTTTGAGAAGAACCCCTTTGATGGCTTGAGATGAAAGGGAAGAGAGGGAGAGATGGAATGAAATTCAGCTAGAGGGAGAGGTGAACGATTTCAACCATGAAGAATATGGTACACCCAAGCCTTGCTTATATAGATTTTTGGTGAAAAATTTTCTTGAATTGGGTGCACTATTAATGGAAGTTCATGTACATGATAGGCCTAGAATTATGCTCCAATTTCTTTAAGTAGATGAGGACCACCATACCATGCTGACCATACAACCAAAAGGGGGTAGGTTTGGACGTTCCTATCCCTTATTTCTCTCCATTTTATTCTCTTTGCAAAGCTACTTTCCATGCTTGACATATCTTCCTTCTTCTTTTAGAATTTTTGAGATGACTTGAAGAGAAAGAATCTCTTGAAATTGGTTGGCATTATTTGGCTCAAATCCAGCTGAGGTTGGACGTTCTTGCATGAGGAAAACTTTCCATTGTTGCACTCTTTGGTCTCTTGTGAAGAATCTTTCCAAGTTGACTTTCTTGAATTGTCACCTATGAGGATTCTTGGATTTTCTTGGAGATTTCCTCAAATCTTATTGAAATTATCCTTGAATAATTTTTGCAACGATGGTGGGCGCTCTTGGATGTCCCACATGTGTGGGACCCTTTGTTTCATTTCCTACAAGCCAAAAAAAAAAAAAAGAATTATTTGAAAAGACAAATTCACCCATAATTCACGAATGCATGACTGCGGACCCATCTCTCATGAAAAGATAAATGAATGCACATTATTATATATGATAATTAATTCATGAGAGAAACACATTCGAAAAATCTTTCCAAAAATAAAATTAAGAAAATGGCAGGTTTCATGATTTGATGCAAAAATGCTGGTTTTTGAGCAAATTATGCATGAATACACTACAATGGATCAAAAATGCATAAAATCATGATATGACACTAAATGAGGCTCTCTTGGCTTGATTAGTCCTTGGACTCACAAAAAATAGCCATGAAAATGTGTATTTTTAAGGACTTATCAAATATCTACTAAAAAAACAAAGCACAACAAAATCAAAAAATGTAAAACCCCAACACTATACAATCGAAAGAGACATCTAGTGTCTACGATCGTCGAGAAAACCATTCCGATCATATATGGTGTTTCTTGTTGGCGCAAGAAGCCAAAAGACGCCCAACGAATGGTTTTCACCTTGTGGCAAGCTAGGAATTTATGCCAAGCATGGTTATTTTCTGCGGTAAATATCATTATTTGTTCTCAAAATTTTCATATGTTTGGATGTGTTCAAATGGGAGGCGCTTTGAATTATTGGCAAACAGATGTATCATTACTCTGCACATTGATTGGTGTGTAAATTGGAAACCACGTTATGTGGGACATGTTTTGCTATTCCTATTGTCTGTATATCATTGTCAGTGGCTAACTGGCTCTTTCCAGTATTGATTTTAGGAATGAAAGTATTCCATCTTCAGAGAATTTCTTAAAAAATTCAGTCCCATATACACGCCCATATATGGCAGAAGTGTCAGGCCATCGTACTGTGCTGATTGCTGAAATTTAGTTTGTGCTCCCAGGATGAAGCATGATGCAGAGTGGGAAATACGTGTGCCCATGGCAGATTTTAGTTGGAAACAAATTGCTGAGACAGTGATGAAGTTGTACACTGAAACAACTGATGGCTCTACAATTGAAGACAAGGAAACCTCATTGGTCTGGTGTTATAAGGATTCTGATCCAGATTTTGGCTTGTGTCAAGCCAAAGAGCTTCTCGATCATCTTGAAAGTGTTCTTGCCAATGAACCAGTTTCAGTTAAGAGTGGACAGCACAATGCTTCTCTTTAACACTGATTGTCTAATCAGTGTTAAAGAGACATGTTTTCTGTCATTAAAAAAATATATACATTTGTCTAGTTCTTAGTATGCCTACTTGAGTTCATTTAATGAACAAAATATAACTTCCGTTCTATTGTGATCAAATACTTCTGCACCAATTCTTTAGAAACCAAAGTAAAAATATAAGCGCTGTAAAAATCTCATCATTCAAAGTTTCACATGTTTGTAGCGCTTAATTATATTCAACCTATAACTAAACAGATCTCATAAGAAATTTAGGAAGTCCCAACAAAGAGAGAGCACCTTTTAAGAAAATAGACTCTATGGCAACGTGGTTATCACCTTTTCATGACTGGTTGGGTTTTAATTTATAATTGCTTTGATGGACATGACTGCTTGTGTCAAAACATCTTCTTCCCCATGGTAGAGCCTATAGAAGATTCTGTCATTTGAGATGTTAATTCAACAGCAATAATTCCTAAACTACTTCAGAAGTTGGTTGAACAGGGAGTTCAAGCACATGTACACCTTGTATGGTCAAAGCAAGAAGCCCTTCCAGGCAAGGGTTAGCAACATTATTTGTGAAGCCTTTATGCATAGAGGCCAATTGCAGAAATTGTATCAGCAATGTATCTCCAATCCGAACCTTTAATGCAATCCTAGCGGAGCACTAAAAAAATATAAGCATCAGTGTGTGGTGGCACAAGCAATTAAATGACTGTATGTGATTGAAGAAAGTAATGGCAGAGGAATATAGTGCCAAGCAAATGAGCAATAAAAGAAAGAAACACATGATCAGATTAACTAAGTATGTGCTAATCAGAAACTTGATTACATAATTAAAATAATTACATAATTATTGCATACATATTCTAGCATCCCTAAAAATATTAATTTCGATATTCCTTAAATAAAGTAGGTTTAAGAATATATTTGAATCCACTCCTATTCCGGGAAGGGCTAAACCTCTTCTGCTTCCAATCCTTTGTAATAGGTACGGGTCAAATAAGGGCCTAAACAAATCATCATCCTCTTATCCTCATTGTCACGACTCGGGCCCGAAGTCCGATAATCCCGAGCCGTGATCCCATACTTACTCCCGTAAACTCCGAATTAACCGAAGTTAAAACGGAATCCACAAAGGATAAACATTCACAAATACATGTTAAATACACAAATTTATGGAAATATACATATATTTGACAATATCAAATTACAATTTTTCATGTTTACATCAACCCTTGCATATCCAAATACAATGCAAGTTGATGACTATTCACATTCTCAAAACATTACATTGCAAAACGAATTCCCACTATTTCAAAAGAATTATCAAAAAGAATTTTTGATCAACTTCGCACTCGGATAACCATTTCAAAGGTCATCCCGTCCGTTCCATTCAGCTAATCCTCCTGGAGGAACCGGAGCGGTCACTTCCGCTGCCGCTGTGGGCGCTACCGGACCAGCATTGGCAATCGGGCCTGTAATACCATCAATAACACCAGTGAACACGACGGTTCAACAATATATAAACAGTTCTTGTGATAACATATGATAATACATATACTAATGCATATAATAAATCTGTGCAATATATCAGTTCACAGTTCTACAATCGATATCCAATTCTAAACCATTATACAATGACAATACACAGACATTAGAGTCAAGTAATAGACATTACAAATTGGCAATTACCATAACATTCATTTCATTTCATTGCAATTCATTTCATTTCATTACCATCTTCCCTCAAATGAATGATTCATCTTCCAAATAGAAGGCGTCAATTAGTACCATAGATATGATCGGAATTGTGGGATTTATCAGTGTCCGGGCCAAGGACAACTGGCATCACCACGGAGCTCCGGAACGCCCCCAGATCCATTTACTGCAGTATGAATAGTCATTTGCTTGTTTATTAATTCATTTAGCTCATTTAGAGCTTTAATACACTAGCTAGGTAGTGCCAAACTCAAGAGTCAATGAAGTTCAATAATCAATCCATTTCTTGATCCAATTCAATTCAGTAATTCCATTCTTAATTGATGAAAAGAATAACAGTAACACCAATTTCATTAGATTGGGAAACAATGATAAGATTGGAATACAACGATACGGAACACAATATAATGAAAGAATTACTAATCATTTCATTGTACTCATTTCTATCTCAGTTTTAAAACAACCATTTAGGTGTAACCATTGGTTATCCAACGCACGTGTTATTCTCGATGGACATCACATTTATATATATAATGTGTACATTGAAGTCCCCGTAATCATCACCTATAGAGGTTTAGTCCATAATCAACTAACTATTAGAACAATGGTTTAATCATAAAATTCTCCCTTTATTGTTTTTAGTTCTTAGCAATCTCGAATCACCCCATAATTAGTCTTAAAACTAATTTAGGGAGTACTTATACTCATAAGAAACTTTCATAAATCAAACAAAAATCCAAAATCCAAAAATCCAAAATCCAAAATTTTGCTTCAGTTAATGCTTTATCCGATCGATCGGACAGTCTATCCGATCGATTGGACAGAAAAACTGTCCCAGCTAAAACTCTGTCCGATCGACCGGGCATTTAGTACCGATCGATTGAACCTGCTTCGAAAATCCAGTTTCAGTGCGGAAACTGATTTTCCTCCCTCTCCTCTTCCTTCCATTCCAATCAAACCTGCACAAAACTTGGACCTCCTGTCCACTCCTCAATTTCCATCTCATCCATACATTAATAACCTCATCTATTCATTCATCCATCCACAAAACAATTCCATTCTAAACAATAGTGGAAGTGGAACAAAGCCCAAATCAATGCAACATCTATGGAAATTAACATTAATCACAAGCAAATGTTTATACTTACCTCTCTTGAAGCTTAGTGACAAAAACCCCATTTTTACTTGGCTTGATTTGGCACAAATCACCTCCTATCAAACCCTAATTCCATGAAAACATGAAAATGGGTTTCCCATAAGCCAACTATACAAGAAACATCTCCTCACTACTCAATAGAACTTGGAAATCCTATAAAAACACCAACTACTTACTTATAGTCCAAAAGAAGAAAGGTTGAGTTCTCTCTCAAGATCTAACACTTCAACAATGGATGAATGACTTGAGGAAGAAGATGAAGATGATGAAGTTTCTTCAAAAACCACTTACAAACTTCCAATCTTCACTCTTGATGGAGAAGAAATGGAAGAGAAATGAAGAAAAATGAGCCTAGGGTTTGCTCTCCAAGGGAAAATGAGTGAATGACTCATTTCATTCTAATATAATGAGTTTTTACACTGAAACCCTCTTTCATTAAGTCTAATTACATTCTGAGTCAAATAAAGACTCATTTGATCAATCTCAATCAATTGGAATCGAGTCCATTATGAAAGTTAATGTACTCTTCGAGATACATGTGATGGTATCAAGAATTTTCATATTCGACGAAATATGCGAAAATTCGTATTTACGAAAAAGTCCTTGTTTAACCTTTTTTTAGCCTAAAGTCAATTTAATTAAACTAGTTTCACTCAAATCCATTCCATTATGCTTAATGCAATCATTTGAGGCTAATTTGTCTCTTTTTGGTCTTTAACCATCATTAACCCAATCATCCATGCTTAATTAGCATTAATATCAATTAATTAGCCTTAATCATGATTAGTTCGGGTCGGGGTGTAACACTCATATAACAAACTGTAAGCATATGAGACCACCAATTATACTCACTGCACATTGTTATTGTTACCAAAATGACAGTATTCATTCATATTCAAATGTGCTCTCTTTATTCATCTTTGAAATTCTTTTTTGAAAAAAATCTTTGTTTTGATGGAAGATCAAATGAGGTTAGATAGTAATGAATACCTAGTTGTTACCTAATAAAATAAAATTCCAATCTTTAAGTTATATCTTTCACCTTCCACACCTTTGGTTGGAATCTATACTACCTTGAATTCTTAGAATTCAAGTCATCAAAACAAATGGCGAATACATGTGAAAATGTTTAGGGCTCTACAAATTTTTGTGTGTATTGCCTCGTGCAGCATAAGATTTATGGTATTTGTTAATCAGCTTTTTTTGCAGTATTCTATTAAGAGAATGTTTAAACCCTAGAAGGAGGAACCATTCAAACAAAAAAACAATTAAGGGCATCAAACACAAATAAAAAAGCAACAACAAAACAACCTTCATGTCTATGCAAAAATTCGTCGCCAATTAGGGATGGAATGAATCTTGTTAGAATTTTTGGTTGCGTGATAAAACTATAGAAAAAAAAAACCAATGAAAAAAATAGAACTGTGGAATTTAAGCATATCACAAAATCAATTCCCAAATCCCAAAACCAAATTAAACCCTACACAGTTTCAGAACAGAGTGTAACAATAGACCTAATTTCAATTCAAGCAGACACAAATTCCGACTGAGAACCTAATGAACAGTAATTGGTTCAGAACATGTACATAAAAAATAACAAAACATGAAAAGGAGCACAAATGCATTATCTTCTGCTCTACAACAATACCCATTCAGTGTATATCAAAGGTGCCTTCACAAAGCATTTAAAAAATAAACACTAACAAAAAAGAAGTGTAGCATTTAATCATATCACAAAATCAATTTCCAAATTCCAAAACCAAATTAAACCCTACAAAATCTCATAACAGAGGGTAACAATGTAATAGAACAATCATTCCTACCAATGCTCCATAAAGTATATATCAACAAAACTAAATCATAACATAATAATAGTAATAATAATAATTCATATGAATTTATCACATCACAAACTCAAATTCCAATTCCAAAAAACTGGTTAAACCCTAAACAAATTTATAATAGACAATATCTGCTAACAAAACAAAGCACAAAAAAATAAAAATAAAAATGTAAAACCACAACACTATACAATCAAAAGAGACATCCAGTGCCTATGATCATTGCCGCATACCGTTTCCAGCGTCAACTTGAGCGAAGGACCAATCGCGACTTCGCTGGAAAGCAATTGCCGAAGCTGCAACGGCAAGCTTGATAGCGACTTTGCCATGCTTGATATTGTCTTTGCCATCTTAGACCAGAATCTACTTCACAGACCTGCAAATAGAGATAGAACGAGAAAAAAAGACAAAACAAAAGAGCATCAGGATTAGGTATTAGGATTTAGGGAGAGAGCTTGTAGGTTAGGGATTTGGGTGAGAAAGCCCAAAGTTCATATACCAAGCTCATCTATACTAGTTGAAACCCATGATCGTGCATGCAAGCCATGTCATTGAGCAGAAGCAAAAGACAAGAAAGAAGCCACTAGAAAAAACACAACGTGTCTGAGTGATGAGAGGAAGAATGACAGCAGAGAGGGGGAATCATCCAGACTTTTTCTTCATGTGGGCTCCATAAGCAGTGGGCAGATGGAGAGAAAGAAGGCAGGGGAACGAGTATGGAAACAAACGGAACCGTTTTTTATTATGGATATAGATATGCAAAAAAATCAACGTTCTGTATTAAAGATTCAAACTTTCAAAGAGTAGAAACGGTTTGAAAACCAAACCCCAAAACATCATAATCTCATAAAAGGAAATCATACACTCAGATGAAAGGAAACCAAAAAGAAAACCCAACAATAGATTATAAGTGTTAGCATAATGGCTCAATAGGAGCCAATACTGTTGGCTATTCTCAGGGGACATCTTGACATGGGCCAACACATGGGCCAGCTGACAGCACACATGGTGCAAAGCAAGGAAAGCATGGCCATGGTACAGGCCTTTTGTACTTATGAAGGCTATAAATAGAGCCCTCTATTTCTATGAATTGTGCGGAAGAAATAGAGGAAGAGAGATACAATGTAATCTCTCTGAAAGGTGGTGTTCCCTGCACCACAGAGAGAGACTTTAGTGATATACTTTATATCTTCCCCGTGGTTACTTTAGTGATATATTTCCTATCTTCCCTGTAGTCATAGCCCTAATTGGGTGAACCAGGTAAATCCACTGTGTCTCTCTTGTGTGTGCATGCAGATTGATTGCATGTGTTCATGCATGTTGCATTTAGACCGTCGATCGCAATCGCAGGTATCTTCAGTTGCGCCACTTTGGCACAACAAACTGGTATCAGAGCTCAAATTGAAGGTGGACCATGATAGCCCAGATCAAAGGTGAGCCATGTTCCTGAACAAGGATCAGGTGTTGCACGAGCGACACGGAGATCGCTCGGATTGTGCGATTGACGGATCCAGGTCAGAGATATCCTAGACCATGTGCTGGTGAGGTAGAAGAGAAGTCATCTCTCGACTTCTGAGGTTCCATCGGTTTGATGGAAGACTGAGGATTGGGAAAAAAAATCAGACTCTGTTTGAGACTTACAGAGTGTTCTCTGTCGGCCCGGTCTCGGATTTGCAAAAGGAGTCTTGGATCCGGGAAACTTGCAAAATCAGGAGAGAAGAGGAAGAAAGGCTCGCCACTGCCGCCCTCACTCTCGCAGGTAGCCAACGCCGCCTGCGTGGCCGGGGAGGAAGGAGAAGACAACAGGTAATTGTCTTCCCTGTTACAGAACGAGCTACAATAGAAAGAGTTGACAGACGATCCAGACTCGCAGCAGCAGATCCACTGCTCTGCTGCTTTTGTTTCCCGGAGAAGGAGAGAGACGAAGGGGATTCTTGGTTCTCAAATTTGGTGCGCAGCAGAGGAAGAAACAAAAAGAAGGAGAAAATCCTGGTTCTGAACTTCCATTTAATGGTTTAGTGACATTTTTCTTTTTCGCTCAAACAGTGGAAAGAAAAAAAAAAGCCTATTTTTTCTCAAATTTACGGAAACTACTTCCTATAGGGGGTCAAAGTCGCCAATCCCAGCATACAATACAAGGACATTCCCCAATTTATATGTAAGAAAATAAAACGCAAAAGAAAAGAAAATCATTTTTATTTCCTCGACACATCCTATAGTGGAGAAAGAGAAACTTTGTACTCTTTTTCCTAAAATATTAGAAATTAAAACAGATAATTATGTTGAAGATCTAAAATGGTAAACATGTGTGATATCCAGCCATTTATCATTAGATACCGTGGATAAAGGACAGCACGCTTGATCTAAGATATCTATGTATGTGTCATAATTAGTTATAAAGGTCAACAAACTGACCTTAGCTCAGTTGGTAAAGGGGAGGACTGTAGTGGGAATATCCTGGAAGACATCCTTAGGTCGCTAATTCGAGTTCGGCAGGTTAGATTATTAATTTTAATTCTAATGATCACAGATGGGCCTTGCTGGGCCCAATATTTTAATCAACCTAGGGCACACGCCTGAGATAATGGCCTTTTTTTGTCTTTCTTTCTTTCTTTCTTTCTTCAAGAGATGACGGCCTTTACACTTTGTCAGGCAATTGGATTAGCAAGACGACCAAATCAGGAATTCTCAGAAGGCCTTGGTATTGACTTAGCCCCTATACTTATCTGGCTATACCGTCTTGGAAAAAGCTCACCAATTTATACCATGGTGCCCTTTTATTGTGAAGCCCACCGAACAAATGCTTTGGTTTTTTGAGATTGTGCTGCATGTAGGATTCGATTTCATGACTGTGGCTGCAATTATGAATATTTTCATATATTCACACCAAATTATCTTCAAATGTAAAGAAAATAGGCACCCTTTGTTATTAGTTGTTAACTAGCCGCTCATATGAATATAAATATGAATATGAATAAAAGCCTCTTTTCTCTTCAAAAGTATTTATGCTACTATTACTAATGCCTCAAGGTTTTGGCAGCAATGGTTAGTTAAAGAAACGTTATCACTCTTAATCACAAGTAACAGAGGAGGATTGCATCGGGTTGGTCAGCGTAAAACTTTTGTCATGTCTATAATATCAAATCCTCTTTGAAAATATTGCTAGAGGATAAGAATATCATAAAAAGATAAAATAAATTAGAAAAAATAGAAAAATATACAAAAATATTATAGAGTGTTTTTTATTTATTTTTTTTATTATAGTGATTTTAGTTGTTTAAAATTAAATTATTTCTCACAAAAAATTTTCAATAATATCTAAGAAAATGCAAATTTTGAAAATATTATTGTATTTTCACGTGATAATAATTTCA
The DNA here is from genome assembly GCA_029852735.1 of Persea americana. NCBI lineage: Eukaryota > Viridiplantae > Streptophyta > Magnoliopsida > Laurales > Lauraceae > Persea > Persea americana. Next base: position 57,786,229 of record CM056812.1, read on the forward strand.
CAAGAATAATATTTCTAACAATGGCTTAAACCAGAAATTCTATTACTCTTTCAAGCAGCCCCCACTTTTTTTCCTTAATGACAATACTAATGAACCTTACAACAGACAAGATCTAAAACAAAAGTTTTGTTTGCATCAACTCATGAATAGTTGCAGGAACGACAATGGTAACTAAATAATAAATAAATAAATAAATAAATAAATTCCCTCTAATCTTAAGTGGACGAATACCTAATTGTAGTCTAAGTGGGGAGCAACATCATGTGAGCAATTCCTAAATGGAAAGTTCAATTCATGGAACCTAACGCATTTCTTGTTACAAACTCCTTATGTTGGAGGTTCATTTTAGCCTTTTTTTGTTTCATATTTATTAGTGGTATAATAAAATATCACATTTCTTAAGACAACTCTTGTGTCAAGGGATTGCTGCTCCCCACTCTCAAAAAAGGGCTCTATAAATCTGTTGTATGTCAACCAAAACTGCATTAATGTTCTAGCCAGTTAAAAGGTCAGGTATCATGCACAGACTTTCGGATATCTTACAATGACTGATTTAGCCAATTTCAATAGGGTTTAATCTAACTCAAAATACTCCTAACCTATGGCTGTCAATTGACCTGCGTCCAGCCTGGATCTGCCGAAATCCAATTATGCCGGCCTCTGGCTAGTCATGGGTCCAATAGGCCAGACCTGATCTGAAGTTTAGAGCCAAAACCTTTATGTCAACTCATGGCTTAGTTTAAACTTGGATGGACTTGGATCCTGATAAGGAGTCACTCGTTTCACTCATTTACATATGTGAATGATTCACATAATCAAGTTAGCCCATTAGGAATTTATGGGCACAAACAGCACTTAAGATTTTATATTTGAAGAAATTCATCTTTTAAAGGTTTTAGCTAAGTACCTTTCGGAGAAAGTAGTGATCGAAACAAGTTAATAAAAGAGCTGAGACATTCTATCTACTTATACGATGGGATTTGGCCCTAGTTGAAATACTCTCCAAAACCATACTTTTCCCAACACGAGTGCACTTGGGCGCCTCATAGTCCTTATCAGTAGGGATGTAAAAAAAATTAAAAAAAATTCGAAAAACTGTCTAACCGAACCGAACTACGGTTAATAACCGTATTTCACGGTTCGGTTACGGTTACGATTAATGAAATCCAAAATCCGTACGGTTCGGTTTGGTTGTAGTTTTCCATAATAATTTACGGTTATTAACCGAACCGAACCGTAAAATACGGTTTGGTTAACCGTATGCAGCTAATTGTACCGTTTACAAATAAAAGAAAAAATAAGGGGGCAAAATGAAACATTTCTTAGCTTATGCATAAGAAGCAAAACCAAACCCTAGCCCCTTTCACACCTCTATCTCTCATCACCTCCCTCTCCACGAGAACCCATTATCCCACGCAGAACCCATCCTACATCAGAATCCATCTCACGCAGACCCTTCTCACTCTATCTTTCCTCTCCATCTCTCCTCCCCCATCTCCCTCCATCTCTCCTCTGCAGATCTCTCTCGCTCCTCCCCTCCTCCATCTCCCCTATCTCGTCCATGCGCACGTTTGCCTGCTCCTACCTCCGCCAGACTCACGCAGCATCCCCCGCCACATGCAGCAACGTCGCCGCTCTCCCCCTGCACACAACGTCGCCTCCTCCCTCATCGCCAGGTACGCCCCTCCCCTTTTCTCTGCCACCTGCACACACGTCGCACCCTCTCCTCCCTCCTTCTCTTCTTCTTCCTCTCCTTCCATGCCGCCCTCTCCCCGGCCTTTCTATCATCCTTCTTCTTCCCGCCTCCCTCTCCCTCTCCCTCTCCCTAGCCATGCGCTGCATCTTTCCATCTCTCCACTCTCCCTCTCTACTCTCTATCCCTCGCTCTCCTTTCCGCTCCCTCTCTCCATCTCCATCTCCATCTCTCTGCTCTCTCTCCCTCTCTGCTCTCTCTCTCTTTATGTCGTTCTAACAGAATGGATGCTTATCCATTCCATAAAGTTAGGGCCAGAAACCAAAGGCGACATTAGGAAGGATCGTGTGTTCCAATTTTTCTAGCCCAAATCAATATATGGGCTAGTAATCTGCCCATATAATTTATGGTGATGAGGCATTTGACCTACTTTAACCTGTTTGTTAAACCATTATTGAAATCCTAGGATAAGGATTTTCAGCCAATGCTTTCATTTCATTGGGGCTGTAAATGAGGGCTTAAAGAACACAAATTATTGAGATTTTTCCACAGTTATTAACCGTAACCGAACTGTTTAATACGATTAATCGCGGTTACGGTTTTCTACGGTTTTTATGGATATGGTTACGGTTACGGTTTTAAAAAATAGAAAACTGAGGTTACAGTTCGATTCACGGTTTTTCTAGATTGAACGGTTAACCGAACCATTACACCCCTACTTATCAAGTAGGCTTAGGTCATGATTGAGTGTTCAAGTCGAGGTCATAATCAATTTGGGCCTTTAGATCTGGGTTTGGATTGAAGCTCAAGTGAGTTTGCTATAAATCTACCCCGTAAACAACCCTACCGTTACGGCATTGCCTCTTTATAATTGTATTATTGATCGATAAATAATTTATAAATAATCCCTTGGTAATAGGTGACGTCACTTAGCACTGAGAGTCACCCTCTAGTGTAAGTAAGGAACAATTTTGCTTATGTACGCATTGGAATTGTCTTTCTTTTTCATGGTTACCGTTTATTTGAAGGTATTTCTATGCAACAGATGCTATCTCTTGGAAGTTTGAATTCCCTGTCCGAATAGTGAAAATCCATTGTGAAATGTCACTTTTGACATATAGAATTCTTATAACCTAAAGTTTCCATAATGATACATTGTTTTTTTAGTATTTGTGAAACTAGACGAGGGACACCATTTGGGAAATTCATAGAACTTCCAAGACTCTTGCAGATTTGTCCGAAACTCAAAAAATAGGAAATTCCCATCAGAAATACCTCAAAGCAAACAGGTTGTTAGATTTTTAATGCTATGATATGTTGGAGAGTTTCGATATTTTTAATGTCTATGATGTGCGGGATAATTTCGGTATTTTTAATGCTATGATTCACTGGAGAATTTAGGAAACCAGCTTGGGCTTGCTTGCATTTGGAGACCGAATTAGATTTCTTCTGAATTTCAGTGAACAAATCATAAGATCCTGTCCTGATGTGAACTTGATTTATGAGGATACTAACTCCAGCTTGGATTTTTCCCTCCCTCCTTCCCTGCCTCCCATGGATTGGCCATCGCTTGGCTTTCTCTCACTCTCCTTGCTCAAATGATAAAGGAAATGCAAGTTAAATCGAAATGATTAAATCATGATAAGGTCTACTGACATTGTAACCATGCATAGACCCAGGACGAGCGATGCAATCCGATCTAACCTGCATTGTTAATCGGGTTCAAATGTCAACAGAAATTTCACATGCGCATGCAGGTTGGGTAGCCTTTATTTGCCGACCTTTCCAATCCTGTAAAAGCCCTGATCACAAACAGAATATAAAATATAGCAGAAGAGACAAGGATGGCTAGTAATAACGGGTCGTGTTTTGCAGCCATTTGCGCAAAATAGGCCCAAATGAGTCTCGTCCTGTCGAGGAAAACATGGAACTCGTGACCACATCAACAAGCATATGTGGGATCAATTTACCAAATTGACTACTTAATTCCATATAGTGGGCGGTGTCTCTTCTCACCTGCCCCACCCTTTGCCTTTTTGTTTTAGTAATCCCTCTCACCTGCCCTGCTCACATAATACTATTATATTATTGGGGGAAGTTTTTTTTTTAAAAAAAGAGTATATAATTTCTGGATCAATATAAAAAAAGTATATGGAGCTTTAAATATTTTTAAAAAGTATAAAAGATTTTTATGTTTCTCTCAATCAAGTCTTCCCTATAAAAGCTTTTTGAAAAATGGCACGAATACCCTTATGACACTTTTATCTTTTTTTTAAACCTTCTTTCTTCTCCAAATCCAACCAAATTTTCACTTTATGGGTCTCACCAATCAAATGTCGATAGTGGTGCATATATCTTCTTTAAATTTAGTGATTTAGTAACCTACGAGTATGTCAAAATTGATATTGGGGTTGTCAAAATTGATATTGCGGTTTTATCCTTTGGATTCTTTTATGGCGCAAGTTTTATCTTGCTTCAAATAATCATAATCTTTTAATTAAGCTAGTTTTTCAGTCATTTCAAATCCGTTTAAAGCCTTCTTTTTAACAATCTATGTATAAAAGTAGCTGAAATGGGCCCCGCTAGGTTGTTTCTCTTAAAAAAGTGATTAAAAAGAAATTCTAAAATGTGACATAAGGTTATTTTTATCATTCTTCAATTTTTTATAGTGGTGACTTGAATGAAGATACTCTTTTGAAACATTCAAATCTTTATGTGCTTTTTTAAAAGTAAGTAAAAAGCTTTACACTATGTTCAAGTCCCCCCTCTTACTTATTGCTCTAAGAAAACAAATTGCTCAATGTTTTATTTTTTTGTTTTTTCCCACTTATTAAACAACTAAAATAGCCTTTAGTAGACTCTTTGAGTGGGGCACATGTATTGAATATCTAAGCAACTCCAAATATACTCTCCCAGTGGTTTGATCATTTGATAAAAATGTGATTAGTTCAATCTTATACATTAATTGCATTATCAATCATGTGCTTAATCTTATTATGGAATAAATTTCCGGAGGCGATGGAATTCATTTTGAATATTGGGATTATCAATATGTGGGCTCCATGGGGGAGTTCGCCCGTGAGTGGGAAACACTCTGGGGATTCGGACTCTTAATTGCTATAATCGGACAAATTGGCCAATGTTTTTGTCTGTGTGTGTTTCCATCTTTTCACTTATTAGACAACTGAAATGGCCACTCCCTACCTACTTAACAAAATTATCTGGTTGAAAATGTTGCCTAACTAGTAAACATCAATGGGCCACTCACAAAATGTTTCTTTATAAATGGAATTTATATAAAGACTCATGAATCATTTTCCCCTCATCTTCCCCATAATAGAAGCCTTACAGTTCCAACTAGAAAGGAGCATTGCTCACTTATTGTAGCAGTAGACAGTAGATACCAGCAATGGCTGATCATTCCCGACAGTTCAATCAGATTCATCGCGGCCGTCGATCCAAAGAATCCACCGGTTACCTTGGAGTGCGCCGGAGGCCATGGGGGCGATACGCGGCCGAGATTCGCAACCCATATACTAAGGAGAGGCACTGGCTGGGCACCTTTGATACTGCTGAGGAAGCTGCATTTGCTTACGACATGTCGTCCATATCGATCAGCGGCATCGGAAGAGCTCGGACTAATTTCTGCTATCCTTTCTTGGCTCCACTGTCTCCCCCACCTACTCCACCGCCGCCCCCGCCACCTCCGACACCAGCGTTAGAAGAGAAGGATCAAAATTATTTCCCTGATGACGACGAATCACTCACCATTGCTGCCATCTTACAGAGCTTTCGCCATTCTCATACGCTCTCCTCTTCGTGTTCAGTTTTGTAGGCTCTAGAACATGAACTGGGACCTTCTTCTTATTACAAGAATACAAGTTGGGTGTTCGATATAGAACATGAAAAGGTTCGGAGCTAGTCTGATGTTTTTGTTTCTGTTTTTGGTAGAAAGGAGTCTTGATGTAGCTGAAAGTTAAAACATGGTTAGAGACAAATTATGAAATGATTTCCAACTTGAAATTGGAGACACTGTTCAGTTGAAGTTCATGGAAGTAGTGAAATAACATACAAAACGTACACATAACCAAGGAATTGTGCCAAAGATGTACAAAAGGGACTTTAACTGGATAGGGTTTTTGGTTGGATCCAGGTATCCAGTCTCACTTGGACCAAGGTTTGGATCCCGGTCTTGATGGGTTGAGTCCATGACCTGTAATGCACAAAATACAATAACAATATCATTACCATGGTTATTGTTGTCGTCTCTGTTGTTGTTGTTGGTATTTGAGTTCATCGTGTTGGGCTGATTCAACTGGACATTTGAGAATCAGATCCAGACCTGGAAACAACCGAATCGGATCAATACCCAGACTCAGGCTCAGTATTTATTGTCAGTTCTGGTCGTTCAACTTTTCATGGAAGTTTTGTTTCATCTATACTAGAGTGACTTCTGTGATCTATAACTTTGTTATTCGATGCTATTCTAAGCCCTGTTTTATTAAAGTAAATAGATAAAGGCAGAGGCAAGAATCTTTAATAATTAGACTTCTCCAATTGAATGACCAACTGATCGTCTGATCCTAACTATGATCTTTTGATGCTAAAATTTGGAGAATTTTTTTCCACACAATTTCAGTTTTCCTCGAATAAAAATCCACTATTGAAAGTTTCAAATTCTAAACTTCAGAGAGCATTTCGAGCTGTCCGAACTCCGAAGTCCATTGTATCCATTTCTAGAGGCTCGCTGCTTATAAAGCACAAATTCATCCTCCTCTTTGCAGCCACTTTCAGGGGGAAAAGACATTTAGGGTTGATCAATGCAATGCCCAAAATAACTGTCTTACTTGATCGCCACTACTCTCCCATTTAACTCGTTTGTGGGTCATTATCACCCATGGAGAACATTTACTTCTTCATCTCTTTCTTAACCCAAAATAAAAAAGAAATCTAGTTTTCTGTTCTCCTTTAGCCAAGTTGGCCTAGTGGCAGGGCAGAACAAGGAAACCCACCCTTCATAGCAACCACACTCTGATTCACGATCTGGTACTCTCTTTGCATGGCCATCCACTTCTGCTCGAAACTGATGTAGTGCTTTGATGGAATTACAGAAATCACTGAAGATTTGAGTTAACATCACCGCATAAGGAATGTTGTTGGTTGCCGCTACCATTGCATCCCAATTCCAATCTTTAGAGATTGTCTTTGTATAAAGAGAGAACGTGATTTTTCGTGGGCAAAAATGATACTACTCATAGTCTCTGCAATCTAAAGATGAATTATATAGTCCACTTGCAAGTTCCCATCCAAGTTGACACGTGGCTCTGTAGTCAGTTCTGGTTTTTGGGTTCTTCTGCTGTCCGTTTAATGCATTTCCCTTTTTAAGCTACTAAAAAAAAAAAAAGGTATAAGTGTATTCTAAGAAAGCTCATGATCATAATGTTACTAGAGAAACTGAGAGACATTGAAATTCCATAATACTTCAAAATTTACAGTAATAATCAGACATAGATTTCTACTCTTAATTATTATTATTATTTTACATTGTACTCGCTCCAAACACAAACATTCCTTGATCAGCGATCACCCTGGCTGTATAGCATGAAAACCCACACCTTCACATGTTTAGTCTATTACTTTCATATACATAAGACAACCATAGCTTTGAGGAATTCAGCCAGAGATATCAATCGCTTTGACGTTAGGCTTTGTAACCTGCTCCTTGGGCACAATCACAGTGAGCACCCCGTTCTCCATAGAAGCTTTCACCTCATCCACCTTGGTGTTCTCTGGCAGCCTGAATCGCCTAAGGAACTTGCCACTGCTCCTCTCTACCCTGTGCCACTGGTCGGTCTTCTCTTCAATCTCTCGGCTCCTATCTCCGCGAATCTGCAGAACATTCCCTTCTTCCAACTCCACCTTCACCTCTTCCTTTGTCAGACCCGGAAGGTCCGCTTTGAATATATGGGCGTCTTGGGTCTCCTTCCAGTCTATCCGGGCATTGACGAAAGGTGCTATATCCTTGTCGAGGTTGGAAGTGGTGAGTGCACCGGTGTCTAATCCTTGGAAAGGGTCCCAAATGTCTAGAGAGAAGGGATCGAATACGTTGCTTCGTCGGCCGAAGAAGCTGGGAATGATCGACATGATCTGAGTGCTGGAAGTGATTGGAATTGAAGATGTTTTGATTGTCAGATCGATTTTTTTCCTGATGAACTGTTTTGTGCTGATGACGGATGCATAGGAGGCAGAGGTCAGCATTTATAGGAAGAGAAGGTTGTAGCGAGCGGTGGAGGGTGGGGTTTTCTCTCGCAATCAGTCTCGAAGGCCCTTGATGCTTCGGGAAGCCTCTTCATGTTTATCTCTTCTGGATTCTTCTTCTCTTTGGGAAAACTGGGCCCGGTCTTTGCTGGCATTTCATGGAAGGATGTGAAAACTGGGCCCGGTCGTTGCTGGCATTTCATGGAAAAGATCAAAGTCTGTAGCTGTTGGAATATCTTAGAACACCTTAAATGGGCCTTTTTCGCTTGGATCAACAATAATTTACAATCGGGATCTATCTATGGAATTCGCGGGGACCATCAGTGTAGCCTACTTAGGAGAATTCTAAACCATTTAATAGCCTTTGTGGGAGGCCTTTGATATACTTCAATCTAATAAGAGTTGGCTCACTTTTACATTAATTATTTTTTGAGAAAGAACTATAAAGAAATGGAAGTATTTTATATGAATTTACAGCCAGCCAAATCTAATTTGAGGGAAATTTGGTGAGATCCATATAAGTAGAGACATTTATTTAGCGCTACAGACTTTTCATAAGTGGTTCCTAACATGAAGCTTTAGGCCATCCAAACTAATTTATTAATTGTTCATATGCTAATTCACTTGGGTGATAATTCATTGGTATAAAATGTGGATTTGCTCTCCATGTTTGTGTTCGTCACGGTCTAAATTTTTCGGGTCAAATATCACCTTTATTAGGCAAAAAAAAAAAGAAAAAAAAAGGGGGGCGTATGGAAATGGCAAATAGAGAGCTCATGGGCATCTCACAGAAACCACTTTATCTTTTCTTGTATATATCAGCATCTTTTATGGTCTAAAACGTTAAAGTTTTAATTCCAGCAGTTTTTTCTCACCCTTTTTTGGTGAAGTGAGCAAGGAAAGGACATACTCATCACAATATTTTTCATGTTAAGAATCTTATCATCTGATCACAGGCGCCACAATGGATGGTTATTGGGTAATCTTGGCCGATTGGGAGTTTGAGATGAAATTGCATGTTTCCCACCGATCTCTCTCTCTCTCTCTCTCTCTCTCTCTCTCTCGGATCATAGTGCATTTCTTCAACTCTCTCTCTCTCTCTTTTGGATCATAGTGCATTTCTTCAACCAGAGAAAATGCTCCTTTCATCTAGCTTTCCATCTCTTCGGTTTTGACTCCCTGTAGATGCTGAGACATGAATAACGAATTGGAATTTTGTATGGCTTAAGTTAAGCAGTAAACGATGTTAGCTTATAGAGCGCGTTCTTCAATCATTTTACAATAGGAAATTGAAAAATGACAAGGGGAGTTAGTGAGAGGATTTTTTGTTCCGAGAAGGGGAAGGTGACTCGAATCAACCAAGAAATTGGGTATTAATTGTAAATGAAGGTTACTTCGAACACTTGATAATTTAAGGTAGCTAAGCAAATGCATTTTCATGTTATGGAGGGAATGAAAGGGTGCATTAATTAAGGTCCCATCATTTAGGGCCTGCTTGTTTCAAGTATTCCGTAAATGGCTGAAAATAAAGAATCAAAGGAGTATTAAAATATGGTCATCAAATAACCTCTACTTTAATAAAAATTGAATAAAAATATAAAAAATTAATAATCAGCCATCACCCTAATGATTCAATACCTAACAAAGTCAAGATCCCACTAACATCTTCACCTTTAATCTTTCTATCACCTTATATCATTCACGCATCACCTCCTTATAAATCCTTCCGTTGATTTCATCTCAATATGATTTTCTATATACTTATGCAAACAAACAAGCCCAGATGTAAATATAGTCACTGCTCTTGTAATTCAAAAGGGGTCCTTGGTTTTGTTCCTATAATTAACAGCCTTAAGATTCCTCTTTTAGCTAGTAAGAAAGGGGCCGGATTAGCCAACACATTACCTTGCTGGATGTTGCAATTGTCCTAGTGAGCTGTAATTTAGGATGGGTTGACCCAATTAATCTTGATTGTTTTTAAACTAATGGACGGATGGATTGATGGCTGTAAACATTAATACATTATTACCGTGAGTATTCTTCAATCACGCTCACGTGATCTCGAGCTATGTTGTCCAGGAACAGGGTGCACAACTTCGATTTTCTGTCCCATAAGTCTTTCTTACTCCATAAATATTGTACCCATCCAGAATTTCTTCATCTGTTACATTCATATGTTCCCTTGGCTGGCCCTTTCTTATCTTCACCTGTCGGTATCCGAGTGTCCTCCAACCGAGGACGAAAGCTGACCCATCTTGATGGAAACTTTTTGTCGTGGATATGCTGAAAATTACGCTTACACCATATGGTAGAATAAGGTTTGGTTGTTATTATTATTTGTTTTTTAAATTTAATTTGCCCTTTGCTTCCCATTTTTGTAGAAGAGAAGTTACACAAATACGCCTTTAGGGCAGTTTGTTTGTTGACCTCCATAGAAAGAAATGTTTCACATCAAAGGGGAAAGAAAGGTAAAGATCACAAATGCAGATCAATTGGTCCCTCCTTAGAAAGGCACACCGGTTGGTGGAATTCGAGTTGTAGATCCAGGGTCCGGATCCTATTCTAAATAGCGCCATCTGCCCAATTCATTCGGTGTGTGTATTGAGTCAACCATGACTTCAACATTGAAAAACCAAAATCTAAGAAAGTCAATCCCATGGACATTCCGGCCTTTTATCTTTCATTCCTCGTGTCTTTATTACTCCTTTATTCAAATCTCCATCCCTCCTATCTTTAGAAGCTCATTTTTGTAAGAAATTATTTCTATTATTCCATTTCAATGTAATTTTACGAAAAACATTCATGTTGAGTTGCATTGGCATCTCAGTCTCACAAACATCCCTCCGACCTCAAATTGAAGTACCACTCGCGTACCATTAGCCCAACATGGGAGAAAAATATTCCGTATTTAGGACAGACCCAAAGGCCAGAGCCATTGAATTAATGGCCAGACCAAAAGACTCATCTCACTCTCTTAAAATCACACAAATACACACTGATGACTTTTTCATATGGGACCGGCTACTGAAGTCCGAAATTATTTAGCTGGGATTTCAGGAGTAGGACTGGGCAGTACTAGTAGGCACCCCTTTGGCGCGTTTTAGTGTGAAGTGTGAAGTGCATCTTCAACTCCATTCCACTCCGCTTCTTCTCCTTCCGTTAAAAAGAGAGAAGGCCAAAATCGAAACTTCTCACTCAAGTTCCAACGTCACCCGACTCCGTCTCTCGCTCTCTCGCTCTCTTTCTTTCACTCTCTACACGTGCTATCCCTGCCATCACGGTTCCAACGTCAGATCTAACTCTGAAAATGGCGGAATTTCCTGCAACTTCTCTTCAAATCTCATCCCATCTCTTTCTTAGCTCTTAGAGAGAGATCTCATCTCACTCATCGAGAGAGCTCTCCTCCTCTACCATGGCTCTTTCTCTTCTATCTTATTCTCCTCCTTCTTCTTCTTCTTCTTATGCCTCTTCAAACCAGTTTCTCCTTGTCAACAGATTCCGCAACTCCTTCTCCAACAACAGCAATCTCTGCAATTCTACCATTTCTTATTTTCCTCGTCTAGGGATGAGAGGGATGAGATCGGAGATAATGAGGAGAAGATCGATTGAGATCTCTGCTGTCGTGGCGGAGGCGGTCGGTGTCGGAGAGGACTTGCCGGAGGATTATGGCGAGCGGTTTCCGAAGAAGGATCCGAGCTCTCGGAAGAGAGCTGGTGTTCTTCTGCATCCGAGCTCTCTGCCGGGGCCCTACGGGATTGGAGATCTCGGGAAAGAGGCGTTTCGTTTTTTGGATTGGCTTCATGAATCCGGTTGCTCTGTTTGGCAGGTAATCTCTCTTTCTCAATCAATCTATATATCTATTAGTTTCTGTAAGTTTTTGATTGATTGTAACGGTTTCGTCTCTGCAGGTTCTTCCTCTTGTTCCTCCCGGGAGAAAGTCCAATGAAGATGGATCGCCCTACTCAGGCCAGGTGAACCCATTGCTCTTGCCCTTAAACTCAATTGTAATTACTTATTATCATTACTGTATCTGGGTCATTTGTCAAATTTCTCTCAATTATTAAACATGAGTGCGTGCATTGGGCCCACCGTCCATCGACCCGTCTCATGTATTGACACTGACAAGTGACAAACCCGCCCCCCAAAAACCCATCAGATTGGTACCCACTGTTGGGGTTGATCATATGAAGAAATCGATCGTAGGTGATAGTGATACCATGTGATGGGTCGATCCAATGGCAGACCCAGTGTGGTTGTAGGGTGACTGGGTGGTTTGATTCATGAATGGTATCCTGTATAGATCTTGAAGTAGGGCTTGTTCCATCTTTGGCGCGGGACAAGCTACTGGATAGAGATTTGTATTAGAGTAATTTGAGAAGGTTTAATGGTTCTCTGGATGGAGATTTTTCAAAAAAGTTACAAATAGAACCAAGTTTAATGTATTATTTATTCACCAAAAAAAAATTATATTCTGTATTAAATTTATGCTTAACAATATGGGCACATAGAAGTATAGAACCAGATCGAGTCTCTTAACGAGCCCAGCTTGAGCTTGGCTCATGAGGCAGCAAGCAAGCTCAAGATCGAGCCTTTTTGAGCCGACCCAAGCTGGCCAGGCATGTTGACATCCCTACATGAACTTTATAATTTAGACACTAGCTGCTCTTCAAAGTAACGCAATAGCTGATGCCTGATTCTATTAAAAGTTAGGTGATTTTGAGGGTCAATCACTTTGATGTCTGATGACTGATATTTGATGTCAGGTGATGGATACCTTTTTGTTTCTTTAGATACCTTTCCATGGCTATTTGTACTTGTACACTATTCTGCATGAAGATTTTTTCACAAATGCATGGATTTTGGTTAAAATCGTTTGCTTTTATCCTACCTCCCTAGATCATTTTTCATGAGACTTGATTTCTGTTGCCGCATATCAAATAATGGAAAGGATGTCTTGTTTATGATTGCCTACAGGATGCAAACTGTGGTAACACCCTTTTGATATCTCTTGAAGAGCTTGTTGTGGATGGTTTGTTGATGAATGAGGAACTTCCAGAAGGAATGTGAGCATTTCTACTTGCTTGGCATTTCCCATTGCATGATGCTGGATTTGTGGTTCTTCATGCATCTGCTTATGTTTTTATTTGTACATCTTGTTATCAATGCAAGGGATACGGAATATGTCAAATTTGCAACAGTTGCTGACATAAAGGATCCTTTAGTGGCCAAGGTAAATAAAAATATACAGAAAGTTTGAAACGTTTTCCCTGTTATTATATATATCTGGAATCTGTCCACAATACTACTATCATGTTGCTTCATTAAAGCAGGACTTAAGCTTTTAGCATAAACTTGCATTTTATTCCAACAGGACGCTCCATATCATCATTAACCAAAAAAAAAAAAAAAAGTTACAAGAAAAGAAAAGAGAAAACTCCATAGCCTTTCCTGCTCTAATATTAATTCTCACTCTTTTCTTCCTTGAGACCTTTGAAACTTGAAATTGTGAATGGAGTGTAGCCAAAAAGTTCCCACTTATTGTGTGTCCGTCCTTGGCCTCAGATATATTGTGCCACACTCGGACTACTGTCCATTTTCTTTTTTAACCTTCCTTCTAGCAAACACCAAAGAGATTGTTACTTCTGTCTCAATGTCGTTAGGTGTTTGCTCCATCCATAATGGGCCCATAAGTTAGATGGTGTGGTGTGTAACTACATGCCATGTATATATTGTATATGAGTTTCCACAATAGTGAATTGTATCAAAGTACACCGTGCTCTAGCCTGTCTTCCTTAATTCAGGCATTTTGGAATGCTAGAGACTCACTCACCCACTGGTTATTTTTAGTTTGTTCTTGCTTAGAAATGCATGCATGGTTTTAAATTTCGGTATTGGTGACCAACCTGGCCACCAGAGTCCAACTCAACTAGGCCCAGTCTGTGCAACCACCTTGGTGGGGACTGGATTCAAGTTGACCCACCCAATCCACATCTCAGACTCTGCCAATATACAGACTCTGCTCACATGTAACTTTCAAGGAGTCTTATAGAATAAATATGAATAAATATACTCGCTGACGAGAACGCATGACAGTTGGAAAGTTCCTATTGACGCAAGCATAGGGTTAAAGTCACATTACGTCATTACCTATCATGGAACAGAAAACATAAATATGCTTATTTAAACATTATGTTAGGAGACCATTATTCCTACTCTTTTGTTAGGCTGCTGAGAGGCTGATTCAAAGCCGAGGAGAACTTAGAAAGCAACTTGAAGATTTTCGCAGAGATCCTGAAGTTTTAGGTAATTTCTGTTTCTGTCCGAATGCTTTCTGCTGTGCAAATTGCAATTATCTCATATTTTGTGGAGAAGTAGTACTTTCCTCTGTTCCCTGTCTTTAAAATAATGAGATCATTGCTACTTGCACTATCTTGAGTAAAGGACCCATTTTCTGAGCTTCTGGCTAGGAATTTATTAATAGTATTGGCATTATTGCTGTTGTTGTCCAATGGTTGGAAGACCTCTTTGACATCATCCTTCATAATGGTGTTTTCCAGATTGGCTTGAAGATGCAGCTTATTTTGCTGCCATTGACAACTCTCTAAATGCATTCAGTTGGAATGAGTGGCCAGACCCTTTCAAAAATCGCCACCTTTCTGCATTGGAAACTATTTACCAGAGCCAAAAGGATTTTGTGAGTACCAAATTTAACTTTTTGAATGCCTCCCAGGATCGAATATATTGCAAATTGGTCTTGCAGTATCTCATGTGCAATTTTATATTTTATATTTTGGTGATGCAGATAGACATATTTATTGCGCAGCAGTTTTTATTTCAAAGGCAGTGGCAAAAGGTTCGCAACTATGCGAAGATGAAGGGGATCAAGATCATGGGAGACATGCCTATTTATGTAGGTTATCATAGTGCGGATGTCTGGGCAAACAAAAGGATATTTTTGCTGGTGTGTAATTTTCATTGGATTATGATCTCTTTTAACCAGAATTAGAAGAAGGTGGAATATTTTCATATTAATCTGTTATTCTGTTTACCTTCTGGCAGGACAAGAGTGGTTTCCCTACTCTTGTTAGCGGTGTTCCTCCTGATGCCTTCAGTGAAACTGGTCAACTATGGGACAGGTTGTTACAGTATAACTAAGTAGCACTTTTCTTTACTTATCTTGTCGGGAGTCACTACAGGATAACTTTTTTTTGTTGAGACATCTCCTGCCTACCAAAATTTTTTTTTGATCCTTGAACAAATGCAGAGAGAGAGAGAGAGAGAGAGAGAGAGAGAGAGAGAGAGAGAGAGAGAGGGAGAGAGATTTTGTTGCAAAAATTATATCGCAAAAATAATATCATGCATATCAAGATAATGGGAAGTGAGTGCTGGGCTACCATGAAATGACAGGAAGGTGAAGTACATGTGACTGAGATAAGTATGTTAAGATGGACCGTGTGGAAATCATTAGTAAAAATGTGAGGATTTGCAAAAAGGATATAATTAGAAATTACCATATAAGAGGAAATTACGGTTGACCACAATAGAAGAGAAAGCAGAGAGAGGAATTTGAAGTCGTTTTGGCACAAACACTGAAGATTAGCAGCAGCCCTAATATGCAGTATTGAAGTGTTTGATGCAGGCCAGGTCCATGACTGAGCCCTACCAATGCCAATGAGAAGGCCTCGGTCCATATGTCTAGTCTAGGAGGCCCAAGCCTCTCAACTTTTCATCTGTGCAGCTTGTCACTTAGTGACTTTATTAGTTTCTACTTGTTATTAGTAGTCTTTCTAATTTAATTCTTTCTCTTTTTCCCTCTCTTTATTTCACATTCAAGTGGTTTGTAGGCTCCTGCTTTTATGTGGGAATTTTTTTGCATACCTCCCAAAATCCCATCCCAAACACACACACGCAAAAACACAACAAAAAAAAAATCCTAAACACTATTCTGCAAAATCGTGGAAAATTGCCCTGGTTTTGACGCTTCTCCTTGCAGAAGAGTGTCTGTACCAAACAATGAA
Organism: Persea americana; assembly: GCA_029852735.1. Lineage (NCBI taxonomy): Eukaryota > Viridiplantae > Streptophyta > Magnoliopsida > Laurales > Lauraceae > Persea > Persea americana. Next base: position 57,802,198 of record CM056812.1, read on the forward strand.
AAAAAAAATTCTGTAGAAAAACGTCCCGCTTTTCAGTGATGTTTCTGCTGAAAAGAGCCTATGCAAACTTGCCTTGAACTAGGAATAGAAAGGAGCATCTCATGCCCTAGGGGAGCTTTCTATTCTGTGTGGCCACTGAACCTATTTCTGTTATCACTGAAAACTGGAGTTTGCTCCTTATGGTCGTGGCAATGTAATCAAAGGCTGGCCTAGGCTCAGCAGAGGGGTCATGTTCCTTGCTTGGGCCCCAGGCGAGGCCCCATTTTCAGGTACAAACGTTAGAGTTTTGGCCTAGGCTCAGCAGAGGGGTCATGTTCCTTGCTTGGGCCCCAGGCGAGGCCCCATTTTCAGGTACAAACGTTAGAGTTTTATACTTCCAGAGGAAAAAAAATGTTATAAAAGTTCATAGTCTGCTGGAAACCTGCAAATGTTAAGCTTTTCACTTTGATTGCAGCTCATTTCTTCACAAACAGAAAAAAAAAAAAAAAAACAGTGGGTTTCTGCAAAGCAGTCTTTTCTCTTTGTTTGCTATATATCTGGTGTTTCCATGAGATATTGATCAAAGGCACCCATTTTCACCCATTTTCTAGCTTGTTTTCCTATTAACAATGTGTTGTTCATTCTACACAATAGTCCCCTGTATGACTGGAAAGCCATGGAAGTTGATGGGTTTGCATGGTGGGTGAAGAGAATAAAGCGTGCACTTAATCTATATGATGAATTTCGGATAGACCATTTTCGAGGACTTGCTGGCTTTTGGGCTGTTCCTTCTGGTGAGATGATTGAAGTTACATCATCAGAATTATATTTTACCTACTTGTATAGTATTATTAACTGCAAAACTGCTTCAATTTGCAGAATCTAAGATTGCTATGTTCGGAAGATGGAAGGTCGGTTTAAGCTACTTATGATCAAGATTTTGTATCTTGATCATCTTCGAAATCCATAACAGTAAATTTTTTTGTTGACAGTAGGCTGGACCAAACAAAGCATTTTTTGATGCCATTTTCAAAGCTGTTGGAAAGATCAATATAATTGCTGAGGACTTGGTATGTTAGCAACCAAATTCTCGTGTATTAAGTTTATCATTTCTTTCTCTTTTTTTCCCCCATTTTTAGTTGTCCCCCTCTTTTTGTTTGTGACCTCAGTGAGTGAACTTCACCGGAGTTTTGCGTGTTGAAAGTTTCATTATTTTATTGTGCATTTATATGCTGTACTCTCCATGGTTCTCTTTTGGTCTTGTGTTTGATGTAAGATCATATTTTATTATTAAACTTTAGAAATTTTAGGAATATCACTCATACATGGACAATGGATGAATTTTGGAAGCTATGGTATAAATGCTGAAGTGCCTTTTTAGGTTCATGGTTATGCACAATGGCCCTCCTGTTTGTTTGAGAACTTATGGGTAATGCTGCAACAAATTGCAACCAGCAAATTAAAACAACTTGTTTAAGAAAGCTAGTATTGCTGGCTAATAAATTGCACTGCTCTTGACTAGATTTGACAAGTTCTTTTCCTGTAACCTGTCTCAAGCCTTGATCCTGACCTGTTTGTAGCAACCATGGATTGCACTTAGTTGGGAGCTCAACCGAAAAATTAATTACCTAGTTAGCTGATATCATTCAGGAGTCTAGAGATAGTTATCATTTTGGGAACTCAGAGTGCCAAAATAAGCTTAGCCTTATTTGCAAACAAGTACTAATTCTTCATATCCTGCGTTGTAATTCTTGAATCTAATAGGGAGTCATCACAGAGGACGTAATTCAGTTAAGAAAAGCTATTGGTGCACCAGGAATGGCAGTTCTCCAATTTGGTAATGCAATAACGGTTGAGCAGTGTATCATCTTCTCAAATGTTTTACTCCTACAGGTTTTCTTGCATCGACCGAAAACCATTTTATTATGACTTCTTTTTTTCTTTTGGTGCAGCTTTTGGGAGTGATTCTGACAATCCTCATTTACCTCATAATCATGAACATGATCAAGTCGTATACACTGGAACACATGATAATGACACTGTAAGACCAAAACTACCAACCCCCAAGCCCAACCCTTTTCTCCTTCCCTCTTCTCACAGTTCATTGTTTCTTGTTCTAAGTTTGCATTTGCATGATTTTAGGTCGTCGGTTGGTGGGAGAACTTGCAAGAGGAAGAGAAGTCCACAGTGAGTATCGCGAGAAACACTGACTAACTTTATGCACACATGCATGTCTAGATGAAGCCTGTTAATGTGTGCCAGCTATCATTTGGTGGCATGGTACTATCATATAATCAGAATTGTGGCCAAGCATACCAAGGAATGTCAATGAATTTCACTCAAGTTTCACTCAACTGCACATACACAAGTTGAAGAGACTGCAAAAAAAAGTTTGTTTATTCATTAGGGGAAAGAATAAGAGTCTACTTTGAACACATATTCTGATTGTCCAGAAATAACTACCTAAACGTGGGTACACTTGCTAGCTACATGAGATTAGTGGGGGAAGTGGAATTTGACAGTCCTACACAAGTAACACCTCATGACTGGCTTTAGAAATAAGATACTAGCATAATAACCTACTGTTTAGCCTCACATGTGACTATGCAGTAGCTTTACACATGAAAGATGCGCTAACTTTTGACAGATTCATGTGGGATTAGATCCATCTGGTGGGTCGTTATGTTCCCTGGCTCAATTTAGACCTGTTAAGCCACACATGTGGAAGAAATAGGTGTTAACAATAATTCTCTAGTGATCTACATTCACTATACATTTGTGCCCCTCCCGAGGAATGGATTTGCCTATTTGTGGGCTATGTCATCTATTTGGCGGGGTCCACCTTTTGGCATTTATTTCTGTTTCTCATATAAAGTCTTTTTTTACCTTAGAATGTAGTCTTGAGTTTTCTCACTCTGGCATCTAGGGCACCACATGGAAATTTAGAGCTGAGTTCGCTTCACTCATCAGTCTGTCTGGATTTAAACTCTTCTTACAGGTTCTTAAGTATCTTAGCATTACAAAAGAAGGTGAGATTCCATGGGCGATGATCAAGTTTGCTGTATCTTCAGTTGCCCAAACTGCAATTGTGCCCATGCAAGATATCCTTGGTCTGGGGAGTTCTGCTAGGATGAATACTCCCGCAACACAGGTCAGCCTAGTAACGTTTAAAATGCATATCTGAGTTTAGATACAATATTCCATCAACTTCTGATGATTCATTCCAGTATTATAAAATTAACTTTCTGTTTTGCTTTACTGATTTCTTGTTCTTTCTTAACCTTTGTCATTGCACTCCAAACCTTCTAGTGGAATTATCTTTTGTGTAACAGGACATAATTTCGTTCTACAGCTAAGCTCTGGCCTAAATATTAGGCCTTGGGCGGTCCTAACCTCTAGCTTTGAGAATGAAAACAGAATGCGGCATTGAGAAAATTTGATACTCAATGCCCAAACGCTAAGGTAGGGATCGCCCACCTGCCTGCATGAGTAGACTCATTGTCACACTCTTTTTTCTGGTAAAAGACTCATGTCACACTCTTTTTGTCCTGGTAAAAGACTCAGTTGTCGTACTTCCGAGCTGGATTAGCCCATGCTTCTGTGGTTTGGTTTCAGGACTTCTATGACTTACATTATTACATATTTAATTCCAAGTATATGTCCTTCGATTCTCAAACCCCGTTTTTATTATATAAATTTTGCACTTTTGTATTTGTATCTCTTCATGATGCAGTTTGATAATTGGCGTTGGAGAATACCAATTGCAAGGAGTTTTGACAGGTTAGGCCCGGAGGCGAGGAAACTGAGGGATATGCTTTTGCTGTATAACAGGCTGTGAAACTTTCAATCTAAGCAAGCCCATGTCACCTCGTTCAAGCCATCAAGGTTGGTCTTTTTATTTTGAACCAGAAACTATAGCTTTGAGCAAATAAAGTGGCTCAAACCGATGTCACCGTGGTCAAGCCCTGCATCCATTAACCAAGCTATTGAGGTGCATGAATTTGTAATATGCATGTAACACGTGACGTTGCCGATTCCTGATCGTCAGATAAAAAGGTTTATGAGTTCCAGACTTCCAGTCATCTTCTGTAAGTTTGATCTTTCAAGTCTAAGGTGATCATATCACGAGGAGATCACTATGCATCCCCATCATGAATGGAGAGATGGGAAAGTTATCACCCACGAGTACGCCTAGAAAAGGGGTTGATTTAGCCATTATTACCCTGATTTGATGGTTCAAAGTCGGACTTTTTTTGTATTATTATTATGATCAATCCGATTGTGGTTGATAGTTGGATGCATGCACATCTGAATGGGTTTTACTGGAGTCGCTTCTGCACGGAGGAATAGGCTGCTATTATGCCGTGCACAACCTTTCCGTTTCTGAGTCCCAAGTGGACTGGACTGTCCACGTCCGGCTGTGATATTTGTGACGATGGGGATTGCCCATAGCTCCTAAGTCCAAAGTGACTGAACAAATGATAGTTGGTCCAAAGTGGCTGGGCCACCTCCCAGATCCAGGTCCAGCCCAATCTGGCCAGGCTTGGATTTGATATAAAATTTGGTCTCGTTTAATATTTGGACCGGGCTTTTGGATTAAATGATAGAAAGTCCAAAGCCCGGCCCAGCCTGGCCTGAATAAGGAGTGCCTTTAATAATTTAATGTAGTGTAACTGTGTAAGTTCTGTATGAATTGCTAGAAAGTCCATACAAATGAAAAAAAGCCTGGTTTAGCCTAGACCAGTCTGAAACTAAATGGGCGGGCTTGGGCTGGGTATAGTCAAGGTCAGACCTGGATATGCAAATGTGGGCATGTTTCTTTGTTGGAATTCAAACAATTCTAGGTAGGAGAATTTTTAAATTTTTAGACATGGTGGAATTTTGGACTGCTCCCTCGTACTTGAGCATCCTCGTACTTGAGTATCCTGAAGTTCCATAAAAAAGTAAAGGGGTTATAATTTATGAAATCTCGAAGATCATTTGGTATCTTTTAAATGGTTGAAATTTTGAAATATTTGTGAAGAAATATGGCATTTGCAAATGCCATCGAACAAGATATCGTATCATGTTAAAAAAAAAAAAAAAAACCCTAACATTATAAATTTTTATAAAAAAATCTAGTAAATTAACGTGATTAGGCATCATGTGCGGGCCAGGAATTTCACTTCAGCGCTTGCCTGGTCAGGTCATGTTTTATAGTGGGGTCTCTTTTTTAGCCTACATTTTTTATTCTTTTTCTGTAATGCCAGCCCACAGTCAATTCACGTAAATATAATATACGCATATAGTTCTGTGCACTGTTTTTCAAAAGATGCGAAATAGTCAGAGATTTCTTAATTAAATATGTGCTTTAAATTGTACACGTATACAAATAAAAATTTAAAAAAAAAAACCCATTTTATATGACTATATTGAAGAAAAGAGACTTTTTATATTACTAAAAAATGCATCATATAAAATTATACCTAATATGCATCATTTAAAATGTTTTTTAAAAAACAGTATAAACACTAATCATGCAACAATTTTTTTTTAAAAATATTATTATAATGGAAAATGCTCATGTGAGAGACATTCTCACCAAGTTGGTGAGAGATGGGTCGGGGACTCATATAAATATCCACTCTCACCAACTTAAATGCAAGGACCCTAAATGTTTATGTGAGAGCCTTTATCCACATCTCAACAACTTGGTGAGATTATCTCTCAAATGAGCATTTTCCTATTATAATATACTTTTTATAAACGAACTTTAAGTATGCTAGCTCTGAATATTTATATTTAGTGAGCAGTATCAAATAGTATTCACCATACGATGCATACACAAAAATATGCACATCGATTTTTTTTATCTTGCACTTTTCCAAATTAACTGTTCTAGACCAGAATTCTTTTATCTGTTTTTGTTGACGAGTTTTTATACATCCTTCATCAAAATTCGAACAAAAAATACTTTGTTTTGCATTTTTCCCATATTGCCAAAAGACTAATATTCGTTTGTATTTTTCATGTCCTGTTACATAGCATGGTCACCGGTCAACTTGGTGACTTCCCCATCAGTTTTCGTTGCATCTTAAAAGGAAGCAGCAACACTAAAGGGATAGCTCAGTTGGCATAGGACTACAGTTTGCACTCAAATGTTGTAGGTATTGAAACTGCAATACCACATTGAGGCTACAGGAAAATTTATTCGGCTTCCCTCTGGGCCCGGAGGGATTAGTACAGTCTAAAGGATTGAGAACCCTCCGATAATAAAAATAAAATAAAAGGCAGCAGCAGGTTCAATACAGACCAACTTGTAGTAATCAGAAAGTAGCCTGTTATAGAAGTTGGTTTCGTCTGGTCAATGCCATTTTTTATTTTTTTTCTAATGTAGTTGGCCAATTCCAAGTAGAATAAAAGAAATCGGCTCCCATATTCTGATGGTTGGGGTCCATCATCAACGTTAGCCAATGGAAATGAGCACCTGTGTGCCACTTGTGCGTGTGAAATGATAACTTCAGGTTGAGGTGAACAGAGTTTACACGTAAAGTGAGTACTTTTCCTCTCCAGTTTTGTGAAGTAACTTTTAAATTTAGACTTCGAAGTTCCAGCCTTGAAATGTGGCGCATACCATGAAAGCAGAATTATAGAACCCTTTCAGCGTAGTTTGCACGTTCTGGATGCCATTAACAATTGGATTTGGCTATGTATTTCTTGGGCACCTTGTTAGTCATATGTATTAGGTATAGCTACCCCTTGGGCTTGTTCCAGCTCTCTATACTGTAAGATTCTTGTCCGATGGTGAACATCATACCCCTTCTAGATTAATTTTGGGCCATCTAGAATTACTGCTGGCAAATATCTGAGTTTCCCAAATGCCCAACTAGATTCACAACCGTTGAAGTTCACACCAGCATTTTAGAAGTTGAGTTCGGAGAAATCTATCACCTAGAAGTGATAATTCACGAAGTTGAGTTTTTGGAACGCACTAATCAAATAAGGAATTTTGAATGCTGCATAACACAATCGACATCGTTGTTCAAAATTTCCAACATATGAGTTTTTTTTTGTGAGAAATTCCTCTAAACAAGACTTGAAACAGCTTCGCTGAGTATGCATAAAGCTCTGTGAATGCTTGGTTTCTCAACTTGATGCCCTTCTAAGTCATTTGAGCAACTCGAGTTTAAACCAGGAAATGAAGTTCTAGTTATTGGGTCTAATATTAGCCTCATGTTTAGATTCAACTCCTATGTCCCACCTCTTGGATGGGCCACAATTTGGAAAATAAAGTACTATAAAATCGCAATGGCATGTTGAAGAGGAAATTAGAAGGCAGTTATTTTTTTTTATATAGAATCCATTTGTTTGTTCGGTATTTAATTCATGGGAATTCAATGTTTAATTATTGAGAACTCGATGCAATGCATTTTACCAATGGACTAAAATTGATGAGCTAAAAGATAAGTTTCACCGATACCATATATAGTCACCTCTTGGATAGTAAATGATTACCAAGCCATCACCCCCACTGAACTCGATTGTAGTAAAGTTAGATTTTCATCTACCACTTTAGTTCCTTTTGTATTGCAGTGACAGTCTAGTTTTTGGATAAAAGATGGCTAACGTCAGCTTTACACTCAGTGTGTAGAAACAGTGTAGAAAAGAAAATATACCAAAACATGATTTTCTCTTCAAGACCTAGCCCGGTCCTGGCTCATAAGCGGCTAAGCGCTTAAGTAGCACAGGCCCTCCAAGGGGTTTGTGCCCACCTCGTGCCCAACCACACATACGTTGAGGGTTGGGCTTGAATGACCTCAGGCTTGGCCCAGTCGATTGACAGCCCCATATAAATAATTAAGGTGCATGAAAGACTCTCATAGGAGTTATGTCCTAGAAAAGAAGAGAAGGGTGCAGCCGTGTAGTGCGCAATGAAGCAAGCTACGTACCCTTCATGCTATGCCCTGTGGATGTGTGTTGAACTTTGCATTAGTAATAACTTAAGTAAAATATTACTTGGGGGTCTACAGCCTTTCCAACTTTCACCAAGTCTCTTCTTCCCTGCTACGCAAACAAGTATAATATATTAGATTTGGGGTTCTGTGACCTTCATAGTTAGTTTACAATAATCTAATGGTCCGCTCGTGTGGGTGTGTTCTTTGACAGTTTATAAGAACACAATAAACAACGGTTAGCGACTTGGACTTTAACCTTTATTGGATTGAGAGAAGGGAATAGGAATTCGAGTCAACATTCTTCTTGCATGGAGATTGGAGACGTTCAAATATTAGGCTTGACCTAGAACCACCGAAACATATGCATAGGAAATTTTATATTTTATCTCAGACACGTATTTTACAAGACCAAGTATGGTAGTTGTAGGCAGGTGAACCTACTTCCAATAAATTTAGAATACCACTCTGGTAAAATTGGGTTCGGAAGTCACCTTGGAGACTAACTCTTGCACTACCATGAAAATTTTGGTAAGTACCTCATAAATGGGTGTTGCATTTATTGTTCACAATAGCTGTGTTGAGCAGATATGAGAGCCATTTATTTGGTTGGAAGTGTCAAAATATTAATGGCATTTTCATTTTGTTTATAAGATTTCCAATTTTTGAAGTGCTTAAAATTGACAAAAGAAAAATTAATTTTTTTTTAAAAGCATCCATGAAATTATCTCCATTTTAATGAAAAATGAATCAGGATAATATAAGAAATGAATACCCATCTATCTTCCTATTAATTGAGGTCCCACAAAAGTCTTATATCCTTTACTACTTATGACCCCTTTAATATTCCTCCCGTGGAGTTTGTTTGACCATGAGTTCTTATGATTTAATTTATGTATTTTTTATTTAAACAAACAAGCAGTAACTAATATTATCTGGTACTGGGGGTAACAGCAGCCACTACAGTAATTTGAAATACACTTCTTGCAATTCTTTTAGTATATTTAATCACCGATATCGACCTTTCACACTGGAAATGTGTGAAAATGGTGGAAATTGGAAAAGGGTGCAGAAGCCCTAGAAGGTCATTTCATTCCTACAATTGCGAAAGGTTCTCTTCAATGACTCATTCTCTTGGCTAATAAAATGATTTATTGAGATCCATTTATCCAAAAAAGATCTCTTCAAACACCCACATGGATTTGTATTTACAATTTAAAAATATTAAAATATATAAATGTGAAAACTTTCATTCATGTATGAACTTGAAAAAGGAAAAAAAGTAACCATCCATATCCCACTAAAAGATGGTCCACCGACATCTTTCACCTTTGGCATTCTTGGATTTTGTCCACCCAAGGAAAGAGGACCCATGAAGTCCGATGGTCTAGATTGCCGGCTTGTGGGACCCTAAGTCCAAACACAAGGCATTGAGTTTCATATGATTAATTACTTTTAAAAAGAAAGCTTCTTTAATTATGTGGAAAAGGAAATGCGCCTAGAAAGGCAGGTGTGTTAAAATGAGCATTTAGCCATTTATATGCATCAATAATTGGTTTGAAATGTGTATCTTCGACCCAAAATAAAACAAAGTGCATATGAACTTTGACTCGAAGTTAGCCCAAATCCTAACTCATTTTTGGTCAATTTCCTTCCAGAAATAAGAATAACTTTGGTCGGGCTATCTTCACCAACCCACATTGGAGTTGGTGGAGTGGCATAAGGCGTGATTTTTTCCCACGTCTTATGTTCAAAATTGCTCCATATTTGCCCCATGTGTATTTATATGGATAGTGGATGCCACCGTGTGAATTAGCTAATCGTGAATGGTCAAAGATTTATAAAAAAAAAAGTCTATCCTCACCAAAAATCTGACATGTAAAATCACATGGTTAGGAACGGTCCACCAAGAGTCACTCCCGGTTTATACTCCAATCAATCTGCAAGTATATCAACATGTGTGGTAGATTATTCACTTGCAGCTTTTGCAAATGGGAAGGACCACCATGAGAGACTCTGCCACGCGTTGAGCCAGTGGCCCCTTATCCAGCATTGTTATTGCTGCAAACCTATCTCGATCTCCTCTTAATTAATTATTCACAAATGATCTTCTTCATTTTCATACGTTGAAATCCCATCCATTCCAATGTTTTACTTGTACATAAAGCTCTCTCTTGATCTCGATCGAGCTCCACATAATTGAAAATATTGGTGCATTATTAGTATTACACCCCGTCCCGAATTAATTATAATTAAGGCTAATTAATCGAGATTAGTGAAAATTGAGCACGATGAATGAAGCTAATTGTGGCTAATGACCAAGAAGGATTAAATTAGTCTTACATGATTGAATTCAACTTAATGAAGTGACACTGAATGAAGCTAAGCCAATTAAATTGAGTTTTGACTCAAATAAGGTAGGATAAAGACTTTTTCATAAATATGGATTTTCGCATATTTTGTCAAATACAGTAACTCTTGATACCATCGCGTGTATCTCAAAGAGTACGTTAACTTTCATAATAGATCAAGTTCCGTTTGACTTAAAATGGATCAAGTGAGTCTTCATTTGACTTAAAGTATAAATAGAGAAATGGGAGAAGTATTTAATTGTAAAATGGGGTTTACAAGAGGAGATGAATTCCAAAAAAAAGTTCATTCACTCATTTTACAGCCCATTTGAAGAGGAACCCCAGAATTCTTTTCTTCTTTCTTTTCCCTTTTCTCTCTATCAATTGTTGAGGTTTGAAGTGATCTTGAAGAGGAGAGAGCTACTTCATCTTGTATTTGGGTTTCTTTGGGAGCTAGCGCTTGAGAAAGAACTCAAAATTCCTTCTCTTTGAGCTACAAGTAAGAAGATAGTTCCTTTTACAAAACTTTGGAGTTCCATTGAGTAGTTTGAAGTAGTTTCTAGCACAAGTAGCTCATTGAGGTCTATTTTCTTGTTTTCATGATTTATGGTTTGAAGTTGATAAGTTTCCATCTCAAAAGCAAGCTACAAATAAGGGTTCTTGTCAATTGGCTTAAGAGAGGCAAGTATAAACAGTATCCTTGTGATTTATGTTAATGACTATAGATGTTCCGTTGATTTGAATTTTTGTACAAATTTGCATTCTATCTAGAAATTGTTTGTTATTTGTTTGATTGATAGAATGAATGGAATGAAAGATTATATGGAGTTGTGGATGTATGAGGTGATAATTGGGAAGAGGACAGGAGGTCCTAGTTCAAATGCAGGTTTAAGTTGGAAGGAAGGAGAAAGGAGAGGAAGAAAACCAGTTTCAAAACCTAAAACTGCAATCCATGACTGTCCGATCGATCGGAACTGAACATCCAATCGATCAAACAAGGCCCTAAGTGAGACTCTTTTTCTGTCCAATCGATGACTCAGGTTGAGTTCATTTTGATTATGGTTTTGTTTGCGTCATAAATGCTTCTTATGAGCATAAGTGCTCTCTAAATTAGTTTTGAAGCTAGTTATAGTGTAATTAGAGATAATTAGAAATTATGGACAATAAAAGGAGAATTAGTGATAAATTGAATATTGCTTTAATAGTGTGTTAATTGTTAAATTGGTTATAAACTAAACCTTCATAGGTGATAGTAGAGGAGACTCTAATGTACATTATATAAATATGATGTCCATCAAGAATAGCACGTATATTAGATAACCAATGATTACACATGAATTGTTGATTAGAACTAAGAAAGAAATGAGAAATGAGTAGAATTGTTAATTATCCTAATTCTCTCATTGGATTGTATTCGTATTATTGAACTACAGTCTAATATGACTAGTGCACTGTTGTTCTTTTTAAATGTTTTGAGTGGACTTATTGAATTGAATTGAATTCATAATGAATTAAATGTATTGACTCTTGAGTATGGCACTACATAGCTATGTTTATTAAAGCTCTAAAGAGCTAAAATGAATTAATACATAAACAAATGACTATTACTACTATAATAGATGAATCAGAGTGTTCCGGAGCTCCGTGGTAACACCAATTGTTCCTGGCTCGGACACTGGTAGATTCCACATTATTGAATAATAAATGAAATGAACAAATGATTTCTTCCCTTTTTGGGAAGATGATTCCTTCCTTATGGAAGGTGGTAATAAAAAGAAATGAAATGAATGTTGTTGTAGTTGCCAAGTTGTAAATGTTCATTACTTGACTCTAAATGTCTGTGTACCGTTATTATACGAATTGTCTAGAATTTGATACTGATTGTAAAATTGTTAATTGATAGATTACATATATTTAGTATATGTATTAACATGTGCTATCACAAATCTGTATATACATTGCTGAACCGTCTTATTCACTAGTGTTATTGATGGAATTACAGGCCCGATTGCCAATGCCGGTCTAGCAGCGGCTCCAGTAGCAACAGAGGACACCACTCCAGTTCCTCTAGGAGGATTGATCGAATGGAATAGAAACGGGATACCATTTGATATTGATATCCGAGTACGAAGTGAACATGAACTCTTTTTGGAAATTCTTTTTGGAAATGATTTTGGAATCTAATGTTTTGAGAACTTGTGTAGTTGTCAACTTGTATTGTATTTAAATATACATGGTTGACAAAAGTAAGTAAATGATAAGACAATATATGTGTATAAGAAACTTTACTTTTGTATAGAACTTGTACAATTGTAAATTGATATCATTGAATGTATTTTCGCAAATATTGTATATCTGACAAGTGAGAAAGTATGTTTATCCCTTGTGGATTCCGTTTTAACTTCGGTTAATTCGGAGTTTACGAGAGTAAGTATAGGTCGCGACTTGGGATTAGCTCGGAAATAATTAGATCTCGGGCCCGAGTCGTGACAATTAGCTAATGAGTAGAAGACCTATAGTAAGTTTAAGTTTCGGTTTTAACAATTCCAAAACATTAGATTAAGCAACGGGTAACTCCTGTCTTGTCTTGGTGGATGACTGTCATGGGAATGGCTAATTTTACCATGCATGGGCTATTATAAGAAGCAAAGAAAGCCTCCCCGGCCTTCACAAATCCAAATATCTTTATACACCTCTCATAATTATTATGTTAAGACATGTTTGTGTAACACCTATATACGGAAAATTGGCTCCGATGTATGTCTTTATTTTTGTCTTTTCTTAAGTTTAATTTACATTTGATGAAAAAAAAAATTATCGCAGAAAAGCATCCCATTTTTTCTCACATTTATCCTATAGATGGGGCTGCACGAACGTGCATTTAACTTTATTTATTTTTATCTTTTCTTGAGTAAAAACAAATGGAGTTAAATGCTTCAACTGCATTTTCTTTTCTCTTTCTGGATAATAAACAAAAACAAAAGGGGGTACACATCGCCGTAAGTATAAATTTTGGGTTATGCCAAGGACAGGCAGGATAAAAGCTGGTTGGGATTTTTCAAAAGGTGGGCCCCACCCCTCGTTGGGCCCCACAAACCAAAAATCATACAAACCTTCTCCCCCAACTCCCTCTCGGTAAACCCATCTCCTCCCCCAACACCCTCTATTTAAACGCATCTCCTCCCCACCATTTCCCTCACCCTACCCGAACCCCTCCCTCCCCCCACCCCCTCCCTCCCCCCTCCCCCCCGGCTCTCTCTCTCTCTCTCTCTCTCTCTCTCTCTCTCTCTCTCAATGGATATTTTGGGTTTGGGATCTAAGGACACAAGCTGGTGGGTTTTCACACTTCCAGCTTTCTTAGGCAACAGAAACTTCTTCTCTACAAGCGATGGCTTTGCTATGGTTACTTTTCTTACTATTACATTTGTGTCCCTGGGCCTCCTTTCATGGGCTTTTGCCAGTGGGGGCATTGCATGGAAAAACTGCAGAAACCAAAGAGGTCGGGTTCCGATCCATGGGCCCCGCGGTCTACCCGTATTCGGTAGTCTCTTCACCCTCACACTTGACCTCCCTCATCGCACCCTTGCAGCCTTGGCTTCGAGCCTAGCCAACACACAGCTCATGGCTTTCAGCCTCGGCTCCACTCCCGTTGTAGTCACATCCGACCCCCAAATCGCCCGAGACATCCTCTCCTCTCCCCACTTCGCTGACCGCCCGATCAAGCAGTCGGCTAAGAAGCTGATGTTTGACCGAGCCATCGGCTTCGCTCCCAATGGGACATACTGGCGCCTCCTGAGGAGGATCGCTTCCTCTCACCTCTTCTCCCCACGGCGCATCCTAGCCCACGAGGCCGGGCGCCAGCTAGATTGCACCGCCATGTTGAATGGCGTCTCAAGAGAGCAAATAAATCGTGGGTTTGTGGGGTTGAGGAAGCATCTTCAAGGAGCGGCCCTAAACAACATTATGGGGTGTGTGTTTGGGAAGAGGTACGACGTGGCGCAAGTTAGCCATGAGGGGGAGGAGCTGAAGGACATGGTGAGGGAAGGGTTTGAGCTGCTTGGTGCATTCAACTGGTCGGATTACTTGCCTTGGTTGAGCCGTTTCTATGACCCACATCACATTAATGACCGTTGCTCGAAGCTTTTGGCTCGAGTGAGGAAGCTGGTGAAAGGGTTTATAGAAGACCACAAGGCACGAGGATGTGGTAAGCTTACGGATAATGCAGATTTTGTTGACGTGTTGCTGTCTCTTGAAGGAGAGGAGAAGCTGGAAGAGAATGATATGATCGCCGTCTTATGGGTTTGTTTTTACTTACCTTTTCCATTGCTCTTCTTGTTCTCTTCAAATGTTTTGTCGGTCTTGAACCAATATGATGATCTAGCTATCTAGCTAGAATTATGCTTTTTAGCTAGAGCTGCACTAGCATATACCTAGATAGAGTTGGTTGTGTTCACTGCTATGGTTATGCTTTTATCACCCACTTTGCAAGTCTATGCATGCTTTCTCTTCTTTTATCACCCAATTTTATCGGTTTCTTGTGAGAACGTTGTCTTCATTAACCGTGTTCTCACTCTCATTTCTTGATTTTCCACGGGTGTCGACTTCTCCACTCCACTCCAGTCTTTTCTTCTTCTTCTTCTTCTTTTTTACCTGGGTTTCTGCTAAATGATGCGTCAAATGCATCAAATTCCATATAAAACTGCATGCGTTGGTTGTCAAAGTCGTTGCCCATTTTTGCATATATATACTGATGTGGGTTTGTCTTTCAACTATTTGTCTATTAAAAGGCTACTTCTACTGCTTGTTTATTCTCATGCATGCAGGAAATGATATTTCGCGGCACCGACACGACAGCTCTTTTGACCGAATGGGCAATGGCCGAGCTCGTCTTGAACCAAGACATCCAGACCAAGCTACAAGCAGAGCTCGACCTCGTCGTCGGCACCCAAAGGGCCGTCACGGACGCTGACGTGGCCAGCCTACCTTACCTCCAAGCGGTAGTGAAGGAGGCTCTCCGGGCCCACCCTCCCGGGCCCCTCCTCTCATGGGCCCGGCTTTCCACGTCGGACGTCCAGCTCAGCAACGGGATGGTGGTCCCCGCCCAAACGGCTGCCATGGTCAACATGTGGGCCATCACCCACGACAGCAAAGTGTGGGAGAAGCCGTCTAAGTTCAAGCCCGAGAGGTTCTTAGAATGCGCCGGCGGTGCTAACGTGGACGTGAGAGGGACGGACCTGAGGCTTGCGCCTTTTGGAGCAGGCCGCAGAGTCTGCCCGGGGAAGAACCTGGGGCTGGCGACCGTCAATATGTGGGTGGCTAAGCTGACCCACCATTTTAAGTGGGTCCCAGTTGAAGGGAAGACCGTTGACCTGAACGAGGTGCTGAAGCTGTCTTGTGAGATGAAGAACCCCCTGTACGCAGTTGTTTTTCCTAGGAATGTCGGTGTTCCTTTCTAGGTCCACATTCCTTGTCGTTGTTTGCGGGGATCGGATTAGCATGCATTTCATTGGAAACGTTTTTAAGTGGCGTGTGTGTGTTGAATAATAGTCCTCCTACTCCTAGTCCTGTGCACAAGAGAGGGGTTTATAGCTACAGTATTAATGACTGTTTTGTCTATTTTATGATCAATCAAGATATAATTAAGCTCAATTTGTTTACAGATTGTTTGTTTCATGTAATTAAGCTCAATTTAAACATGGGTTATAGTGGCATTATTTCATGTATATGTATAAGTGGTTAAAATTAACCAAAGGTTAATATCAAAAGCTGACCATCAGTCGATAACTTTTCTCCGAATTGAACCAAAGAAAGATGAGAAATGAATGCCACCTAATTCGATGCCTAGAAAAATTAAGGTGTCGATGCATCTCAACCTCATCTCCTTCACCCTTTCTATCTTCAATAATCCTCTAATGGAGCTCACTTGACCATAAGTTCTTGCATATTCAATCCAATGTATTTTTTGCAAACAAAGGGCACTTATCATATCTAAGCTACTTGCTAAAAAGGTACTTACATCTGAGATCACTTATTTGATACCATTAATAATTTGTTTTCCTTTTATCTTCTTGTTGATTTGTATCCTATATGTAGTCCCTACGAAACGATTGAGGTAGAAATGTAATTGTTTTTTTTTTTTTTTACTAACTTAATTTTCATATTTGAAATTCACAGTCCCTTTCATATTTGAAAAATGCATGGATCTGGGTTATTTCTTGACTTAAATGAATTCCCCGAAATGCTTTATGTCGGCCCATTCTTTGAAACTAGAAGGCTGTGAATGGGTCTGAGCCTGGCCTGAATCCAAATCCATCTAGGCAGGCTTGGACATGCGTCGGGGTCAAATTAAGCTGGATGTTAATACCTGTTTAGGGCCTGAAACCCTGTAGTGACTGGAGTTGGAACTAGGTTCACTGGCTTGTTGGGCTGCCAATGTGCCTGAGTTTGCCCTGATCATATTTTTGTATGTATGTATATACCTCAGACTTACCCAATAAGATAGTATTAACAAAAAAACATACATAGAACTTATTAAAAAGGGACTTTGTTATATTTTCCTATAGCATTTTATAAATTTCTACTCAGTGCTATTGTATGGATGCGAATCTTAACTTAGGCTTTACCCATATTCCAAAAGGGAGCTAGGACTCTGCTTTGAGGTAAATTTCCTTTTAATCTTTCAGTAAGAGGAATATTGTTATTGGTGAGTTCTGTTTCCTTTCACAGATACATTACAATTATAATTAGATTTTGATCAATATCCAATACAATGTCTTTACATCTAGATCATGGCATTCCGACTGTAGTAGGGTCTATTTATTCCAGGTCCGGTCATTTTGCATCCACATTTTGAGGTTCAGAGGTTTCGGTTTTTCGGTAGAGACCGGCAATGTAATAATATTCGAGGCTAAAAATGTGACCTGTTGTCTTGAAGAGATTTTAAATCCAACCAACTTGGGGCTAACCTTGAACAGGTTTTTGAGTCTGTGGCTAGGGCAGCGTTTATTAGAAGATACATATAGTGAATTATGATTAAAATTTAATGATCTATAAAATTCTAATCAGTGTATGCAAGGAAGATTTTTACCTACTAGGGCCACTTGGTTGCAACCCTAGCAATTTAAGGATAGGACAGATGAAAAAATATTTTTTACTAAAAATAACCTTGCAGCCGTTTAAACTCCACCCTCGGATGTAGGGTGATATAAAGTAAAATGAAATAGAGTCTCAAATCAAGGGATAACAATAGTGGGAAGGTATTGATTATATATAAAAGTAAAAAGAGACATGAAGAAGAAGAAAAAAAAAAAAAGCTAAAATTCCAACGACCACTAGGCTTCGACCAGCCCATAGGCCCCATACCACGTATGACCCATATGAAAGTTGCCCCCACAGCTGATATAGTGGGGTCTAAAAAAGAAGTACCTGAGCCCCTCGCTGGAGATCTCTCACTCAAAGCAGACACCTCCCACCACTGGCCTTCAATCTCTGTTTCATTCTCTTTTTTTACCCTCAACTCTCTCTCTCTTACCGGAAAAATCCTCTAAGACTCGTTATAAGTCAAAAGCGCCCACAATGTTTTATAAAGACTATAGTGGTCTTAGGAGCTTTATTTGGTCTTTTCTTTTCTTTTCTTCTCTGAGTGGGGATATGACTGCTTCTTTTACTTTAAAAAGTCCCAAAATCATTTTTTCCCTTTTCGTTCTTCTCTCATCTTCTTCTGTAATTCACATCTGAACCTCCATTAAAACCCTAAAATGAATCCAAGTCTTATGATCCCTGTTCTACATCAAACATCCCTGTTTGATGTTCCAGAACAGACGGCAGCAATTCAGCAACGGTGATTGAAGAGGAAGATGAAACCCTGTGGTGGGTCTAAGAGATGAAAAGATTTTCTTGTTCGAATTCTTGATTGGCAACTTCCATCACGTGGTGAAGGTGGTTGGGCGGCTGGCACTCAACTTGAAGGCCTTTGATCGGGGAGGTGGAGGTGATGGAGAGGTAGCGGTTGATGATGTCATCAAAGTCAGAGGATCTGAAGGTATAGGCCTTTCCAGCACCGGAGAATGTAATGATGGTAATTTCGCAGCCGAACAATTTGCTCAGCTCTTGGGCTTTCTTGAAGAGACCATGTCGTCTCTTTGAGAATGTCACCATTCATTCTCGCTTGTCTTGCACCAATTCCATCTCTCTCTTTCTCTTTCCCATCTCTCTCTCCATTCTTGCCTCAAAAGCACTTTGTGTCTTGATGTGGATGAACAAAAGACAGAGAAAAAAAAAGTTTCTTGATTATGGTTCTTCTTTGTTCTTGATTGATGTTAGTCAGAGCAAGCGGCAATGGCGGAGATGTGCTCGAAACCCTCGTTGAGGCTTGAAGATGTCTGAAACCGAGCTTGGAGAAATCGAGGGCTCAACTTCTGCTTTGTACAAGGGATTTGACTCAACCAGTGCTGTGAGCAGGGATATCCCCACCCACTATAATACTGTGGGTGCTGTCTCTCATAATGGTTTCAGTTGGGACGGGGATATCCCCACCCTAATTAATGCTGTGAGTGAGGATATCCCCACCCACTAGAGTACTATGGGTGTTGTCTTTCAGAGTGGTATCAATTAGGACGAGGATATCCCCGCCTAATTTAGTTTTGTGAACAGGGATATCCCTGCCTGTGTTGGTGATGTAAGCAGGGATATTCCTGCTCACCTGATACTTGTGGGCAAAATATTGCTACTTCAAATAGAGTTTCATAAGTATGAATACTCATGGTTGGTCAAAGTGGTATTGGCAATGGCCATTGAAAATTATATTTAACCAATATAACATACGCATGCATGTGAGCCCTTATCCATTTGTGTCTCTCATTTTAAGAACTATGACCAAATGTTTATTTCCTATTGAGTAATGCCCATGTGTATGTAACTGATGAAATCACAAAACTATTTTCAAAGCTTAACCATTTCTATGTTAGCCAATGCCCATGCCCATAACCATATCCAACCATTTCTATATAAGCAAAAGCTGATGATGGCCAATTCTATCATCTTCTAATACATCCAAAGCCAATACCCATTTGTATTACTGAAATATGGTCTTTTTATCATAAGAAAGTTAATGTGGACTACCCACCTCTTTAATGGAGTAAATATCAATTATCCATCAAGGAGATGGAAGCTTTAATGAGTACTTCCAAACATCAATGTTTTGGGTGAAACAAAAACACATGTAGAGATTGTGCTTGTAAATTTAATCAAATGTAAAATAGGTAAATCTAAACTACCAACCTCTTTAATGGAGCCCAAACCTTTCTACTTAAAGATTAAAGAATAGGATTCTCCCATAAAGCAAGGTCAAGTGAAAGAGGGGTTGCAGAGAGATTCATCCGAATCCCAAAAAAAAGGCAAAGGAAAAAAGAGAATTCGATAATTTTTAAGTTGTAATGAACGATGAACAGGGATATCCTCACTTATTTACTTAGAATGAACTGCGATATCTCCGCTCAATGCTAAAAGTGAAAAAAAAAACTGATAAAAATACCCGACTGATATATACAAGATGTTCATGGTGTTTTTTGGCTTTTGAGAGGTGTTAGGGGAATTTATTTATTTATTTTGGATAAAATCCTCTTTATAAAACTCTCCCTCTCCCCCTCTCTCCCTCACTCACACGGAGACAGTCAGATACACCCTCTCAGCCAGCAGGTCTATAATTTTATTTTATTTTATTTTATTTGTTCTGATCTTCCCTCTCTTTCGTCACCTTTCTGAAGAAAATTCTTTCATCAGATCAGAACTCAGAGACATGAACGAGGAAGCAGAGAGCTCCTTATCCAATGGATCTAACAACAACAATTCAAAACCGAATGATGGTAGGAATAGTGATTCTACTTGTCTCCTCCCTCTCATTCTCATCCCCGGCATCCCAAACGAAATCGCTCTCATCTGCATCGCTCGAGTCCCTCGTTCCAACCACCCTTACCTCCACCTCGTCTCCCGATCCTGGCGCTCCCTCCTCCGCTCCCACTCCTTCTACGACGTCCGATCCCAACTCAGCAGCTCCGTCCAGCCCTTCATCTACATCACCGTCCGCCCCTTCAACTCCTCCTCCTTCCAATGGCTCCTCATCGACCCACGCGCCCCAAACCCTAAGAGGCTCCACCCCCTCCCTCCCCCGCCCTTCCCCTCCACCGGCTCCGCCTGCGCCGTCCTCGGCCCCCGGATCTTCGTCCTCGGAGGCTCCGTCTCCGACGTCCCCTCCTCCACCGTCTGGATCTTCGACGCCCGCTTCAACCGCTGGGAGATCGGCCCCAGCATGAGGGTCTCCCGCGAGTTCTCCGCCGCCGGCGCCCTCAATGGCAAGATCTATGTCCTCGGCGGCTGCCTCGCCGATTCCTTTGCCCGATCGTCGTCATGGGCGGAGGTATTCGACCCGGCCGCCGGATCTTGGTCCCCCGTCCCCTCCCCCGTCGACGTCCAGGAGAAGTGGATGCACGGGAGCGCCGTCCTCGGCGGCAAGCTCTTCGCCATGGCGGACCGCGGCGGGGTCATCTACGATCCAGCCGCGTCCGCCTGGACCAACGTCTCTACCGAGCTTGATCTGGGCTGGCGCGGCAGGGCGGCGGTCGTGGATGGGATTCTCTACTGCTATGATTACTTGGGGAAGATAAGAGGGTACGATGAGAAGGAGGACAAGTGGGAGGAGTTGAAGGGGATAGAGAAGGAATTGCCGAAGTTCTTGTGCGGTGCGACTCTGGCCGACGTTGGAGGAGGGAGGCTGTTTGTGGTGTGGGAAGGGATGGGAAGAGGTAAGGATATGGAGATTGGCTGTGCAGAGATTGAGACTGTTAGAGAGAGAAGTGGAGGGCTGAGGGGATCCATTGTGTGGTCGGATATCATCAATTTGGCGGTGCCAAGAGGGTCTACCATTGTCAATTGCTTGGCAGTTGGATTGTGAATTCCATGGAAAGATTATATATATGCATGCTGCAGGATTTAGAAGAATTGGGAGGTACCCTAATCTGAACTCTATGTATGTAGTTTGAATATTGATTACTGTAGTAAAGTAAAATGTTAACTGTGATGTCTGTAGATTAGAAATCACAGTAGGGTAAGATAATGTGTTTGCTGCTGACTTTGTCTAATGCTGCATGTTGAAAGGGCTTTCGCTGTGTTTGCAACTATATTTTATTGTCCTGGAATTTTGTAATATAGAATTATTGTGTCTTACTTGTTTGTGTATTACTAGCTTACATTAATATCACAAAGGCCTTCCATCCTTCAAACGGATTTAGAGTGTTTTTTTTTCAATGTAATCCGCATTCTATTATCCAATTTTTAAATTGAAGATTCACATTCTTTACCAATTAAAAAAAAAGGTGAATAATAATAAAAGATGTTTACTTATTTGTCTGTTCTACAAGAAGACTGAGGAAAGATCGAAGTTGTAGAAGTATATTTCAAATGTTGATAACATTACACTACTAAGGTGGGGTAGTTATTGTCAATCAACAATGTGGTTACTGGTTAGAACTATAATTTGGCATTGGTTTTGGCTTTGGGAGGATGTATTTGGCTACGGGATATCCCTTTCGCTAATTGGTGCAGTAGGACCCTCGAAACCAGACTTCAGTCCTCTCTCACATGAGCAGCCTCATGACTTGGTTGTTTTTTCCCCCTTCTTGGGCTGTTATTGACGTGGGGACAGGATGAATGTTAATGATTTCACGCCATTACCAGAGTAGGGAAATGACAATTTTTTCTGGAAACAAACTGAATCTTCGTAAATTTTTGGTCCTGTGTTACATATTTAACCAGTATTGTGCTTCTGATAAAGGAGGGACTGGAAGTCCCATCATTCGACTATTTGAATACTTATCTATTGTAGATACTATATAACTAAAGACTCTTAATTGAAGTAAACTGCCCTTGGAAGTTTTCTTTTCTAACATATAATAACAGGACTCTTGACAACAACAGCTAGTGACATAGACTCCTAAATAGGAAATCACTGACTAGACACCAACTAATATGGAAATAATTGAAATAAGTGGGAGATTTTCTGTGGAATAGGGATTTCACAACATACACCGAATATAGTGCTTGCAAACATATGCAGAGTCCGCTTATGTTAATCATGGGCCCTGTTTTGTTCCTCCATGGTCCAGATGCCATCACTTATCATTTTAAAAAATGAAAGAAGAAGAAGAAGACTGAAGCCCACAACCTTGTGGTTGCAAATGAGCATCTTCAACCATGCTACAGGCCTCTTTCACTTCCAAAGGATATATTCTATCCTAATCTCAAATGGGCTGGTACAGAAAGTTGTCTGGAAATATTAAAGGGAAGTGATGGCTTATTTGAGATGTTGCTTTGGGAATATGCTGATTCTAAAATGAAAAGATCGATGCAGGCTTTAGATGGGGCTCCATCTCTTTTGATATGTGTGATACCCTGCCTAAGTTTTCAAAACCTAACAAAGAAGAT
Organism: Persea americana; assembly: GCA_029852735.1. NCBI lineage: Eukaryota > Viridiplantae > Streptophyta > Magnoliopsida > Laurales > Lauraceae > Persea > Persea americana. The sequence goes on from CM056812.1 coordinate 57,824,936, forward strand.
CTTTCTTGGTCCCTGAGACAAAGTTTTGTTTTTCACTAAAGCTAACTATGTGAAATAGTGGTGTGCCTCCACTCTGAACTCTTAGAAGATTGTTAAACAATGATACCCCTGGAAACTATTATTCAAGAGGATTCCTTTTCTTCTACAAATTTTAACATTCAGCCATTCGCCAATACATCCATCCCAATCAAGATGTCCGTGTTGTCAACCCAATCACTTTGGTCTCTCTTGCACTCAAACCTCTTTGGAGGCTATGAATTGTAATTTTATACCTAGGGTAGGGAACTAGTGGTGTCTCCAATGGTGCTCTCCTACTATTGCAAGAGAGTTGCACTGATACTCTACTATTTGGGAATCCCTTTTCTGTACACCTTTACCAAAAGCATGACGGTAGGAGTCTCTTCCCTTGTCTCTACATTTTTAGGGACTTAAATAAAGATTTGTGAGATCGCTATTCATTGTTTGATAGTTAAGCATTGTGACAAAGAAAAACTCCAGAGGCTTGTCTCGTAGAATCTATTTCACTTCTAATAATATACACCTACAGTTTCAACATTCAGATGGCACATATCTTCATCAAGTTAGGTTGTTTGAGTTGATTTCAATCAAAAGTCTGTACCAGTTTACCTATGATTTTGACAGATACAAATCTGGAAAGCCTGTCCATGGATACTCTCTCATGTTTGGGGTGTGGAATCTTTGTTTTGACTTTTGCTAACAATTTATTGTATTCATCATATACATTTTTTGTACAATTTGTTTGTTTCCTTTGGAAATCAACTTCTACATTTTTTGTACAATTTGTTTGTTTCCTTTGGAAATCAACTTCTTGAAGGGTTTCAAGAAACTTACATACATACTAGCACATTGTTGGTCTGGTTGACCGGCTTGTGTTTTTGCATCGATCAAGCTTGGGAGCCAATGAATCATGCCTCTGTCCTTTGCTTGAAGGGGAAGAAAAGAGGAAGCAGGGAAAGGGTTAGAGATAAGAAATCTAGCTCAAAAGAAAAATTATCCTAGCTGGTTCCTCTGATTTGTTTTGAAAGGACTTTGGTTGATTAGAATTAAGGAGTTGCATGAAAATCTTAGTTACCAAACAGCTGCTCGAGTTTTAGTTACCAAGCAGCGGTTCAACTTTCATGAAGGACAATGTTCCCAGAAGTTCCAGCGGCCCCAGTTATCAGAATGGTCCTACTGTCTAATTTAAATTTCTTTTAAGCATGAAATGTTAGACAAAGTGAATGTTATAGAGCTTCTGTATTTAGCTTCTAATGCTAGCGTTTTCTTTAACTGTTGGAACCAATATTGGGTGTTGGAGATGATAAAAAAAATTGTTGGAAAAAGAAGAAGAGTAAGAGAGGAAGGGAGAAAAACCTGATATGCCGGAGACATCAAATGACAAAAGACGATGCGTATCCTGAGCTGCTTTAAAGATGATAATCTCTCTTTTAAGCAAAAGGAAAAAATGAAAAAGAGAAAAGAAGAAGGATGACCACAGACGTCTATGTTGATACCGAACTACCAGTTCCATCCTTATGATTGGACGCTCACTTTCTAGTCGAAGATACCTCAATTAGATCCAACCTGAATGGAATGAAATCCAAGCACCCATTTTATCTTTCTTTTAAGGCCCCTAAATCAAAGGTTGTGATTATATCATTGAGACGATTTTTGCCCAAAATCCTCTCTCTCTCTCTATAGATATATATATATATATATATATATACACACACACATAGGAGCTCTTCTTATGCATCTATCCCTCACCATTTTGGTGAGGGATACTCCCACAAAGGGAAGTTTCAAGTACAAGTTTACTACACCCTATGTATTGTAAAGTACATTTTGTACTTGAAACTTCCCTTTATGGGAGTGTCCCTCACCAAAATAGTAAGGGATAGATGCATAAGAAGACCTCCCATATATATTTATATTGTGAGACCTTATTATCACACTATCTTCCCATGATTAAAATGCAACAGAGTGAATGAAAGAAGGGGCTTAGATTTCCACCACTCGTGCAATCCGTGAGAACCTCTTACCATAATGCAGCCCTTTCTATGAATTCAAACAAAGTAACATTCCTAACACTGGGCTTGAGTTAAATCCTTTATTCGAGCCGCTTCTAAGAAGTGAAAGGTTTTATCATGTAGCCTGACTGAGGCATATCCAGTCCAGGGGCCTGGTTTTTGAAACACGGGCCCATATCCAGCCATGAACACTCCTAGCATGAGCTGGGTCTGACTCACATGTAAGGCCTATTTCTCTGGCTCATCTAATTAGCCGGAGGCGACCTCCCAGTGAAATGCCAATAACGGGTGACAACCATATATCGTCCATGGCTAGTAAGGTGTCCCATCTTCGTCTGAATTTGTGATAATCTGTTGTCAAAATCATAAGTAACAAACTTCATTTCAGGGTGTAATTCTCTGTGTACTCAAGTTAAAGTTGATTTGAATGCTTTGGACGGGAGAATGGTTCAAGTATATATTAGTACATCTTGCTGGCAAGTTCACGGCTGATCAAACAAACTGTTGTGTATTTGGCTCTATTGGTGATATGGATCAACTGTATCACTCTGAGTTTTCAAAGATGAAGTCCATATGAGCCCGGCATATTGGCATTTCAGTTCAGCAAATACAATACATATCAACTGATATATAAAATTATGTAACCTCACTGAAGTGGGAGTGAGCACGGTCTTCAATATCGACTGATCATCAAATGTGCCAAATGATATTCCTCCCTGATTTTTTTTCTTTGAAATTTCCACACGGTGCAAACACATTTCCCTACCTGATGCTTTAAAGGCAAAAATGGTTTTTTTTTCTCTTTTTTTTTTTTTTTTAATTGGTGGCATCAAAATGCACCATTAGTACTTACAAGTTTCAAGAAAAGCATAGGAGAGAACATTCCATTCACCAACCAACACTAAATCGTGAGATGCAAGATGTGCTCAATAAGCTTGAAGATAAACCTATGATAAAACACCAAAGCATAGTTCAATACGTGGTTTTATCGTAATACATGAAATCAAACTAAGCCCCAGTTCATGACAACAATCAATGGATAAACAAGACTCAATTATTATTAATTCACAACGTTAACGGGTGCACAACCGTTTTCAACGGACAGCTTCACAGCATCCAGAACCAGTTGTGTCTTTCTGGCAATAGTAGGCCATTTCTTATCAGTCTTCGAAGACGAGTCTCTGATACTTCCCACCAACGTCGCAAATTCTTTGATCATGAGAGCCTCCTGAGGCAAATCTGTTTCCACAATATGTTCACTGGGAAATGGTCTCCAACGCGTTGATAGATCTAGAAATTTACCTTATGTGGCAAATTTAAAGGATGCAGAGGTTTCATCAAAAGGAATGTTGAAGTCGTTAACATGCAGGGTACCCTTTGTTCCAAGAACTGCTCCATCCATTGTCAAATTAGCCAGAAAGGAGCATTCCAAGGTTGCAACCGTCCCATCTTCCCAAAGCAATGAAGCCCCACAGGACAGAATAACCCCAGCTTTGTTGAGAACAGGACCAGGAAGCGCAGTTACTGTCTTTGGCAATTCATAATCGGCAGCTCATAAGATGATCCTGATGCAGTACCACCCGATGTCACCCAGAGCACCAAGACCATCAAGATCCGGCTTCACACGAATGTTATTCTCAAGATAATCCGAGTCAGCTAAGAAAGTAAAAATGCTATGCACCTGCAGGAGTCGGAAAAAATATGGTATTTTCAGATGGAGCGCAAGAAGTATATGATACATCCTCCACCCAAGGATATGTCCTTATAACTTATGTATGCGGTTTGGAACTCAATGTTTGAAAGGCCTTACTCTAAAGATCTCCCTTAGATAGGACTAAACAATGTTCAACAAAAACATTTAAGGTAAGGTGTGTGAATCCCCTGCCGTATGCCTTAAAGGGGGTGGATTGCGACACCTCGGAATCCCACATTAACTACAGAGATGAAAGTGAATGTGATTATATATAGAACTTACACCCTTATCTTGCATGAGGCATTTTAATTGGTTGAGGCACATCCTAAAGAAAACCGTGAGGCCCGTGGGCCAAAGCAAACAATATCATGCATGCGTGTAGGGGTGCAAGTGGGTGGACCAAGACGGCTGGCATGCTACAGATGGGTACTGGATTGCAGGGGCGGAGCCAGGATTTCATCTTGTGGGGGTGGGGGGGGAGCGGACTTGAGTAGATTTTTATTTCACCAATTCTTATAACTATCATATTTTTAAATTTTCTTTCGACATAGTTGTAAGTTCAAGTATGAAAAAAATATTATAATTCAAAAAGATCTCTTTTACATACATGATACATGCTTGGTTACTGTGATTTTGGGGTTACAGTGGTTAGAGTTTTTTTACTTTTCTTTGCACCTAAAATGGACAACGAAACATTAAATGAACCTTCAAAATCTGAAGCATCTAGAAATACTTGAGGAGGTTGGAATTTAAAATTTTATAACAATGAAACATTAAATTTAGACATGCTAAGGAGACAATTATCATGCTGTTTAAAAATCCCAAACATCACAAATTTTTATCAGGAAAGGAGTCTTAATTTATGTGGGGACAAATGATTTTAGATCAACTGGTGCTTGATTTGACACGAGTATGAAGATTCATGGCATTTGTGTGGGGGCAAATGATTTTAGATTGGGCTTGGTAGCATTTGGAGACCACTCAAATTCTCAAACAGTCTTGATGCTTACAGTTAGTTAACAGTACTGCAGCAATAAGGATTTACAAATAAACTACCTTGGAAATTCCAACTTCAAAGTGATGCCTATCTTCAACTGAACAATTGTGATACCATTTGATGACTGATTGAGGATAGAAACCCAATAGACACAAAGAGATTCCAACCATTTGATGACTGATTGAGGATAGAAACCCAATGGACACAAAGTGATTCCGACTTCTGATTTTTTGCAATCGTACACAATAGACACAAATCCATCTCATTTCAAGAAAAATAGAAACCAAAACCCAATAAAAAACTAAAACGCTATATAACTTCTCACATGACAAAACAGAGAAAGATGTTTCATATGAAAAAATAATCAAAACCCAATAAAAGAAAACATTATAATAACAATTAGAATCTAGAAAAACTCAACAACATATCACTATCACATTCAAACAAACAGGTCATCATCATTATTTTGATAACCAAACATGGCCTACTTCAATGTTCAATCCAAACCTGATAAAATACAATACAAAAACAAAATTCAAAAACCAATCATCACTAAACAAAAATCTAGCAATATCAATTCAAAAAAAAGATATCAAAAAGGAAACATGCACCCACCAGAACCAGCGGAGAAGATATCAGTCTCGGAAAAGCTTCTTTTTATTCATATGAAGTGACATTTTGAGGGACAGCAGTCGACAGCTTCTTCTTTTTCTTCACTCTCTCTATCTCTCGGTCTTTAATTAACTCTTCTTCACTCTTGGTCTCTCGGTCTCTTCTTCTTCTTCTGTAGTTTGGAATGAAATGAAATGGTTCATGAGAAATGATCGAATGAGATTTGAGAATTTAGGACAAGGGGTTTTAATAGTTCAGAAATTATGACATGCCCCCTACTTTTATTTTAATTTTCTTTTTACTTCAAAAACCTGTGGGGGGGAGGTGAGGGTCATTCTGGACCTACAAGAGAATTTTCCAAAACCTTTGGGGGGGGGGGGGGGGGGGGGGTGGTGGTGTTCCACAGTAGCTCCGCCCCTACTGGATTGTGACGGGGGGGGGGGGGGGGGGGGGGTGGGTTCCACAGTAGCTCCGCCCCTACTGGATTGTGACGTAGAACGTATAGAGATTACACCATTATCTTATATGAGGCCTCTTGATAATAAAACCATGAGAAGCAACTTTCTATGTGCAGGAATCTTCTTCCTAATAGATTAGAGCCACGTACACTAGATCTCGGGCAAGATAATAAAATTCCTCTCCAATCTCCATAACAGAGTCCATCATCTAAAAATGAAAATCTATCTACAACCCTTATAAATTCAGACACCATTCTGTAATCAAAATATATTTTGTGGTTTGGGGGGGGGGGGGGGGGGGGGGCGGGGCGCGGGTGGGTGGGGTGGGGGTGGGGTGTGGTTTGGTGGGGGCCCTCAAGCTTGCAGGATCTGATCCAGCTCTCCTACGCGCATGGCTGTGGGCCTCTCCAGCAGCACGTGCTTCTTCTTCTCCACCGCCCACCGTAAGTGGAGGGCCGTGGGGAGCGGCACGTACACGGCGTCCACGTTCGGGTCGTCGAGGACGGCCTCGTAGCTGCCATACGTCTTGACGGTTTCAGGGAAGCCGTTCTCGGCCGCGAACCTCTTAGCCTTCTCGGGCGTGCGGCTGCCGAGTGCGGAGAGATTGGCATTGGGTGCGAGGGAGATGGCTCTGGCAACCTTCTTCGCTACCTCGGAGGAGATTGAGATTCACTGCCGCCATTTCTCTCTACTCTCTAGTCTTCTACTCTAGTACTGCTGCTACTTCAACTTCTTCTTCTTCTTGTGAGTTTCTTGCTGTATCTTTAATTTATCTTGTTTGTTGGAAGGGAATATGGAAAAAATAATATCTAGAATGATAAAGAGAGGATTGATTGAATGTGTGATTGTGTGTGTTTAAAAATGGCTAGGTACTCATGTGTTGTCGGAAGCTTATCTTCTTTGTTGTTGTCGTTGTTGTTTCTTACCAGCAGACACTGCACGTGCACTCAAGTCTCATAGCATACCTATCAGTGGATTGGAGAGAGGATATGAAAAGGTCATCTTATGGGTCGGAAAAAAATTTCTCCGGGTAGAATAATCATTGATTTAAAGCCATAAGATTTAAATAATACTGTTTAAATCATATATATATATATATATATATATTTTTTTTTTTTTTTTTTTTTTTTTTTGAGACTCAAAGTCAGTGTTAAACTGGGACCCATGCCAATGGCAATTCCGAGGTGAGTAGGTCCGTCTATGGTTATGGGGAAAGGGATCCGGCCATTTCTTTCTGCCATTAGACCGACGGGGACATAAAATACATAATGACAACAAAGATTTGTGCTTTGAGAATGTTTTCGCACTTCGGAATTAAACCAGAGAGGGAGAGAGGGAGATGGCAAAGGCAATGAATAATAGCGATGGAAATGGATTGGAGTCTTTTAATTTCTTTTCTGATTTTTATCATTTTGCATGCAATTATTTGACATTAATTAATTATTTATTTATTTATTTCATCCCTCAATAGATTCACAGGTCTCTATTTACTCAGTCACGCATGTGTTAATGTTACTTTGAATCTCATATGTAATAGTAGTAAAATAAAATGTGGAAATGAAGCCAAATGTTGTCTCACACTGACACAGTTCACCTGGTTTCTTTCATCCGACAAGTCTCAACTCTCACGTCTTCACGTCAGGGGACGGTTGCCTTCTCTGCATGCGATTGGAGAAATGTCAAACATGCAGATGCAGGGCAGGCAGGTTACCACAACTACAGGGGAGCTATGCCACTCACTCATCATATCATATACATTCTCAGGTTTATCAAAACCTCTATTTTCAAGTTAATTTGTAAATGAGGATATCCAATGATTTCAGATTTGTTGAGATGTTTTTCACAAATTTATCAAAATCAATGAAGATTTATATATGAGACTAAACATCTAAATGGTTATCAATAATATGATAATATTAAAAGCTTCAAATTATGAATTGGAGACCCACTGAAGCATTAAAAATAGGATCGATAGGCTTGAATTTTTAATATTCTTCTTACAAATTCCTCAAAATCTACTGAGATTGAAGATGATAAACTTGAAAGGTCTTGAAGTTTATTAGTTTAATAAACAAACTGAACAATTTAAATTCAAATATGGAGCCCAGCAGAATAAACAAAAAAAAAAAAAAGTTGGTGGTGAATTTGTTCCCTGGACCAGTTGGATAACCAAATGCAATCATTGTATGAATCATGTACTGTCCTTTTTGCAAGGTGGAGATGTGATAGGGTCTCAAGCCTATTTAGTTGTAAACCATAATGACCTTATTTGCACATCGTTTTGACACCACATGCATAAATGCACACAAATAAACATTACAACTAGTCATGTTTGTTAGCATAATGTGAAAATGGTACATAAATAAGGCCATCATCGTACCTATTTGAATCTCACTTTAGGTCTCCTGCTTGCAAAAAGGCACCATTCAGCATTTGGTTATGAATCTCACTTTAGGTCTCCTGCTTGCAAAAAGGCACTTATGCAATTGGTCACAGGACCAAATCCCATCAACCACTCTATCTTTTAATTCATGTGGGCCCCTTATTTGTAATCCAAATATCGCAATTTATTTATGGAACTAAGAAGCTCCAGTACCTTTAAGTTTATTATCTTAAACCTTTGTAGATTTTGAATAAGTCATGACAAAAACTTCGAAAAAAATCCATGACAAAAACATCGAAAAGAATCCCTACCAATAGATCTACTTTTGTGTGCTTACGAGGGATCCCTAAACTCATGATTTGAACCGCTCAATATTCATACATTAACTATAACCATCAAGATGTTTAGCTTCACTTCTTAAATATTTTTGGATTTTGAGAAAATTCTGAAAACATCAAAAAACCCAAAAAAAATCCAAAACCATTGGATATACTCATTTACTTATAAAAATGATGATTTTGACAAACGTGATAATGAGTTTCATAAATGTGACATGTGCAAAACACACTTCCTTATCTCCTGCATAAAAGGCAAAACTTTTTTTTTATTTTTTATTCCGGGCATCAAAATGCACCCATAATACTACTACTAAGAGCAGTACAGGAGCAAGCATTTCATTCACTACCCAAAATTAGAAAGTGAGATGCAAGATCTGCTCAATAAGCTTGAAGATAAACTGATGGTATATAACACCAAAGCAAGCCCGTCAGATGAAGCAATATATCAACATAGTTCAATACATCATAGTCTAGGAATCAAAACTACACCCAAGTTCATGACAATAATAAAAAAGGATAAACTAGACTCCATTATTGATTAAAAATATCAACGGGCTCAAACCCCTTTTCAATGGACGCCTTGACCGCATCCAGTACCAGCTGTGTCTTTCTACTAATTGTAGGCCATTTCTTATCAGGCTTCAAAGCTGAGTCTCTAATGCCTCCTACCAATGTCGCAAATTCTTTGACCATGAGAGCCTCCTGAGGCAAATCTGTTTCCACGATATGTTCACTGGGTAATGGTTTCCAACCCGTCACTAGTTCTGTGAATCCAGATTCTGTGGCAAAGGTAAACGATGCAGAGGTTTCACCAAAAGGAATGACGAAGTCATTAAGATGCAAAGTCCCCTTCGTTCCAACAACGGTTACATCCATAACCAAATTAGCCAAAAAGGAACATTGGAAGGTCGCAACTTTCCCATCTTCCCAAAGTAATGAAGACGCACACGACAGAATAACACCCGATTTGTTGAGAACCGGACCACGAAGTGCAGTTACTGTCTTCGGCAATTCATAATCAACTGCCCACAAGATGGACCTGATGCAGTACCACCCAACGTCACCTAGAGCACCAAGACCATCAAGATCCGGCTTCACACGAATGTCGTTCTCAAGAAAATCTGAACCACCACCGAAAGAAAAAATGCTATGGACCTGCAGGAGGCAGAAAATAATGATAGAAAAACTATATTTGATATTTTCACATGAAGCATAAGAAGAACTTGTCTATGTATGTGGTTTGGAACTCATGGTTCAGATACCTACCAGATCATACTCCCATCTTTGAAAGCCACACTCGAAATATCTCCCCCATAAGCCTTCACAATTTTTCAACAAAAACATTCAAGGAAAGGTAGGTGGTAAAGAAAGAAAATTAACAATTGTCCACTTTGAACAGGGGAAAAGCTGTTATTGGATGGACTGGGTATTCTAATCCGAGTTATTCTTAGTCAAGGTTCCATGAGATTGATAGTCTAAATTATTATGCATATCCTATGACAGAAGATCATATAAATTCAGTTATCTCCAGCATATAACATAAAGTGAAGGGTGAATCAATGCACTATTAAATTCAAATTAGAAAGTAGAACTACAACATGCTAGATTTTGCCATGATCTTAAGTCTCATAGTTATCATAACGGAACATAGAGTCAGTTATCAAAGAAAAACAAACTTCAGAAGAGTTTGGATATGCCTTTACTTGACCGGATCAAATCCTCAAAATGATTGCCTAATCTTCTTCTAGGCAACTCCCCCCTTCTAGCAAGGATGATGACTTCCAATTTACCATATTTATAATAATCCTTCTATAATCAAATGGGGCACGTATGTGGTCCACATGAGACCACCCAAAAATAGACATACAACTTAGATTCTCCTGGTTGGACCCAACGGCCACAGCTTTAAATTTTTATTATGGAATTTCTTTTAACTCTCTCTCTCTCTCTCTCTCTCTCTCTCTCTCTCTCTCTCAACACAAGATGATTCCAATATCTCTCTCTCCCTAATATAAGAAATGTAATTAAAACGGGTTTCGAACCATCTGCACTTTAGCTGTCATTATAAAAGAAAATTGCTAGTCTTAAATCAAAATTCTTGATTAGTGCCCTCATAGCATGGCAATAAATGTTATTAAAACGTGTTTCAAACCATCTGCACTTTAGTTGTCCATCATTATAGAAGAAAGTTGCTGGGGGAAAATCAAAATTCTTGATTAGTGGCCTCATAGCATGCCACTTTTTCCCATAATGGAAAAACCTACCAGTGGCTGTATAGCATACTGCCATTAAATAACACCAACCTTTTATAGAAGTAAACTTCAAGTTATCAATGCATCCCGCAAGCTTGAATTTGTATATCAGATCACCTGGGTTATTGGATAATTTGCATGTGAGCATTTCCTTTCTTCCACTGAAAGTATCTTATGACCTTCCTAGTGACATTTCAGTAAACCTTTCAATGATCCATTCCAGGTTCACTTCGAATACATGTTCAAAAAACACAAGTCGAATCTAATAAAAGACTCCTTAGTGTGGAAGCACAAAAAAAATTAAAAATAAAAATAAAAATAAAAATCTCTTAAATAAAAAAGGATGTCTCCTACAAGAGACCATTTTAGCATATTATATAACATCAACAGACAACATTAATAAATGAATTTTCTCTAACCAATCTTCAAGTATATGCAATAGTCATCATGTCCTTCGCAACCAAGCAGTGTAATAACATCGTTAAATTCGAAACACCTTATCTAGAGGCTTGTTTAGATTTATACAAAGACCATTTAAACTTACACATTTGACTTCTAATACTTTTTATCTTAAACCTTCCTATACCTGCATATAAAGTACTTCAAACAAATTTCTATCCAATATGTTTTGTGTATTAATAATCTACCTTTTCAATGTATAGGATCTTCAACATCTAGACAGGCCAAGCTTTATAATACTTTAACAGCCCCCTTTGAATCGCATCTGTAGACTCTCTTGAAAATAACGAAATTGTATAAAACATCAATATCCAACTCCAGTTTTACTTGAGTTTTTCAGAATGGCTCAAAAGTCCACTTACACTCTGATTCTAGAGTAACTTCTTGTATGGAGGTATCACAAAATGTAGGCTGATGATTCAACTAGAGGTGGTACTTGAATTGAAATATTACGGACGGGTAAGGGTCTGTGACCCCATTTTTCTTGAGAACAACTTTTTGAAGTGTGATATTACTAATAGCCACTGATCCTTTATAAATGTGTGGGGCAATAAAAACTGCATCTTTAAATTTGTTTTTAGTACATGAATGGTGCTTTAAGCATGAGATTGATTAAAACTCAGTTCAATTATTTAATAATAGATAATCTTTGAGTAATATGAGAATCTAGCAGTACCTTTTGTTAGCCACCCTATATATTGAATTCCAATGTATTTTAGTGCAAACAAACAGGGGCCGAAGTGTTTGGCTGGGTTTTTGTGGAGATTTGGGTCACGAGAAAACCTAGATTTCCCTTTTTGTGATCAAGAAGCATCCTATCTGCATCACATTAACATACCTCCTATCCCATCCTTGTTTCCTGATTTCTGCATTTGTTTTATGCTTCTACAGATATTTCCCAACATCATGCTCTCTTAATGAGAGCACAACAGTTCAACATTAAAAAAATAAAGTAAAATAAAATAAATAAAAAGGAGATCTTTCTTATGTCAAGAGAACTTTGGGTCATCCATCCATCAAGCCCAAGTTGGAGCATTAAATCAACAGTATAGATTAGAACCACACCCCAAAACAGATAATTAAATAATAATAAATAAATAAATAAAAATTTCCTTTCCATAACAGAAACAGAGAGACTCTGTCCATGGCTAAAAATCTATCCAATACCCTCCAAACCCTAAATCCATACACCAAACCCCCCATAATAAAAAAAACATAATATATTATATGATAGAAAAAGAGAATCCAAAACAAGAAGAAGAAAGTTATTACCGATTTGATTTGTCCGAATAGTGAGGGATTTGAGAGCATCTCCCTCATCTTGTGCGTCCTCGGGTGATGCATCCACATGGTCCCGTCCATGAATTGCACTCCATTCGAATCGCACACTTGCAGGATCCGGTCCAGCTCTCCCACGTGGAGGGCCGTCGGCTTCTCAAGCAGCACGTGCTTCTTCTTCTCCGCGGCCTCCACCGCCCACCGCACGTGCAGGCTCGTTGGGAGCGGCACGTACACGGCGTCCACCTGCGGGTCGTCGAGGACGGCCTCGTAGCTGCCGTAGATCTTCACGGTTTCGGGGAAGCCGTTCTCGGCCGCGAACCTCTTGGCCTTCTCGACCGTGCGGCTGCCCACGGCGGAGAGGGTGGCGTTGGGGGCGAGGGAGATGGCTCTCGCCACCTTCTTTGCTATCTCGGCGCATCCTAGAATGCCCACGCTGATGGGATTTCCTCCGGCTGCCATTTTTCTCTGTTTTCTGCTCCTTGTTTCTCTCTCTCTTCCTGTTTTCTTCCTCTGCGGTGTTGGATGAAGCAGAGCATGGGGAAAATATATGAATTTTAAAAATGGAATCTAATCTAATCTACAAAGATGGATTTTAAAGTCTGGGAATCTAGTCTAATCTAATCTACAAAAAAGACAAAGACAGTTTGCGTAATTTTAAAGTATGGGAATCTGCCGGCCTTGTTGAGCACTTTACTAATACAAAGAAAATCAAGTAAAATCTTCTTGTTCTTTTTTTATATATAGGATGTCACATTAAATGTATTTTATTTAAATTTTTTTCTATTTTTTTTAAATAATTAAATATAAAATACCATCATAACCCACTTATATTTTATTATTTCTTCAAAATCAATTTTACTGTTGTCTGCTGCTTTTGGATTATGTCTCTATATATATATATATATAACTTTTATTTTAACAAGAGTTAGTCCCATTAAAAGATTGAGTACTTGACTAACACAATCTTATGCTTTATTAATCTTATATATAAATCACATTATTAATCAATAGCGTGAGGTGGGACACACTCCTGTTGAAATAAAATTTGAAGATTTGTTACCAAAAAGGATTACATCACAATCATTTTGAACCGCCCAAATTATAAATGAGCTGGGCAGATAATAATGGAGTTTCACAAATCCCACTCACCGAAAGCATGTTGGAGACAAGCGGGAACTATGACGAAGATACCTAGGGGATCTGATCCACTTGATGGCTTATAATTTAGGAAGGTGAGGAGGATGGATAGATTTGGATCTAGATTAAGATTGTACATGGCATTATGCTTATCAAGTTCATGCTCATCTTTATTTTAAACTGTCAAAGGCCTATCCGTTTTTATGTAACTGAATTCTTGAGCATTTTAAGACTTTGTATCTTTATAGAGAGGCTAACAAAAAAAAAAGAGCTAAGAATCAACTGTTTATATCTAAAAATGACCATATAAAGCTCTTTCTTTAATTGAAATTAATCAAGGGAATACAGGAATTCTAATACCCAAACATCACCTTAGTAATTCAATTATAAGAAAAGTCAATGTCTCATATATATCACTGCCTTGTATTTTTCACAACCCCTCCTTAATCATCCTCGGAGGGAGTTAATTTGATTATGATTTTGGATGTATTCTATTCAAACAAAGAAGCCAGAGAAGTCCAATGTTTATGATACGTACCCTTTTACATAAAAAATATAAATAAAATAGCAAATTAGAATGAAAAAGGAGTCCACTTCGAGTGGGCTGATACCTCCTGAGGTTCAATTCGAAGAGAACCACAACTCCTAAGACAAGAGCAAAGCCTTGAATTGTTCTTCATTCAGATATTCAATCATATGGCATCTACAAATATTTATACATATCCTATAATTGTTAAACCGACTCTCCCACTAACCCACTACTCCACTAACCCACTATTTCTCCACTCTTCCACATACATAAAGCATATTTACATACAATCAGGACAATATAATTAAGAATTCTAATTCATAATTTTTTTTTTCTAATCAAATATAAAATATTGAAATTAAATAATAGGTACGTATCATTCCATCCCCTTTTGAAAAACCTTGCCGTCAAGGTCTTATTTGTACCAATATACCAAGATCCCAAATTTTGTTAGAAAATTACTCTACAAGCATACAAACTTCTTAATCTTAGTAACTAAAAACACGAGCATGATCGATGTGTATCTCATGTAATAATTGTGACAAACGGGATGATCGTTTTGGAGGCACGCGATGAGAACTATATAATATAACTGGATAAAATTGCTTCCGATGATCAAAGTTGATTGTTGTTGAACTAAATTTTTGCATAAAGAGCTGTACATTAGCTATAGTCCGTTGGCTTTTTTTCTGCACGTCTCGAGGATAGACTACTAGAATACGTAGACTCTTTTTATGCTGGACTTGCTTGCTTGACATCTTGAATTTCTTCTTGAATAATTTTTCTAAGATTGTTGAAGCCTTCTTGCAAGCGTTGATTATCCTCGAGCAATTTCTTGAAGCCTCTTTGAAAATCATCATGCATTAACTGCAAAAATTTCGTAGGTGTAGCCATTGTAAGGATCGACCGCTCTAATACCAATTGATACGTACCCTTTTACATAAAAAATTAAAAATAAAACAGAAAATTAGAATGAGAAAGGAGTCTACTTCAAGGGGGACAAATAACTCTTACGGTTCAATTCGAGGAGAACCTCAACTCCTAAGACAAAAGCAAAGCCTTGAATTATTCTTCATTCAGATATTCAATCATATGGCATCTACAAATATTTATACATATTCCATAACCGTTAAACCCACTCTCCCACTAACCCACCACTCTACTAACCCACTATCTATACAATCAAGACAATACAACTAAGAATCCTAATTCTTAAAAAAAAGAAACATTATAATCAAATATAAAATACTAGAATTAAATAATTTGTGCGTATCAGTTTACTTTTCTTTCAAATGCAATTATATATGAGAAAGGCTCACATAATTATATTCAAATCAATGTTAAATTAGTAACCATGCCAATTATATGGTATTCAGAGATCCGATCCTACCAATTTATTATAATTGGGTCTGCCCTTAGATGGAAACTTAAAATAGCAGACAGCGAAGATCTGTGTGTGGAAGGGTTATACAAATGGGAACAAGAGGAAGCAGATAGCAGCGGTAATAAACAATGATGAATGGGTGGAAGTGGATTGGACTGTTCTCTGATTTTGTCACTGTCGAAGCAATTATTTCACATTAATTAATTATTTCATGACTCAAATCTTATAAGATTCGGGCCTCTATCACTCTGTCACGTGAAATGTTACTTTGACTTGTAATGATAGTAGATTCAGGACATGGCTATGTCTGACTATATATATTTATGATGGAACATTGATTCAACCCATCTTTGCTCTATTTATTTTCTTTCTGTAATATAGTTATGGTTGTGTAGATTGGATTGTGTAGGACCCGTATTTGTTAAGTTTAGTAAGTAAAATAAGTAGAAGGGAAGATATTCATGTCTTCTCCACAAATGGCATCAAAACTCTTTTTTAGTTTAAGGCGGCATCAAAACTTTTGGTTGTGGTTGTATTCTATGGAACTTAATGCATCAAGGATAATATTGAGTTCTTTTACCAAAAAGAAGAGGATAATTTAGAGTGATTCGTTGATATAGGAGCCAGGACGATGGATGTACTCGATCTTTTACCAAAATTTGTATGAACTCATTAGAGAGTTATAATGAAATGATGAAACTTGAAAGCGTTATGATGATGAGATAGACAATCATAACTATTATTAACTTACAAAAATGGACAATATGATGTTGCATCATGTGGTTGAAGAATCCATTACACAAGCTTTATGGAATGAGTTGACATCAGTTGACATCTATATAAGGAATACGGTGTTATCGAGTTGGGTTATAATGATCTTTAGGGGTGGAGCGTTATAATGAAATGATGAAACTTTAAAGCATTATGATGATGAAAAGATGAAAATGCAATTTAGGCTGAGCTTATTTGACATTGAACTCGTTGGTGCCTACAATGGTCAAGTTAAGAGGTTAAATAATAAAAATTAATTGTTTAAGGTGTTTTTAAAAAATTTCCCGAACCTCGCAGGTGCGGTCGTCTCCACGTGGCAACACCGAGGTCCCCCCTGCTTGGGAATCCTCAGTCGTATGAATTTTATATGTGGAAAAAATCTCAAATTTATATTGTAAAAAAAAAAAAAAAAGTGACTCTATGATAAAACTTATGGTAAAAAAATGGTGACCAGACTCTACTTTACCACGACTTTTTTTTCATCTAAACATGGTGAAGGGATAATATTTTACATATAGTCAATGCATGCTTGTTTATATGTGTGCTAAAGTAACATAAATGTTGATATCACATTATGGTAAAATGTAAGATAAAGTATGTGGTGAAGCAAAGTATGAGAAAGAGAATTGTAAAGTAGTTTTCTTTTTTATTATTGACTTTACTTTACTATACTTTATATAGTTTTATGTGGTAAAGAAAAGTAGCTTATGGTAAAAGAATTGACAGCTGGACTTTATTTTACCATACTACTTTTTCATCAAGACATAATAAATCTCATATAAATTAAGTATTTAATAAAATATTATTCTAATGATAAACTTTACTATGATCAATAACATTAACTTGTTGTTATTTCAAATTTTTTAATATATGTTAGATTCATAGTATCTTTCAAATAACTCAATTTGAAATATATACTGTTCTTCAAAGATTGTCAACAAAAAAATATTATAATATTATGTTATTTTATTACATACTACTTTATTTTTATAATATTTAAATCTGTAAATCTTGTATTCCGCAAACATCCGAATTAATGGGCCCTAAACCCCTTATCAGCATTCAAAGAACAAAATCAATAAGACATCCTCCATCCAAATCGTTCCCCATCATATCTATTGGCTATTGCCTTGATGAACGAAGCACGACCTCAAGCCATAGTAAGCAACCAATCTTGGATCAACGGTCCGGATCACCGATCACGAACTCTATATATTAAGAGGAATGATTGCGTCTCAGATAAGTTAAAGTTAATAATAAAAAAATCGACATTATCCGAGAAACTTGCTCGGCTTCTTTCCGCTGCTACTTTTTTTTTTTCAGATAAAATTATTCTGTGTCTTTCCTTTCTTTCTCGTTCCTGTTCCTCGGCTGACAGACAGATACAGATACAGATACAGAGAGAGACACACACACACCTCTCCTCTTTTTAATCAGGATAGGATCATAGGACTTGGCCTTGGCGTTGGTAGTATTTTATTTTATTTTATTTTTTCGCTCTTTTCATTTTCCATTCTTTTCTCTGAGATGGATATCCATCTCCCGCCAAATTTCAACATAATCTCTTCCAATTTCAAATCTACTCCTTTCCCCACATCTCGATCTCTCTTCTCCTCCTCTCGCGGTTTTCCCGCTCGCTGGAAATCTCACCGGCCGCACCGTCTCCGATGTTCGAAATCCCCGCCGGAATCCGCCGCCGTCGACGCCTTCACCAAATATTCCGGCTACCTGTTCGAGGGAGGCATGTCGGAGGCGGAATATCTGGAACAATACAATCTTTCGAAGATCGCTTCGATCTATCTACGGAAACCGTTTCTCGTCCTCCGCAGGCTTTTCCAGATCGGGACGTCGTTCGGGCGGTGGTTTGGCCTTCGGCATCTCGATAGCGTGTTGGAACGATCCGATCAGATGTTCGAGGTATGGCTCTCGATCAGACTCGATGGAATTGAAAGTGTAGAGAATGCTTGGTGATGATCATGTTTGTATTGATGATGGAAAAAAGGTTGAAGCTGGAGTTTTGAACTGAGAATGGAGATTTCTAGTTTGTAACCAACTAGGATGTGTAATGTGTACATCTTGGCAATACACATGTACATCCTGCGAAAAATTTGGATGATAAATCCCTAGTGTTCAGTTCATCAAGTGTGCTACTGCTATCCCATCTATTTGGGGCTGGCTTTTAGAGTTCTACTTGTCTGCTAAGTTTAGTTAAGTTTAAATGATAAAATAATTGGGCAGGCAATAAGGCTACCTCTGTAACTTCTCTCTGTTTTTTTTTTTCCCTTGTCTTAGATCAGGGCAGCGGAGCTTCGTGCAATCCTCGTGGAACTTGGTCCAGTATGTTTTGTGTTGGTCACCAGTATCAGATTTCAGTTTCCATGCACCTTGATTATTTATTTCATATTTGTGTTTCGCAGGCATATGTCAAAATTGCTCAAGCCGTTTCAGCTCGCTCGGTAACTGAAAATTTAAATTTAGTAATGAGTTGAATGTTCTGTTTGCCTTTACTCGCTTCCATATATTATAATTGGGAATATTGTCATCATTTTATTTTAAGCATCTAAGGTGGATACCTACTCTCCAATTTGATTGCTTGTTACCTGTGTGTCACCTACTATATATATATAAACATGCTGGGCTACGTATGGAGCTTATAATATGTTCTAAATATAAGTTGTATATAGGAGTCTTCTGGCTGCTGCTCCTTACGCTTCGTGCTTGAAGAGTTTGCTTGTGCTGGTTATGATATGTTGTACATCATCGTAGTTGTAGCCTTGCAGGGACTGTTTAGCAGAGTTGTTGCTCCCGCTTCTAGTACCACTTAAAAGTAACACTCCCTTTTCTCTAATGTTTAGTCTCTTCAACTTACCGATATTTGAGAGAAATATTTGGGAACAGCCGCCCCCTGCCTTGCTGGCTTGAATTCTCTCTGGCGGGGCCTTGGTAAACATGCACCTCCTTTCCCTTCTTCGACAATGGACTTTCAAATTCTTGCATTTATCTCCTCCGGCTTTTCCTGAAATGGAAAAGGCTCCTTTTGATTTGAATCTTCTCAATTTGCTGACGCAACAGTTTTACCCTGACAGCAGAAGTTTTACAGCCCGAGTGCAATTGCCTTCAGCACACAGACGCCTTCCATGTCACCGTCTGAAGTTGAAAGAACTTGCTGACTCAACGTCACCTTTCTGGTCGGAAACTTTGCATTGATCCTCTTCTCTGGCAACAAAAGACACTGCATCTGAGCAGATCGTTCTTTCTTTCAACCTCTTCGTTTCCTTTACTCCTTAGCTCACCACCTTCTTTTTCAAAACCGTTCTCCTGCTTAATCTTCTGCAACCCATATACCCGTGCTTGATGATTTCCCAACATTTTTTAAAACTAGGGGTTCTAGTTCTTCCCACATTGTCACCATTCCAAATGATCTGCTTCACCATTTCGTTGTTCATCTAATAGTTGGCCACCCTAAATCAAATTCTCTGACATCCAAAAATGATTTTTTCAAAGTCCGCTTCGAAACCTCTATCACCTCTCCAAACCTTCTTTCAATATCTTCAAAGTTCCTTTCATTCTATCCATGCATAGGTATCCCGAAACATTGCATCCATATAGGTCTATGGGAAAGACTAAGCCAACTTCCACTGATCTAAGAAAAGGAAGAGCTCTGTAAATTCAATATCAAAGTTCTTTTATCGCCTGATTGGCTTCCTCTAAGTTGCTGAATGACATCAGAACCTTTCCCCCTCCTAATCTGGTGATCCTTCACAGGCCATGGTATGGCTTCTTCCCATCTTACTCTTCCCAGTTCTCACTACGCTATTTGTTATCCATTTGGAGTTCACTGCATTAACTTCTCTTCCAACCTTTATGTTTTCTATGTTCCTCTTCATCTCATGACCTTTAACTGCATCATCGTATAATTGCATCTCCTTATGCACCGAAAACTTGTTAGAGGTTTTTTCTCCCCCACCCCCCCCCCCCCCCCCCCACACACACACACACACACTCTGATTATATGCCTCTGGACGATGCATAGGCATCAACTTGTTAGATTTGGGTATTCTTTTTGTCATCCCTTTATCTAACTTGTTCCTCCTTTTTGTCCAACCAAAACTAACTATTTTAACCAGTAGCCTCCTCCCACCAGCGCTACTTCCCTGCATTGCTTCAATAGCTTTCATGGCCAACCCTTTTTCGAGGCAGAGATGAAAGCATTGACTACCTTACCGAAAGAAGAAAATGCAGACATCAATCACTCCATGGCAAGGTTTTAAAAATTGGTGTTGGGGGTTGGCTCGCTCCCCATGAAATCAAGTCAAGTTGACTCGGCCACTTAGAGCCTAAAATTGAAATACATGTTAAAAATCTAAAAATTGAATGTTAAGATTCATTATGTTTTGTTAGTATGAACAAATTTAAGCATAGATATGTATTGTCATTTGCTTTTCAGTTAATCAAATGATGTTCCATGGGTGTATGCTCTGGCATATTATTCATGGAATCATGGTCACAAAAAAACTAGATCTTCCCATTTACAACCTCGTTGCTTCTGGCCCTCTTGCAATGGTAGTGAATCCATTCTCATTCAATCTCCTGCATCTTGAAGAAACTGATCAACCAAGATCCTTTCTATCGACCCTTTTGTAATGATTTTTAAAATGGAGAGATGCATGAAAAATTCCTTGAATTGCTTTACCTTTGAATCTTCTTCTAACAAATAAAGAAAGATCAAATATATTAGCTTAGCAAGCCTTGAAGAACCCGGTCTTCAAATTTCCGTTTGTTCTTGATTACTGATCCATTGTTTTAGTTTATTAATTTTTTTCTCGTTCCTATTGGCTTTTATGATGCCTTTCTGTTTTAATGTTTTGGTTGTTTCATGTAGGATTTAATACCGCCAGCATATTTGGACGAGCTTTCACTGTTGCAGGATCAGATATCACCTTTCTCGAATGAAATCGCTTTCAATACAATAGAGCAAGAGCTTGGATTACCAATAGATATGCTTTTCTCAGAGATCTCTTCAGAACCTATTGCTGCAGCATCTCTTGGGCAGGTTGTAATGGCTATCCTGCGTATGAGTTAGGCCTTGTTTTTGTCATGGACTCTCGATCCAAATTGAATTTTTTAATTTGAATTTGAAAGGAACTGGAATCTACATTTTTCAATTTTTAGGTATATCAAGCCAGGCTTATTCAAAGTGGACAGCTTGTTGCTGTCAAAGTGCAGAGGCCTGGAGTTCAAGCTGCAATTTCTTTGGATATATTTATTCTGCGTTACCTTGCAGGATTCATTAGAAGAGTTGCCAAGTTAAACACTGACCTTCAGGTAACTGTAGTGAACTAAAGTGAAATCTCTTTGTTTTAATGTAGCAGGCTTAGAAGAAGATGATAGTGTGCTTTATCAATGTTCATCTAATAATCTATCTGCTTTGATTAAAGATGATTTTATTGAATAATAGAGGAACTACATTTGCAGGCAGTGGTGGATGAATGGGCATCAAGCCTTTTTCGGGTATGTATAGACCTCCTTAGCATTTACTTTGACAGTACTTTATTCATTCTTTGTTTAAGAAGCTTAGTGTTTTTCTTTTATGTATGACATAGAGGTTCATGTAGAAACAAGGTAAGAAACTATGTAATTATTTTGATCTGAAGTAGAAAGAACGCCCATATAATACTTACACAATGGTGATGGAATCATGGAGCTTTAGTGAAATATTTGTGGAAAATCTGAGTCATCTTTAATTAAATTCATTGTCATCTTGCAAAGAGCATGACAGTGGAAAGCTACTTGAATCCACCCCATGAATCTGTTTCCCAGTCGCTCAAACTCCTTTCATAGCTTCTTAGTATCTTCATTTCTTTATCAAAATCAGGGACGACCATTTTGAACATTGTTTCCCTGTTCATTACTCTTGCAACCCTCACCTTACTACCCATCGATGCTTTGCTATGTTTGAGCTACTACTTAACACCAGTATTTTAAAATGTTGAGGCATGACTACATGAGTCAAGGTGTTCCAAATTTCCAATAACCGAGCATGGGGCATAAGCCTTGTGAGCATGCCTTTTAAATAAATAAATAAAGAATGACGTTTGATAAAGATAAATTAATAAAAATAGAAAACAGTTAAACTAAGGGTTGCATTCAGTTAAATCTAGTTACAACAGTTTTAAATTGAAAAGGAGAAATTTCATAAGTTCCTATGATGACAAAATGCCCTTCTCATTTTCCTAAAAATAAGATGTGTTAATGGGGCATACAACACCCAATATGGACCGTGACTAAAGTGCACGCTTTGTCTGGGATGTGCACCTCAAAAATGCCTCATACGGTGAGACATATGCTCTAAATGCAAGCATGCCTCATACTTAAGGCCCAGGGATTATTTGGAAAGCCCTGCCATAAGGCGAGCCTTGGGTGTGAGCCCCAAATGCTTCTAAAACCACTGCTTGACGCATGACACTTCCTGTGTTCTTTTTATTCACATTGCCTTCTCTGCCTTTGGATGAGTAGTTTCTGTTTCTTTTTAGTGTGTTCACATACACATGCATGTGCCATCTAATGAAAGATGTGAACATGAGTAGCTTCACGTTGAAATGTGATGGATTCTGTTTGTGCTGCCTTATGATGAGTGGTTTCTAGTTCTTTAGAGATCTGCTGTTGTTACTAGGTGTTAAGCAGGACCAATAGGTGAGGTGTAGGCTATGGTTGTTCCAGCATTGATATTAAATGCTCAATTTAGAACTTGCCAGTAGGTACCACAATGCTTGCTAGGGAACTGAAGCTGATCCCATTCACATTTTCAGAAAGTTTAGTCAATTGTGTTTTATCTTTGGCGTCTTGGTTGAATTCCCAATCAGATGCAATACATCTTGCATTTGCAGCAAAGACATCCCGACAAAAGGTTATTTGGAGTGGGAATTATACATTTGGATTTTGGCATGTCTTTCCATTATGTTCTGTACTGGTGGCAATCTCCCCTCGTCTCCTTTCCTTGTCCATGGCATTCTTGTCAACAACCCCATGCACAGTTTGCCATTGGTGTTTTGGTTCTAAAGTAGAAGTTAAATCATTTGATGCTATCATCATAAGATTATGTTGCCGAAATTTTGAGTTATATTCTTAGGACTTCACATTGAATACAGGTAAATCACATTGAATGCAGGAGATGGATTATAGGATAGAAGCAAAGAATGGGCTGAAATTCAGGTGAGTGCATTATTCCATCTGTGGCTTATGTGCTCCACCTTACTATATTTATGTGGGTTTTATGCAATCTTCTTGTGAGAAATAAATCTTTTTAACTTGTACACCAAAAAAGCATTTACATCCATCTGGTGCACCGTCCATCTTTTCACACTAGGGAATGAAATTGTGATTATTATTTTGTGCATCTTGACGATACACCTAGGGTATTGTTGTTGTCTTGTGATTGAGTCTCTAATATAATTGTTCTTCTGCCATTCCTGTTTAGTATCATGCAGTATTACTATTTATTATGCTCTTGGCTTCCTCACCTTGTCTATCTTTTATCATCCAACTGTGAGATTTATTGGGTCTGGACTCTGTCGTCCATATTTCAATTTGTGAACCAAGTTTGCTTGTTCATCCATGGCCCTGGTCTAGTTATTATTTGCCTGTGCTTTGAGAGCTCATCCCACTTTTAGACCTAGGAACAACATTCATTTTTTGAAGCACATTTACCTGTTCAACCACAGATTTTATCTAGTTATTGTCTGCCCATGCTTCTTGAAAAATCTCTTATTTGGGGATTTATCACTGAACTTAAGAAGCTTGATTTCTTGACTAAAGAGGTATAGTTTTGATGGGGGATAACCTCCTTCCGGCATTTGTAGATGAGACCTTCCTGTTCTGCGGACATTAAAAAGCTTGGACCAAGGCATAGAACTCAATGGAATATGTCGAGGACCACCAATAAAAAAATGGCAAGGATTGCAATCTGAACCATTTATCTTTTCACTGAAGAATGTAAACAGCTTATATCTTAGCTCAAAGGGTGCTGATCATTAACATGTGTGCATCGTTGTGGAACTTGGGTGTCAGACTTGGTCCCTACTGAGTTGCCACACATAGTTCTAGTCTCATGCATATCGGTCAAGTCTTAACAGATTCGGTTCTCACTGAGTCAGTGATGGATACAGGTTTCAAGACCATGAATGTTAGACATCATAGACTACCGGACCACCTTGTCAGAATCTGGTAGGAAAGTAGTGGAATTTTGTATTTTTTTTTTTCTTTTTCATGATTTCCTATATATTTTCCTCATTTCCAAAGTCTGCTGAAAAGGATCCTTTATGGAGCTACAATGATGGCGAAATTTCAGATGGATTGTTTGTTGAATGTTACTGATGCATGTCACAAGTGTTAATGGCTGTAGGCTAATCTTGAAAAGACTTACCTTCTTCTAATCAACTTGAATGCTCATGCCAATATATTCCCATATATTTTCTTGGCCTACAGAATAGTGAAATTCCACTGAAGGTTTGACACATGCATTAGCACATCCGGTTCAATCATGTACCCTTTCTCTCAGTTAAAAGTTGATTTCCCCTCATAACCTGCCTAACATGCTTCTGGTGGTATCCATGAGTCAAATCAATTTTGAAAAAAACCTTAACAACCTTAAGCATGTCCAATGCCCGTGACACAATTTTGATCATTGTTAAATTTCCCTTCTTGAATTTCTTGGAAATAAGTAGTGGGCTAGTCACATGGTTATTTTTTATCGGCATAACACGACTTTCCCTTTCACTCTAGGAAGAACTAAAAAACTCTAGAAAGAACTAAAATTCCCCAAAAAAGATGGAAACTTTTGTTTCAGTAACCTAGATCACTACCACCATCATCATCATCAAATCATTAAAACCTAAAACCATTATTATTATAATCATTACTATGACTGTTGCATCAGCAAGACTCAATCAACTATGCTTTGACTCAATCAAGTTGCATATTTAAAAAAATGAACTCAAACCTTTGATTTAGGAGACTTGATGGGAGATTAGTGGACCTAAGCAGGATAAAATTCCAGGCCCACCCCTTAACTAAACAGGCTCTATTTTTAGCAGTGTCATATTCAATAATATTGAACACACATTTTGATAATTTCATATAAAAATGTTTAAACCATCAACTCCATTAGTGTAATCTTTGGTGGACAAACCAAACACCACATGATAAAAGAAAAACAAATAAACAGTCATTTCAACTGAATTAAGTTGTATCATTTTGACTGTTTGGTGGAAAATTTTCTCCTGCGCTATGCGCTCCATGGGAGCACTCACCCGGACCATCTCCAAAAGGCAGAACCCCATGCACTGCCGTGACAAGGGCACGGATCGGAGTGGAGTGCATAGCACATAGCGAAGGTAAAAATCTTCCATGTTTGGTACAGCTAGGATGCCACCCGTTTCAAAAGCCATGATCAGTGACTAACTGACTATGCAGCAAATGCTACAACAGTCATAGTAATAATTATAATAGTAATGGTTTTGGGATTTAATGATTTGATGATGATGGTGATGGTAATGGTAATGATCTAGGCTCAGAAACAGAAGTTTTTGAATATTCAACCTTTTGTGAAAGGGATCAAGTTGTGGGAAACCAATATAAGAACATTAACTACACCGGTATATTAACCAATGTAGCCATAGTTTTTAAAATCGGAATCGTATTGCAAATCGTTCATGCCTATGAATCGAATCGAATCGAATTGCGAATCGTATCGTGAATCGTATGATTTTTTATTTTTCTAATAAAAATGAAAAATAATTAAAAATTAAAAGAAAAGGAAAAAAGTAATTATTCATAACCATCCATTTTTTCCATTTATAGTAGTATAAATATAATAACAAGTAAGTCTATCATACAATCATATCAAGAACATCATGACATATTATATATACATACATCATGACATATATATATATATATATATATATATGAAACAAATGATGTGTAAATAGTTAAATTAGTGTAAAGTATCAATATATATTTTTTATTATCTTTAAATCAAAATATAAAAATAAAATAAAATCCAAACCATCAATCTTACACGGTAGAATATCTTTTAAAGTTAAGAAAGTGTTCATGAAGGAAAAAATATTTTAATAAAAGAAGAAGATATAAACAAGCACCATACGTACAGTCGAATGCTTTAGTTAAATGCATGTTCTTTATTCATCTTTAAAACCTTATCAAAGCCATAAAAAATTCTTATGAGGTTTCATTAACTACTAAATAACCTTTTAAAAATACAAGCGATAAAAGAAAGAGAGAATAAAGAAAGAAAAAAGGTAAAAGATTATTAATATTAGCTTATTGGCTATAGTCATTCTCGCTTAGTCGAATCGCTTGAATCGTAAGATTCAATGAAACAGTATCGAATCGTAGGATTCACACCTGAATCCTAAGATTCATTTGTAAATGAGATTTTCATTTTATAGATATGAATCGTTTTCCTTAAGATTCGGGATATGAATCGTGATTCGGGATACGAATCCCGAATTGTAGGATTCTGATAACTATGAACGTAGCCAATATTGAAAGGGATATTATTAACGTAGTGATCTGGGACCTACATCCGGTGGGGTCCATGTGTGTAATATCTTGTAATCTTTGTATGATTTCTAAGGGGAGAAGGATTCCTAGAATCTAGGGATTTCTTTGTTGTTTATTTTTACAAAGGAAACTCAAAGGCTATAAAAGAGGAGTTGATCACCTAGATGGGGATCCCAATTTTCTGGCAATTACATCTCTGTTCAATTGATACATATCAATACAGCAGTCCATCATACCTAAAATTTCAGAAATGAGACATCTAGTCAGATTCCGTGGACAGATGGAAACCTATAGCAAATCTTTGGAACAGAACTGAAGAGTTCATTTACAGTCAAAAGAAGTTGCAGAAATAAATGCAACTTAGTTGATAGCAGTACTAGCCTCATCACTAAAAATGGCCATTGGCATCAGAATATATAGAAATAGGCTGCAACCAAAGGCCTCAAGGACTCAATCAGGCCAGATCCTGGATCCAATCAATATAAACACATGCAAAAAGAAGAAGGTATTTTAGTCTGCGAGTGTATGCTGTTGCTTCTGGTTTTTCTCTACAAGTTGTTACGGCAAAAAATATTCTGTTTCATAGTTTATCTTGGTAGATGATCTAATAAGATTTTTTTGTTTTTCGTTGACCTAACACAGAGAACTTTATGGAGGATTGCAAGATGTTTTTGTGCCAAAAATGTTTCTAGAGCAAAGTAGTCGCAGGGTTCTTATTATGGAATGGATAGAGGTACTTTGCAGTGCACTTTTTTTTTTTCCTGTAGTATGTCATTATAGTAAAATTCTGTACCATTTTAAGGTTTTTTAGTTCATGTTGCCTTCTTTGTGTGAATGTGTGTAGGGGCAAAAGTTATCTGAAGTGAAGGATCTTTACTTGATTGAGGTTAAATCATCAAAGCGAATACATGATCTTCCCGTCCTTGAAGCATATAGATTTAGTTTTTCATTTATTCATATTGTTATCATTATTGATCCTGTTTGTTATTATTTTTGCTTATAGCTGGCTTGTGAATTTTGTCTCTTGGCAGGTGGGAGTATATTGTTCACTAACTCAGCTTCTAGAATATGGGTTCTATCATGCAGATCCTCACCCTGGAAACCTTCTACGAACAAATGATGGGAAGCTAGCATACTTGGGTATTACTTTCAAATCGATGTTTTATATTTGTACCAAATACAATTAAGTGAATGTTACTATAATTAATATCTTCTTTTTTTCCCCCTGACTTGTACAGTTGTAGCTGTGAAATATATATATATATATATATTTTACTGGGAAATATGAACACTCTCTTTTTGCCATTTAAGTGCACTGATGAAGCACGAAAAAGAGTCCATTTGATATGGAAACAATGTGATTCAGCTAAGAAATTTATTTCTAATCTCTTATTGCATGTAGAAAGGAAAAGCAACTTTCTCCATGCAATCCAGACTCACCCTAACCTTCATGTTCTTTCATTTCAGACTCAATGGTGAAGTGGGTTTGTTGTTGGTCACACCTAACATGCTTTAAGTTCTTTCAAACTTCTCTCATCTGGTGGTTGAAGTTTCATGTCCTGAATGGGCATTTCATAATTTGCCATCTCGAGTTACTATCATCATTCTGTTTTGTTACCTAGAAAGGAATTACAAGGTTTTTTTTTTTTTTTTTTTAATTTTTCATAATATTTCACCAGTCAGTTGATTGTTTGGTCTAGTTTTGGTAGTAGTAAAATATTCATGTTGTGTTGTCGTGATTATTCCTTACGACGCTGGGTCCACTATTCTCACAACTTATATCATCCAACTTCTATAGTCACATGTGTGCTTCGCATCAATGAGACTCAAGTTGTCTATCACATTAACCTAACTTGCCTTGGTTGCCTGCTCGTAAAACCCAATCAATTGACTTCTCGTGCAATGTTGTGAACCATTACCAATATCCGCCCATCAGCAGTCTATTGATTTGCTGTGTAGAATTGTCTGGCCATCATGTTTCATTTGTCTGTCACATTTATGCCAAGGCCAGTTGAATGGACCGTTCAGATTTTATTGACACGAACATGTGCATGGCCATTGGCTAGAGAAGCGGTAAGATGCAATTTTTTTATCTTTGCAGGTGTAGTTGATCTAGCCTCTTTTTTAATAACTAGGTGTCATTATCTATCATTGTTTTGTGATTCTTATCTCCTGGCAGTGTCCATCTCTTATCAATATTTTGTGTTGGTTACCCTCCTTAAGTTCAATATTCTTTTCTCACTTAAGCATCATTAATACTAAAAAAAATAATTATATTATTATTAATGTTACCTTTTTTATTGGTAATTATTAATGTTGCTTTAAGCTAGTAGAAGTTATTAATTTCTTATGTTTCATTTTGTGGAAGTATGAATGGATCTTTTTACTTTTTTCCTCATCTTCAGATTTTGGTATGATGGGTGAATTTAGACAGGAACTCCGAGATGGATTTGTTGAAGCCTGTCTTCATCTTGTTAACCGTGATTTTGATGCATTGGCTAAAGATTTTGTCACACTTGGGTATGCCACGCAGCTCCTGCTTATTGTGATAGTTGAACTTCTTGACACTTGGAAAGGGTGACATAAAGTGGTGTCTCAGATTGAAACTAACTGTATAGAAATCTTTTGTAGGCTTCTTCCCCCAACTGCACAGAAGGGTGAAGTAACAAAGGCTTTAACAGGTTTGCCTTTTTTTGTGCTTCCTTTGATTACTTAGGCTGGCCAAATGCTTGCCTGATTAGAATACTTTTTGTTTCTTCACTGTTTTGCATTTTTCAGATCTTTTAATTTTCAATAGTAGAGGCCAATGTGACTTCTTCTTTATGCTAATACTGGCATATTTTCATTGTAGATGTCTTCCAAAGTGCCGTGAATAAAGGAGTCCGCAATATAAGCTTTGGCGATCTGTCTGGAAATTTGGGGCGCACCATGTATCTCCTGTTTCTGGAAATTCTGAATGCGATTGTTGTCATTTTTTTTTTTTTCTTTTTTTCTTTAATTGGTAGCATGATTCAAACCTGCAACCTCATGGTTGCGACATCAAGAACCTTCAAACTCTGCTAGGGCTCTTGTCAGTATAATTATCATCAATCGATTATTCCAGATGGCCCTTTTAATTTACCCTGCCATCCTTGAAAGATTTGCACTTCATCAAATAATGAATTAAGTGTTTGGACTTTAACTTGCAATTAAGTGCTTGGAATGTTGAATAGCGCTGCAGAAAACAGAAAAAACATCTTCAGGACATGCTTGCATAGAATGCCATGCAATTTGATTTGTGTATGTTCTTGAATGAGTTGAGTTGCAGGTTTAAGTCATGTTGCCTTAGGAAAAAAAAGTTATGATATTTTCTGGATTATTGCTTTTATCATATGAAGCAGGTATAGAAACAAGCAAGCTTATGTTGGTAGCATTGTAATTGTTGCTATGATTCAAGTATGATTCTTGAAATATCTAGGAAATATGGAGGATGCTAATTGCTAAGTTTAGAATGGCATCAATTTCGAAGGACTATCTCACTACTAAAGCAGTGTGTATTGTGATATTACTTTGTGCTTATTCTCCATGAACAAGAGTGATCTCTAGAAATGAGGCCGATGGCATAGTTGGTAAAATCCCAGGGAAAAAAATTCGTATTTATAGAAAAAATCCTATTTGCTGATAAATTCTAGGATTTAGGTGCATGATTCGATACTTGTTGTATCAAATCCCGCGATCCAGGCTATTTATCTAGGCTGCAGTAATAGCCAAATGACTATTTTTAGTCATTTATTATTTCTCTTTTCATTTTGGTGTCCTGTTTTTAAGAGGTATCTAATGACTAGGTTTAACGAGGAAAAGGGATTAGGTGTTTGAGTGGAGTGTTCGATTTTAGGAATAGGTTTAATCTAGCTTGCATGTTAGTAAGCACATTTTCTACGACTGTCTCTAGTTTTCTATATCAATGCCCTTATGTTTAGAACTTAGTACATTTATACTGTCTTGCTTGTCTGCACATTTTGGTTACAATGGACTCTAGTTTTCTATATCGATGCCCTTTTGTTTATATTTTATTCTGGTTATTCCTGGCTTGAGTGTCTATTGACATTGTTGTCTAATATTGTTTTCCAGGTACAGATTCAAATTTCAAATCCCGTCATATTTTTCTCTTGTCATCAGAAGGTAGTCATGCTATACCAAAGAAATAATAAAAAAGGGAAATAGAAATGCCCTTGTTCCATTCATTCCATTGCATTTTTCATGACTCGTCAAAGCTTAAGAAGCCAATCTTGGTTTTTGGAACTCAAGAATTGGCCCTGCCCTTTCTAATGGATGCCCTTCAATGTCACAGCCTGGCAGTTTTGGAGGGTATTGCAATTGGTTTCAATCCAAATTACAAAGTTCTGAGTAGTTCATACCCATGGATTGCTAGAAAGGTTCTCACTGACAGTTCACCCCAACTTAGGTCAACTTTGCAGTCTCTACTTTATAAGGTAAATTTGCAGGACCTTTTACATGTCCTAGACTTATTTTTGTTACAATATCTTTTAAATTCATGATACAACATTTATTGCCAGACCATGATTCCAGGTTTTGGTTTTAACAGGAAGGTGTTTTCAGGATTGATCGTCTAGAGTCTTTACTAGCTGAGGTGAGGGTGTGTTTTTTATTTTATTTTTCCATCATTAAAAGATGTATGCATGCAACAAGCAAGGTTTTATGAACTTCAGTTTCTTATCCTTGAGTACCCTAAACAACATGTCAAATTTATGGGCATGTCTAAGCCCAATAGTGCATGTGTAAAAATTTATAGGGCACTTTGTGAAAATAACGTCGTAGAGCACTTCCACTATAGAACTTAACCATGGAACTAAAAAAATGCCACCATGATGTCTCATCTCAAGAATGCCGCCAAATGACATGACAAACACATTAATGGAACCCATAACTTTGCCAAGTTTTAGTGAATTGAAGGCACCTAAAAGAATTCATGGGGTCTAAAAACAGAAAATCTCCAATCTGTTGATAGCAAATGAGTTGTAAATATACAGACAGGAAAAGAACCTTGTTGCACACATCCATATGGTGACACATGGAAGATGTAGATATCTCCAGAACTTTACACATTTGACTTGAAGAAAATCAAGGCTGGTTAGGTGATTCTAGACATTTAATTTGAAGAAAATACTACTGCCACTTGCTTCTGGGCCTGTTTTGATTGAGCATTGAGGATCATGTGATCAGTGTAATTTTGGGGCTGTGGACTATATTACATAATTCTCTGGCGAACAATCTGGGTTTTATCAGTGTTGGAAATAGAGGCTCCAGTGAAGCGTAAGTCTTGGCCATTTTGGAATTTCTTTGCATCTACAAAAACTTGTATCAATGTCACCTCATAGTCGAGTGATTCTTTTAATGCCGTAACCTGGGTCAATTCCCTTAGGGGCCCGTGGAAAATGGAGTTCCATTTTAATGAGTCTCGGGTTTTTTTTTTTTTTTTTTAGTATATTAATAGGTCAGTCAACAATATGGTGGGTTCTCTAGCAAAGCAAGGGGTTGATCGCTCATGTAACTTAAGTGCTTCTATTATATATGCTTGGTGGTTGTTTGGTATACTTCTCTTATACCAATACATGCTCCTGTGTTGCCTACTCGCCTACCTCTGATTTCTCTTGATGTTTTTCCATATTAATAAAATTTACTGTTCAAAAAGAAAAAAACACACTCTGGGTTTTATAAAAATCTGCCACATTTCCCCATGTGGATTTTTGTCATTGAGGTATTTAACTGGCTTAGACATTTTCCATGTTTCCCCATGTGTACTTTTATGTGATAGGAGATGTGCTACTGGCATTCCTCATAACTATCTTTGAAGTGGGGAAGACATTCTGAAGGAAGTTCACATGCAAATGGATGGGTCTCCCTACATTCCACTTTTGGGCTATACATGTCTTTTGCTGGTGCTAGTTTGTGTTTAAATCAAAATTGGGAGTCTCAGATTTTCTGGCTGTGGTTGCTGATTTTCTTTAGAAATCTTTGCATTTTTGGCAGTCCCTTCGTGTGAGAACAGAGCAGTCCTTAGTAAAACAAGAAGCAGTAGACACAGATTCCAGGCTTGTTTTTAAGCAGATTCTTTCCTTCACATTGACTGAAAAGGTAATAACAAAACTTGACCTTTTCTCATCTTTGACTTAAGTTTAGGAACTGCAAGAGCAAAGAGCTGATCAAGTTCTTTCACTCTAGGGTTCATTTGTGAAGGAAATACTTTTGGAGGAGTTTGCTAAGGTATGGTTTCATGGCCTCTATCCAATATGCATTGCTCTCATCTATGGATTTGAGGGTGTGTTGTGCATAGCCAAAATCCCATGGCCAACAAATGCCCAGAATCTGCTTTTCAGATTTCTCAGCAACAAATCATGTTTGTCAAGCCTTTTAAGTGGTAGTGACGCTGACCCTGATGTCCAAACTCTTGGATGGTAATACTTATATGCTTTGGTCTATATATATGTAAAATCTTCTGTGCATTCACCTTGCTTGGAGCAATCTGTGTGAGGTAGCATGTGGGGCCCACCTATGCATTGATCCAATTGAACCATTCAAACCCAATCCCTCTTATATACTCCGAATCCCATGGGTTTGCACCTATCCGAATGGATTGGACTGTTGGATCGAGAGTCATATATTTTTTGAATTAAAGTTGTTAAACTTGTAGGCCAAAATGAAGGGGTTAGGGACATGATATTGGACTGAAATTTGATGTGGGCCCTACACACATGGATCTTTCCATCACCCTTGGTCCTACGAGCTGTTGGGCCTGATCCAAGCTACAGCGCATGGTAAACCATGCATTTTCCTTGCACAAGAAAACGGCCCATACATATGGGCAGTGTTCAGGTGCGAGCTCACCTTGCGAACCAGCTGTGGGGCCCACTGTGGGTCCAATGTGGGGATGGGACGGGCCGGGGGGGATGAAAAGATCCAACTGGGACCACCCCAGCTCCCTAGGTATCAAGTTTGAAGCCAATCTCATGCCCCTAACCCCTTCATTTGTGGCCCAAGAGTTTAACGGGTTCATAAAAAATAAAAAAAAATTGACCTTCAATCCAACAGTCCAATCCATTCGGATGGGTGCCGAACTCCACGATCAGTGACTATTAGGGGGTCCCTGTTTGTTGAGCGGTTTGGATTGGTGGTTGCCAAAAGTGAAAGGAAAGAGGACTGAAGATTGTCAAAGTAAAAGTGTTCCTTTTTTTTTTTTTTTTTCCTTTTTCTTTTTATGTTTAGTTCACTACTTAGAAAAGGCCTTTGCAATGTTGATATGATAATTCAAAAGTATATGGAAATAACTTACAGTCATTACTTTTTGTAATCATCTACATCTACTTTAATGACAATGACTTACAACATATAAAAGCCAAAACTCATTTTCCAAATTTACCATATTTATATTTATGACATCTCCAATTCATGTGGGGATCAATTATAAAATCTCACCTATTGGATAATTAACTTGATAAGCCATGTAAGAGTGCCAACCTATGATGCCTCAACTCATTTCAAGCTTTGAAAAATGGGCAAATAGTTTACAATTTAAAATCTGCAAAATAACCAGACCAAGAAAATATAGAAGAAAAGAATAATCTCCAAATAACTGCACCCACCACCCCCCCCCCCCCCCCCCCCCCCCCGCTCCACTCTCTTAGCGTGACCATCAGATGATAATCCAACATGCCTCACTGCATCATTCTCCTCTAGAATTAGATCATTGTGATTATTGGATCGTATCTCCAGAAAGGTGAACTTTTCTATTTAATCTACTGCTTACCAGTTTACACGCATAGATATCTTCCTCCTTGGCAAATCAACTAGGAAAATGAGATGAGAACATGAAAATCCAGCCAAATCGCAGCACATATTAACTTAATATTGTTCCTCTGCACACTAGTTAGCATATGAAAGACGAACATTTTTTTTTTATAACAATAAAATTTTATTTCAACGTAAAGGGAAAATAAAAAGACAAAAGGACAAACTACATAAGAGACAAACAACAAAACACAACGTTAGATATAAAAAAAGATAGTTTCTCGAGTGAGTCCTTCCTTTGCAAAACCAACAGCTATCACATTGGCCCCTCTAAGAATGTGATGAAATGAAGCATGAAGCTGATTGGAAATATCCAGCACCTCTTCCACCCAATCTGTCAATCTCCAAGGATACATGGTCTTACCCGATCCCCATTGAATAGCAGAAAAGGAATCTCCTTCAATAAGAGAGAAATAATCATCCAGCTTTAATAATTCCCGACAACCAACTAACATAGCAAACACTTCAGCTTCATTAGCATTCGAGGCCTCCACTGGCCCAGAAAAACTCCTAACAATATTACCAGAATGATCCCTTATAACACCCCCTATACCATCTCGCCTAGATGATGTGTGAAAGCTCCAGTCAAAATTAAGCTTTAGAATACACTAGGAGGCGGCATCCAACTGATTGGACGAGACGAATTAACACGCCATCCCCCTTTTAAAACAGCATCCCATGACCTGTTCAGATCATCCAAAAAAACTCCTTGAAACGCATCTTTCGTAGTCGCCCATTCTGAAACAGTCCTGACAATTATCTCTACAATGTCTTCCACTGTTCTGCTGTTGTTCTTGAATATTCTATTATTTCTTTCCAACCAAACTTTCCACAAAAAAGCATATAACAAGAACTTCCATAAAATTCTACCACGAGCAAACTGACACTTGAAGTTCCACTGCTGAAATAAATCTTCCACCGACCAAGGCATAACCCAAGAAATACCGAACCGAGCAAAAAGAATCATCCAAACATTGCGAGCAAAGTTACAATGAATAAATAAATGATGCACCGTTTCTTCATCCCTCAAACCCATAGGGCAGCCATTAACAATAAAATGACTTCTTCTTCTCAATTTATCTATTGCAAGGATTTTTTCTTTCCTCACTAGCAAGCAAAAAACCAAAACTCTTGGCAAGATATAAGGGTCCCAAAATCTCCTCCAAAGACCAACTCCACCACCATTAGAACTATCAATCAGAACATTATAAAAAGACTTCACTGTAAAGTTACCTTTAACATCAAGTTTCCACAACCGAGCATCTCTTTTACCCACTGACAAATAGACCTTATCCAGTAAGCCAAGCAAAATACAAATATCTACTACTTCATTATCCGTCAAGTTCCTTCGAAGACATAAGCCCCAAACAATAGATCCTCTTATGATGGTAAAATTTTCAGCTACAAATGCCTGAGGACGTCTATCAAGAGCACATCTATCAAGAGCATAGAGATTTGGAAATTGATTATGCAAAACCCCCCGCCCACACCACTCATCATGCCAAAACCTAAGCCGAAGACCATTATGATCTTTATACTGAATCCACTTATCGAATTCAACCTTCACAGATAAAATGGACTTCCATATACCTGAAGCCTTATAAGCTTGCCCTGGAACACTCCAACCATCCTTATCTATCCTATATTTCTTGAGCAAAGTAGTCCTCCACAAACCAGAACCACTGTCCCCCACTCTCCACAGCCACTTCCCCAGCAAAGCAAGATTAACCTTTTCAATGGAATAACTCCCAGACCACCTTGAGCAATTGGCTTACAAACACTATTCCACCTCGCCAAATGATATTTCCTTAAAGACGAACATTTACATAGTTCTAACTTCTAACTGCCAAGTAAAACATATTAAAACATTTTGATTTGTCATTTTTTTCCATAGTTACAGTATTATAAACATGAATCAGTTTCAATTTTCAACATTTAATGAGTAATTACTAGGGGTTCTGTTGGTAATCTGCCTCTGCTGATAGTTCCCACGGTGGTGAGGTGTTTACACCCTAAACCATGGCCCTAAGGTATTGCTCACCAAGCATTGGCTAAGAATTTACATTACTCCATGTTGCTAGAAATTGAAACTACTCAGTATACCTGTACATTAAATGCCATTGCAATTGTTAACACATTAAATGGCATAACAATTGTTAACATGCAATGCACCTTTGCCTTGGTTATCTTAGTTTTATTGTAATAATCTGAATCTTTTGCTGTGAACTGTTCCTGTTGTTTTCATGACACTTGTTTCTTCTGGGGAATGCAGGGAATAGATTCCCTTGGCTTAGCAACATTGGAGTCCGTCACTTCTAGCTTTCCATTTTCTTCTGCGTTTTCCTCATCGTCCCTGATGGCAGATGAAGACATCAACAACTTGAGAACTTTACGCCGCCTGATGCTATTGTTATCTGGGCTACAAGAGAGTAAAAATGTCAATATCAGATCATCTTCTTTCTTTTGGCTCAGCGTAGTTAATGGAAACTATGATACTGCTCAAACTAAAATGGCTCCCATTCTGTGTTTTTAAGTAGCCCCTAGGTTATAAAAAGAAAAAAAAAAAGGATTGTTTATAAATACACGGTGTTATGATTCGTCAGGTCTGTTTTGCTTAGCCTCCAGGGCAACTTGTCTTGAGAGACATAAGGCATTACATCACTGCAAGTTTAGAGCTTGCTGACAGTCCCAATCCTGTACTTGAAGGCTTATGGATTCCAGGTTTATACAAATGATGTTATGCATCCTGGTACTGTGGGATGGATAATGATCCAAAAACCACCTAGACTGGAAGAACACATTCCTTATCTGTCCATCAATGTTTCCTCGGATGGAGACAGTTGCTTATACTTAACCAGTCATTTGTACATTACATCTTTATTAGCATTCAGTTCAAGCAGTATGTGTTACTTGTTCTGGCTTTTGGTCAATGGCCTTCTGACTGTTCTCTGTTAAATAATCACCATAATAACAACTCAGAACTTCCACTGTCACATTTTTTGGGTTTCTGCATTGTTTCGAGTAAAGTTTACGAAGTAACTAGTACAGTGAACATGACCTTTTGAAAGAAAGTAAAACTTGGGCATTCCTATTACCAGATTCTAGGTACTTTATGTCTATACCCTCTAACATGCAGAGCCTTCATTTTTGGCAGGGAGTAAAAGAAGTGAAAATAAATAAGAACTATGGAACTAACCTGGAAGAGGGGTCACTTGTTCTTTCTCAGTTGGCTACTGTTCAGGATATGCTACCGGTCCTTTCTGTAATTCCTGAGGTAGGAAGGCAGAGAAAAGTTTCTTTTTTTTTTCTCTTTCTTTTTTGGTCTTCTAATCTTATTGTGATCCAATTTTGGTGGTTTTTGGACCCATGACATCATGCAGTGAGAGCTTCACACTGGACAGTGGGGTCCTTAGTCATTTTTTATTTTTGAGCCTGCCTATCAACTGCCTCCAAAAACGGACATTATGCAGTGAGAGCTTCACACTGGACAGTAGGAGCTCTTCATCAACTTTGTATTGTTGATCCTACTGATCAAGGGCCTCCAAAAGAAATGGGCAGTTCTAATTTTGGTAGAACTGTTGATTTTGGTGGCTATTGACTGCTGATTACTGATTAGGGTCATCCAATCGAGATGGGGCGGGGGGGGGGGGGGGGGTGGGGGGGTGGGGGTGGTGTTTCTGGGACTTTGTCCATAGGTGCTCCTTATCAATCTGGCTCCATTAGCTCATATGAACATGGAGGCTCTTTTGATTTCTCTTTAGTGACATTACCAATTTCTTGCAGCTTCCTCTGGAATCTCAGCAACAAATCCTTCGCATGCCAGCAGAGTTAGCAGGAAGGCTGGTATCTCGTGCAGTCGCAAGGACTATTCGCAGGATTATTTTCTAACCATTTTATTTCACTGTAATTAATCTCAGGGGAGGTTCATTGATGTACTTTGCTATCCTAGAAACCCACTGTTGGAACCAACTGAAAGCCCATTTATGCCTTCCGGTGATGCAATGTCTGTCCATTCCTGGCCTGATTTGTGAGGAACCAAGGTTGCTTGGAGGCTAGTATTGGCTGATAAGATTGATAGCCTGATGGTTATATCAATGGACCCAATTTAGAAAGTAAGAACACAAAGATAGGAAAGAGAGAAGATGTAAGCAAACATTTTCTGTTACTGCAGTGGAAATCTTGAAGGGCCTTTTGGTATAGATATTCATATAATCCCAATTACTAGTCTAATTATAATTTTTTTTCTATGCTGTGTTGATGTGCTCACTGACTCAAAAAAAAAAAAAAAAAAAATTGTTTTTCATGAGAAGTTCTTTGCTTTGATTTGGGGGTAATGCGAATTGCAAACTGACGGACAGCGATGGCTTACTTATCTAAGTTTTGAAAATGAAACTAAAAAGGTGGCTGAAGCTCGCTGCAGCATTCTTTTCATCCTTTCCACCTAGCACTGATCGTTTATTATAATTATTATGAATGAATATAACCAGAGGAAAGAAGACAAACAGCTTCCATAAGAGTGTATGCTTCACCTCTTCCTCAGAGGGTGTGGTTAGCCGCTGAGAAAAGCCTGGCTGAGCCACACTGCTTCTTAAGGCCCATGTCGGTCCCGTTCCTGGCATTGTAAGCAATAATAGAGTTTGGGTCTGATCCACCAAAGACCTGAGCTGAACCTGACCATTTTTTTTTTTTTGGGTAAAAGAACCTGACCAATTATTATAATCTTAACATGTCTGAGCAAGGCTTCTTCTTAAGAGCCTAGACCTAGCGGAGTGGGGTCCGCGTAGGAGGATGGGTACCTGTTTGTATGTGTGCGCGTTGGCGTGGGGGGTATGGCCGTCTGAGTTTGGGGAAGTGGGGCCAACCTTGGTTCTGGGCCCGGATGCATTGGCCCGTAGACAGGAATCCAAGCCACCAATCATGGCTGATGCTAGAGATTGAAACTAGATATGAATAGATGGGCACAGATCATTGCATGATGAAACTTTTAGAGTCTGTAAAGCCCTTCAAATTATTTTAAAATAAAATAAAAGAAATTCTTATATGATTTTGATCCAATGGTCTGTCTAGACGCCCCTTGGGTGTAAAATCAATAGGGATCCATGACATAGGAGGAGAGGGACTTGTATATCAGGTGAGGTGGGGCCCTAGGTGGTCCCAATGACAAGTGGCGGCCCCCCTATTTGCCCCCACTCACAATATAACAGGCCACCGAGGGGATCCGATTCCGAGTCATGGGGTAGGTAGTCGGGTTATTCATTCTAGAAATATTGTAAATTTCCACCTTTTATAAATGATATTTTGTAAGTAAAGAGTCTCTCATATCTCTCGTATTAAAAAGCGGCAGAGCAGAAGGCAGGAAGGCAGGCAGGCAGGGACGAAGCAAGAGAGTAGCGGCTGCTTTGGTTAGTTATTTTGTTCGATCTGCAATTTTATTCCACACCGCGCCCA
The DNA here is from genome assembly GCA_029852735.1 of Persea americana. Taxonomy (NCBI): domain Eukaryota; kingdom Viridiplantae; phylum Streptophyta; class Magnoliopsida; order Laurales; family Lauraceae; genus Persea; species Persea americana. Next base: position 57,865,137 of record CM056812.1, read on the forward strand.
GGTCCAGGTCCAGCCATGGCGACCGTCATGCAGAAAATCAAAGACATCGAAGACGAGGTATCCTTTCCTTTCCACTTCTCTTTCTATTATTAGATGATGTTCCTCTTTTGATATTCCATCTCGGCGTAAGTCTCTTAACAAGTTATGGGAAATCCATGCGGTTCCAAGTACTGGCTTGAGTAAATGCATGTTTGAACTCATCTGTTCTTGGATTCTAGGCTTACACACTTTAGTTTAGTTAGGCATGATTTATGGTTTTGGCGGAGTTAGGGTTTTTGGATCTGTTCTTGCTTCCTTTAATCAACATGCGGTTTTTTTTTTTTTTTTAGGGTTTCGACTTTTGTAGTTACATGATCACGTATAGTTTCAGTTGTTTTCTTTTAAGAGTTGGGTTGGGATGGTGGGGGTGTTTGTATGGAGACATTTTCCCTTGAAATTTCATTTTCCACAGAGTGTCCTGTCCTCCCCCGTGTATTGCTTCTTAGATAATCTCTTGTTTTCGTTTTTCCCCATCCCATGACATTCTTTTCTTTTTTTCTCCTAAAATTGGAAATCAATGAAAAATGACTGGGTTAGATTTTTTTTTTTTTTTTTTGAATGGTCAAACAATCCATTTGTTTTTCAGAATATATATAATTAAAAACTGCAAGCTATTTGAATTTTTTTGGAAGAACATATGATTTCATCTGCCACTGTGCTTTTGAGTCTGCCCCGAATTAAAAATCATACTAGGCCCGATGCTGTATTTTATGCCTTGTGTCGGCACTTGATGCATGTGCTATTTTGATCAGAAAGGAAAAGAGGATCCCACATTTTTGTGGGTTGCAATTTCCATGCCACCCCAAAAATGTTGCAATGTGGAGCTCCTATTAATAGTCATAGTGTATATTAGGGAATGTACTTCCCTTTCTCCATTTGGCTCATTCTCTATTCTTCAATTTATTTGTCTTTGAAGCTTTTTACCTGATTATTGTATGGCACTGCAATGATACACTTGTTGGAACATTAATAATATTTTCCTATTTATTGCAGATGGCAAGGACACAGAAAAACAAAGCTACTGCTCATCACCTGGGCTTACTTAAGGTACTCTCACTCTCTCTCTCACACACATACACACACACTCGCCCGGGCGTGCACACCCCACAAGGACATTTTTGTGTCTATCTTATGTATAACCCTGATTCTACTGCACATCAGCTTCTTTATTACTTCACCTTTTTTTTTTCTAATTTTTTAATATATTTCCTACTGGCTAACTTCACTTGTTGTTTGTCCCTTGGCATGCATATTGCCAATAACGTATCACAACAACGTATCCAAGTCTAAACAAAAGTTTATGATCTGATTTTTATCCTGCTCATAACCAGTTGCCCTTTAGATTCCAATAGGAACATGCGGAATAGCGGCTTCCGCTTAATTGTGGTTTATGTTCTCTATGTGCTTAATTCAGGGCTGAATGATAAGCAAGGCCTGAAGGTGGTCATATTCTCATATTTTTGCAAATTCTATCTTGTGGGTAACATCCAAATACACTATCAATCATTTCAAAAAAAAAAAAAAATCCAAATGCACTATCAAACTATCAGACTAAGCAAATTGTGACTTAGTGAGTTACATCAAATGCACTATAATTCAGACTCACTTTGCAATAATTGGGTATTCCCTCGCACTATTACCATATATTTTGCATTGGCTGAAATTTGAAATTCAGACAAGGCATATTAGAATTAGTTTTCGAAATTTGTTATAATGAACTTTAGCATGCATGTTTTTGTATTTGTTCCTAGGACATTGTCTTTATTACATGGTCATCTACTTTCTATCATTGGAAGTGTTTTATTTAAATATTGTAATTTTAAAGCGGTTGAACAGAAATAACTGCATTTTCTTTTTCTTTCCTTTCTTCTTCTTTTTTTTTATTTTCTATTTTTTGGTACAAGGCTAAACTTGCAAAGCTGCGACGGGACCTGCTTGCGCCTCCAACAAAAGGAGGTGGTGGTGGTGCTGGTGAAGGCTTTGATGTCACTAAAAGTGGTGATTCACGGGTTGGTCTAGTTGGATTCCCATCTGTTGGGAAATCAACCCTTCTTAATAAGTTAACGGGTACATTTTCAGAGGTATTTCGTTATCTCAAGGAGTGGCTTCTTGATGGTTTCATCCCAGAACTTGTTAAATTTTTGTTATTTATTTGATCTCCATTTTCTTATAAATTATTTGAGTTACTTGAAATTTTAGTCCTAAATGAGAAAGCTACAAGTTTGAATAATTTTGTATCTAACCATACTTATGAAGGCAGTGTAAATGTGTGTGGACACCAACATTTTCTTGTGAGATATTTGAGTTACTTGAGTTTTTTTATTAAAAAATGAGAAGGCTACAAGTTTCAGTACTGCTGTATTGTAAATGAGTATAGAATAAAAAAATGCTTTTATTCGTAGATTTATTTTTATTTTTATTTTTTTAATGTTGACTACGGTGACTCTGACTCAAAGCTGACATTTGGAACTTTCTCATGTCATTGGAAAGAATCGGTAGCATGGTGTAGTATTCAAATCATTCTCTCTGTTGGTTTATGTTATTACCTAAGAAACCTCATTGAAGCCATTCACCTTTCCTTTTCCTCCTTGTTCTTGGCGGGAAAGACGAAGAGTTGTGTGGGTTGTTGGGGGTAGTAAATCAAGCAGTTCACTTATTTTAGTTCTATGCGACTAGAACTTCATAACTAAAATTAACATTCCTCCTTAAATTAATGACTGTAGATTTTTTTTCTTCTCAAATTTTAATGGTGGAAAAGCTTTACAAATCATCTGAAAAAAAGGCAACAACAATGAGCACAGAGGAAAGGTACTCATTGCCATTACCACGAGGGTTGCAGGTTCATGTTACCCAAAAAAAAAGTCATCTGAGAAAAGGAACGATTCTTTACAAAAGGATACATGCAGTGACTATGAATTTTTGAACTATAGTGGAGAGCCTACTAATTGAAGATAGAAGTCTCTCTATCTCTCTCAATTTCCAGGATCCCCATTCCTTACTAGTGCCCTTTTTTGTTTTCGGATAATCTATCTGAACAGGAGGTCACAATGGTTAATTTTTTTGTTATGGCATTCATAGCTCCATGTTAGGGTTTTCTTTTGGGGAGGGGGGGATGGTTTCTTGTTCTGTTTTGCCATTCTAGTCTATCCCGAGCCAAAGACTTAGATAGGTTGCACTTCTTCAGGTCTTTCTTCTAAACTAATTTCTTTACCATCATTCATTCAGACTAGTGCAATAACACTTGCCTACGTTCCACTACAACCGAGCATTGTTTATAGTGGGGGACGCCCTAACTTGATCGTGGAATGTCACTTTTTTAGAATTCATGCTGCAGTTGTGACAGTAATTCTACACCGGCTGTCAACCTACTTGACGCAACCCCCTCCTTTATCTGGGCTTGGGATCGACAGTTACAACAAATTTGTGGATGTGTGTATACAGAGTTCTAAAAATCAGCTGACTTGATTTGGGCTCGGCCTTCACCAAGTCGGGTTGAGTCCGACTTGGCTGAGTCCTTGTCCCAACTCTTTACTCTTCTTATTAATAACCCTAAGTCCCTAACTCTCTTTAAGACTCTCTCGAACTCTCTTTCAGACTCTCACTCAGCAAACCCTCTCTCCAACCCTAACAATAAACCATTTCTCAACCTTAATCCCACAAAACTCAAGAAAACCGTTCTCTCAAATTCTTGCCCAACAAACTCTCTCTCTCTCTCTCTCTCTCTCTCAAAAGTTACAGAATGGCTTCCTACCATCATCTAGAAAGTTCCAACACGCCTAAGGTTTTCTACAGTAGCATCTTCTAATTCGGGAGAGTCCTTTAAAGAGACAAAAATGAGAACGCTCAAAGCCTGCGCTTAAGAAGAGAAGGCAGAGAGTTTTGCATTTACCATATTCAAAAAAGAGAAAGGAGAGGGGGATTGATGTGATTGATGCCTGGGAAAAAGGAGAGGGAGATTGATGTGATTTATGCTTTGGGGAAGAGGAGAGAGAGCCCTTGCTTCAAGGCAAAGAAAAGGGAAAAGGTGTACTTGTGTCCCCTAAAAAAAATATATGCGACTTGGCTCGGTTCAGGTTGAGTCTGAGTCCAATATTTTAAACAGTGTATGTACAGAGGGCATCCATTGTGCATGGTCTTACTGTGCGCACCACCTAGTGGGGCTCACATTAGTCACTTTATTATGGATCCAAATGGACCGCACACATAACACCCCCTAATAATAACCGGATCACCCATCCAAAAGGGCTGGACAGTTGGGTTGAGGGTCATTTTTTTCTTTTTTAATATAAAGGCATCAAACCTGTGGACCATAGATCAAGGGTTTAGAAAAATTGGATTGACTTGAAACTTCATACCTGAGACAGTCCAACTTGGATCCCTCCAACCCCATCACCCTCATGCACAACCGGTATGCACAGTAAGACCATGCACACTGGATGCACAGGAATATTATCCGTATGTACCCAGAACCTCACTGTTTAAAAAAAAGGTATTCTGGAGATCTTTTTCGATAATTCGAAGGATTCATGTCTATAAGTAACTTTTTTGTATGTTTCTCCAATCGGTCTGTGGATTTATGTAACTTGAAATATAAATCTTCTTCTTCTTCTTTTGATAATTTACATTATCAGTTATGCAAGACTGAAACCAGTATAGCAGTCCCCAACATGCTCCGAAATAGCTTGCTACTCATGTTAATGGCGAATCTTACTTTGTTCTGTTATCTTTTTCTAGTTTTTTGCTTAGGATATTTCGTGGGTTCTCATATTTCTCATATTTTACAGGTTGCTTCATATGAATTTACTACATTAACATGCATTCCAGGCGTGATTGTGTACCGTGGTGCTAAAATTCAGGTGCTGTTTTCTCTATTTCAATTTAGCAGTTTCCTACCTTTCTTAGGGTATCTGTTGCTTGGTTAGACTTTTTAATCAGTTTTGCATTTTTTTTTTTTTTCTCGTGGGTGTGGGTTTTTGGGTGGCTCAAGTTCTTACTCTGTCTCAAAAAGGGGCTACAGTATGGATGATAATTCCCTTAACGTTCTGTAATTTAGGATCTTGTTCTGGAATTTTTTCTTCCTATGATATCGTTCTTTACTTTTCTGCTATTTTTGTTCTAGAGTCTCTTGTTAACTCTCAAATACTTCAAATACATGCATTCATGATTTCTCCATTTCTAATTTAGAGTGCTCGCTTTTTTACTTATAGAGACAGGTTATTTGTTGAACTTGCTGCTGATTTTTTTCTTCCTATGTTATCATTCTTTACTTTTCTGCTAGATATGTTCTGGATTTTTTTTTCTTCCTATGTTATTGTTTTTTACTTTTCTGCTATTTTTGTTTTGGAGTCTCTTGTTAACTCTCAAATACATGCATTCGTGATATTTCCATTTCTAATTTATAGTGCTCACTTTTTTACCTTGAGAGAGGTTATTCGTTGAACTCGCTGCTGATTTTTTTTTTCTTTGCTTTGCAGTTGTTGGATCTCCCAGGAATTATTGAGGGTGCAAAAGATGGGAAGGGTAGAGGAAGACAGGTTGAGAAGTGGTTTTATTCTAATATTCTTTCACGACTGCCGAATAAACCTTATCAGAACTAGCTTATTTATAAACCCTGGCATTACTTCTCTCTACTTATGACCTTCTGTGCTGCAGGCTTGCATAAAAGCTTTTAGTATTGTAACACAGTTAATAAGTAATATAGACATTTGTGAGCCTAATTTTTAAGGAATAATTTTTTATTTATTTACTTTTGTCGGACGGAATTTTTGTTTATTTCATGGATAAATCTTGCATTATAAGCATGCTAAGTGAAACTATTTGGTTCATTTGGCTTTCTTAAATACCTGTAATCCCTATTATTTTGTGCTTGTCCGTGATCCTTACCCACAAACAGGTAAAAGTTTGCTCTCCATAGTGGAAGTGCCTGTTTCTTGAAGTTTGCAGACCTTATACAAGGAAATCAACTGCAAAGAGACATTTTGAAGTTTACTCTAAAAGAATGTTTCTAGCAATAGTAAGTGTGAATTAATGGTTAAAACATCAACCTAAGACAAAATATTGCACATTTTGATTAGAAAACCCCCAAAATATGACAAAGTTTTCTTTGAATGTTACTACCAGAGTTCCAGTTTTTTAATATATTTTATGGTGTTTTCTTTAATGTGTAGACCCTGGTCTAAAGATGCTGAATGTATTTTTTTTTATATGTTGACACTTCGCTTAATGTGGTTCCTTTTTTTTTTTTTTTTCCCAGAAGAAATCTAACGAAATAATAAAAATAATGTTATTTTTAATGACTTAAACTTCTTTTAGATTCTTCTCTCTCTCTCTCTCTCTCTCTCTCTCTCTCTCTCTCTCTCTCTCACACACACACACACACACATGCGCGCGCGCACACCCCTCAAGTCCAGGCATTAAGGACTTTGCTAAACTCTTCGACCCTGATCGCCCTCAAACACGGAGCGTGACCAGAGCTAGAAGTCTAATGACCCAAAGTGACCAAAGTAGCTCGTCACAGGGATCAACGGTCGAACCATGAAGAACGGTCTCTTCTGCTGAATCAAGAGTAGTAAGCGCCTTGATGGCAGGAATTGAAGGAAGCGGCCCAGAAATAGAGATGCCACCATATGCGCAGTTCGTCACCGAAACACAAAAGAAACTTGACGATATGATGGCTATAATAGAAAAAACAGTAGTCCCTCTCCAATCTGTCCGTTTGTGGGGCATCCTGTATGTTAGACAATAAAAAACTGCATGGGTTAGCTGATCTGAGAGATCGATTGATATATAAGTAAGTAGGAGTTAGGACTCCTAATTTCTTAATAAAGAACAAATTTTCCTATATTTTATTGTTCGACATCTTTTAGATTTTTAGAGTTCAAATGAAAATCATGCCAATACAGCCTTTACACTGATAGGTTTCAAAGATACATATTGATTTTTGTCCTAGCTGATTCAGGTTCCAATACTGATACATGAATCCGTGCCAATCAGTTCCATTTGCCAAATCCCCTTCTACAAAAATTGGCAGGAAGAGGATTCTTTTGACCCAAAAAAGAACTTTGATATCTACCGAACTGGATAAGCCTAACTCAAGATACTGGTCAACATATCACCTATATGGATATATTATATTTGATTAATTTGATCATGAAGCCATGAGGCTCGCTTTGGAATTTTAACATTTTCTTTTACTGTTTTCATAATTGTGTTCGATTCACCTTTTGTTTTTATGGCTGCAGTCTAATATCTAGTCGAAACTTAAAGCACTTTTGGTTCACATATGCACTTCTAATCTACTAAATTTTGATATCATGTCCCAGGTAATCAGCACTGCTAGGACATGCAATTGTATTTTGATTGTTCTTGATGCAATAAAACCTATAACTCACAAGCGTCTGATTGAGAAAGAGCTTGAGGGATTTGGCATAAGGTAGTTTTGGAGACTCATGATTTTTTTTTTTTCACTGTTTCTAGAAATTCTTAGGAAGTGCCTGGAACTTTCTTCTCTTTACAATTTTGCATTGAGACCTGAACAATTAAGGCTCAGCTCTCAATCCTCTTAGTATCTTTTTTTTTTTTGTAACTCTCTTATTATCTTGTATTTTATTTTATTTTGTTTTTTTTTTGTTTTCCCTGTCCTTTAATTGATTCAACTTTGTTCTGTTGCTGGTTAAATCTAATGCTTTAACTAACATCTGAGCTACATGCAAGAAGTACTGAGTTAAACAGAAGCTCATCTCAACCTGAACTATCAGTTGTGTCGCGCAGCAGATTTCCTGATAAAATGCACCAAACTGCGAATCCCTTATGAGTTGTCATCCTCAAATATTTGGTACATGACCTTCACTGTCTTTTAACGAGAACCTTCTTAGACCTTCTAAGTCTCCTTTACTATCTGCCCAACTAGCAAACCAAGAGCAGCGTAGTTGTGTTAAACTTTGTCCAGGTGCAATCGAGATTAGAAAACAAATATTCTAAATCTCCTTAGGCTTTAGTTGATTGAACGGAGAAAAGACTAAAAGAGCAAGAGTGGATTTAGTTTGCAGGAACGATGAGCAGCGTAGTTGTGTTAAACTTGTTCCAGGTGCAATTGAGATTTAGAAGACAAATATTCTAAAGCTCCTAAGGCTTTAGTTGATTGAACTGAGAAAAGAGCAAGAACGGATTTAGTTTGTACTTTGTAGGAATGATGAAGTGTCAGTTACAAAATGATTCAGTAAACGTGGCACCTTGGAAGCTTTTGTGTTAACTATTGGCAAAACCAGGGATGTGGGAAATGTCAGCAGGTCAGTTTTAGTCATTAAGATTTGTAAGTGAATTAATAATGGAGTACATCACTGGGCATCATCTTCACCATATTTATCATTGTTTATCAGTAAAGAAAATATATGAAATATCAACTGTAAGAATGCTATTCTTTTTAAATGTCTTTTGGGCTACAAATGAGATCTATTGCCCTCCTTTTTTCTCTCTCTGGTGCTCATTTGTTCTACTGTTCACATGACAGGTTAAACAAGGAACCCCCCAATTTGACCTTTAGGAAGAAAGATAAGGGTGGGATTAATTTCACATCAACTGTAGCAAATACAAACCTGGACCTTGAAACAGTGAAAGCAATATGTGGGGAATATAGGATTCATAATGCTGATATATCTCTTCGATATGATGCAACTGCTGATGACCTCATAGATGTTATTGAGGGTAGCAGGGTATATATGCCCTGTATATATGTTGTCAACAAAATTGACCAGATTACACTTGAAGAGTTGGAGATCCTGGACAAACTCCCTCACTACTGCCCAATCAGGTAATCTCTTACCCTGCTCCATACTTCGTAACATGGCTCTCACTTTCTGCCCTAGATTTCCACGCAAAGTCTAATATCAAACTATGCTTCTCAAGGCTATGATGCAGCAAGCATTTTTGTTTTCACTACTTTTATGTTCCTTGATTAGTTTTGCAATGTACAGTCCAGTTTTGGAATAAACGTGGAAAATTTGTTGCGGAGAGATGTGGTGAATGTTTGTCCTTTCTTAAGCCTTTGGTACACCACGCATCTTGCTCTTGGGTTTTGAGCAGTGAAAGTAGCCTTGTTCTTGAATGGAATTTATTGATGTGCTGCTTTGCTTCTTTCTGACATTTGCAGTGACTAGTTATTAAATATATATATATATATATATATTGATGGGGAAAGTAACCCTATTCATTTAGTGTTGGATGTTTTTCTTGATCTATTGATTGTGTAGATCAAGTCTTTGTGGCTGATGGTTCTGGCACAGATCATTGTTTATGAAAGGCCTTTAATTATCTGGAATGTAGAAAAAATGCCTGGACATTATGGGGGTGGTTCTAAATCATTTCAATTAAATTGTGATGAACAAGCAAAAAAAGTTTGTACTTGAAGTTGGAATGTGGGAAAACTTATGTGCTTATAATTTATAACTGGGGAAAAACTCATGTGCTTAAAATTTATAACTGGGGAAAAACTCATGTGCTCTAAAAGCTAAAATTGGGGAAATGAGGTGAAATTTGTAAGCAAGCAATGATGAAGGATCGATCTGTTGTCATTCTCAATCTATGATGCCCAGATACGGACATTGATATGGGGATCAGGGATACGACTCGTCACTTTTGAAAATCTAGGACACGGGTACGAGTGTCCTAATTTTCTCTTTAGATTACTTTTGAATTTAATGAAATTAATCATTGTTTTCATCTATTTCTAGCATTTTTTTTCCCTGGTGAGAAGTAAATTTTTTAAAAGAATGATATGAAATAAAGGACTTTATAAGTAAGATATGTTAAACTTGTTCCCTAAAAGTATTGGTGCAGTATGAGCCTATGAGGTACCAATACAAGTGCCGTAGCAGTTCGATACAGATACGTTCGGCTTGTACAAGTATCAAAGTATCATAATTCTCAATGGTTTGATGTCTAATTTCAAATGGGGTGGGTGCTAATGAATAAATTTCAATGTTACTGGCAGAGAGATCTCGTGGTAATTCATCTCATTTGTCCAAGTAGTTCATCCCACACCTAATATCTTTTAATTACAGCATTTGATTTGTGCTTTAACGTGAACTCCACAAAAATCTTTCCTATAGGCAATGTAACTGCCTTTTTCATGTTGGGTTGTTTTTAAAAGTATGCTTCTATTCAATTATTCACCCCTTTTCATTTTGGGTGAGATAATAAGGCTTCTTTGACGCTAACGTTTTTAAATAGAAAAAAGGCAGCTTTGACACTAGAAGATTATTAGTAGTAGAAAGAGAGGGCAGGAGAGCATAATTTGAAGGTAAAAATGATTCATAAAAAATTAAGTTAAGGGTTGGATGAATTGTACAAGAAAGCTTCCTTTTGTGTAAGGCATCAGGAAGATCATCAGGGTCATTGCACGGAGAAATGGTATGGAGATAAATCATGTAGTCATTGCTTCGTGAAATACCCTGTATAAGGGCTTTAAGGGACCACTTTTTATTGTTTAGGGCTGATGCAAATGACTACTACTTGGAGAGAGGACTGTATCTCCAACGGCTGTATGCCCTGGGCCATTCTGGAAAATTTATGTATATGCTAGTATACACTAATGATGTCGGGGAACAACTTATTTTCGGACAAGCTTTTTGTGAGTCTCACTTGGTTGCATGGCAGTCGCGAGGGGAAGGTTTAACAGGTAGCTATACCTGTCAATTAGGCGTGAAATGCAAATATTCCCAATGTAGTCATCCTAGCTCTTGTTTGGGTTGGCGGCCTTAGAGCTCACACTTGCATCAATTTTTTTGTCCCCCGAACTAATGACTTTGGATTAGTTTGATGAGTGTCAAATTGAGTAAGTGTCAATTCATGGGGGCATAGGCAGCCCCCATTAATAGTTACTTTTAGAATATATAAGGATCGGCTTCTCATTTTTGTCTTCAGTACCAGAATGTCATAATACCTCATAGTTTATATATAACCATTTTGATTTTTTTTATTTAAATCCTTCTTGTTGATCTTATTGGAGTCTTGAACATTTGTGGTGCCATGATTTTATGGTTACACTGAGTTATATTAAGAATTGTGTTGTGATGCTCTCAAGACAGTGCTCACCTTGAATGGAATCTTGATGGTCTTCTGGAAAAGATATGGGAATATCTTAATCTAACCCGCATATACACAAAGCCAAAGGGAATGAATCCAGACTACGAAGACCCTGTCATCCTCTCATCCAAAAAAAGGACTGTCGAAGACTTCTGCAGCAGAATCCATAAAGATATGCTCAAGCAGTTTAAGTAGTGAGTGTTTCCCGCTATTTCATAGTTTCAATATTCCTCCATTTCAGGGCTATGTGCCTCATTTTGTGTTGTCCCGGTACTGACTTTGGTCTTTAATAATCTTTCAGTGCATTAGTTTGGGGCTCGAGTGTGAAACATAAGCCGCAGAGGGTTGGAAAGGTCTTTCTGTCATAATTGATCAGTTTTGATTTGAGTGTGATCACTTTGTGTGACCAAGAAATTCTTGCTAATCTATCACTGTTTTTTTGTCCTACAGGAGCATGAGCTTGAAGATGAAGATGTTGTTCAGATAATAAAAAAGGTGTGACTCAGCATACTATGTTACCACAACTACAAGATAAAGTGATACAGAGCCCATAATTTCATGCCATCGTCCTGGAGCTTTATGTTTAGGTGCAGTTTCTTACTATGGGTAAGCCATTTTCTCTGAGCAGATACAACCCAAGGCATCCTGTTATGGAAACTAGGTGGTAAGCCTGTTGTAGGTGGACATGCAATATTTTGGATTTGTTGTTGGATTTGACCTTCATATGGTTTGAACCTGTGAAAGAATATCAATTTGTGTATCCTTCTATGATCTGTTTTCCATGAATCAGGCGGATGTCTTTGTAAATCCCTCAAAGCTGCTCAGCTTTACCGGTTTCTTACCACATTCGAACTATATGCATCACACCTGATAGCTCCATCGGTTATATATAAATGATGCATGAATAATGTAGTGTCCATCAGGCTTCCTTAGAGCGAACCCAGGAAACCGCTGACAAGCGGGCAACGAGGAAAGGAGAAAATTACATATAGAGTTTAATGTGGCCAATCAAATAATGCCAGGAGTCGGTCTGAGTCCACACACCTTCCCTGACGTCTTAAGTCAGCCCACTTTGAATGCAAAATACCGACCTGACCTGGCTTTTGAGTGATTCTTGCTGGGGTCTAGTTGATTGCATCCATCTTGTACGAATGGCCATGCTGTTTCTTATTTCCCAGGTAAATGTATTAGTACCCCTCTCTCTCTCTCTTTGAATTTGTATAGGGAGTGGACACTATTCTTTTTGGATTTCTATTTTTATGGGCAACGTCCAGGAAAAATTGTTCATTTTTTTCCTTCTCTATTAAGGAGAGAGGCATTGCACCAAACAATGGAATAGGGATTTAAACAAATTGCAAGTGAGATTGGAACCGATGAAAACACGTAAGTTGGCATGTTTGGATGGATGGTGAATTGAAGTATAGTGAGGTGAAGCATCATATTAAGAGAGAATAAAATACGAGGGAGTCATGGTCGATGGAGTCATGATGGTCCTTTGTTTTTAGTGGTTCGATAGAGAATTTTTTTTTTTTTTACTTTTTGTATAAATTTTTTTTTTTTTTTCATTTAGTGGGAAAGGAAAGTTGCTTTTTCACATTGTTTTCAAGAAAATAAAGAATTTTGAATTTGTGTACTATTGATATGGCCCTAATCTTTTATTGCCTAGATAATGGAAGTTTACTTCAATTCAATTCACTATCCATCCAAACACGCCAAGGAAGAGATTTGAACCACTCCACCTCCACCTCCTTGCGATCATCCATGGTATTGTTACAAGAACTGGAAATTGACGTGACAAGAAGGAACAAAAGTAATGGAGAACGAGTCGAGGTTGGAGGATTCCGTGACTCACCGGACCTCTCTTGTTTGTTTTGTTTCCTTTACATCCTACTCGTCCGCATGCAGTAGGCGTGGTAGGAACGCCACCCTCGCTCACATTGTGAAATAGTCTGGAACTGGATCCCGATCCCCTGTCGCAGCTATTACGAGGCAACAGGGAACTCGACTTGGGAGGGAGGCATTGCTCCTGTTTCGGATGGTGGAACCCATTCCCATTAAACTGAAATTTAAGGATATATCCCAAGAAGGGAGAGGAGATTCATCCCACCAGATTATCTCCACATAGGCGCCCAGGATGGATTTCCTTGACGTGTAATAGGATATCCAGACTCGCTGAGCTAACCCACTTTGCTTACCACATTCATTATTATTATTATTATTATTGTTATTTTGATAGCAGTCCAGTTCGAGATTGTGAAAATTGATTGGCCAGTAAGTGCTCATCCAAGTCCCTCACGGTTGGGCTACACGCAGAAACACACTGTAATGCCCCATTTTCATATAAACCTTTTATTCAGATTACTTTTTCTTTTTCTCTTTTAAAGGGAATAATCAAAGGACCATCATGGTTTAATGCTCAACAAATATAATAAATAATATGCTTAATTGAGCATGGATAAATATACAGTTATACAACTCTAAAATGGAAAAAAATTAGAGAGAAAGGAATTGCTCTCTGAAGTATTACACTATATTCTCCCAACATAAAGGTGGCAAAAACCTTCCCAAGAATAAGCAATCTTTCACGTTAGTCACCGAAGCCAAATGGAGATCTCCTCCTGCTACCGCCTTCTCCATACTGCTCATTCCACTTCCGCAGTTCATTCATGCTAGCAGCATCATAGGCAACTGAGGCCCCCACCTAATAGCAAACAGTGAACATGAATTACACAGGTTCGAATTATTCACAAATATAGATGGATAAGGTTTTGATGAATAATGATGATGAGAAGTCTGGCATAGAGACAAACAATCCAACGGTCATTAGAAAGAAACACACGCACAACTTCTAAATTATATAATTTCTTATGCAACAAGAATTATTGTTTATACATCTAACTGCAAAAGGTGGAACAAGCAATGCCAAAATTAAACTCTGGTGACATGTCAAACATCATCTTCGCACCAATGATCAGATACAGAATGGATACGACAGGGTACATGCCAAGGATAGAGCATGGACTGTTCCTTATTGAAGATGGTATTTAGTAACAAGGTGCAGTTTCTCCTTCATAGAAAGTTTATAGAAAGTAAAAAGGAAGAAAGAAAATGAGCCAGCTAACAAACAAGCTAGTCAACTTCGTTGGGAACCAAGGAGAGAATATATATCTATGAGCCTTGTAGAGAATCAGAGAAAGGAAAACTACAGACTTGGGTCAGTACACGGTGCAAATTAATGGGCTTTTAGTTACAGGTAACAAAAGATTAAAGGATCTTACTAAAATAAGAGAAAGTATAGGCGTGCAATGATTTAAGAACATGTAACAAGATCAAGAATTAGAACTGAACAAACAATTGATTAACAATATATCCAAACAGAAGCAAAAAGGGTCAGAGGATCTACCAACAGAAATTGGGGTTCTGATAGTTGATACTTGACTGTGTTGGTAAACCAATTTATTCCATATTTTGATTACAATAGAAAAAAAAAAAAAAGTCCCAACAGAATCGAGAATGAGCCCATTATCTATCTATTCCCAAAGAAAACATGAGACATGAGAATCCCGCCAAACTAAGTTGACACCAAAGGTGCAAAAGTCTAATCAAGAGTCCCAAGAACCAGTTCGCACTCATGCCAAGTAGAACCACAATAGAAGCAATTTATTTAAATATTTTTAAATCAAGCCAATTAGGAAACAATACATGCAAGAGTGAAGCAGAGATGGATGTATGGTAAAACTAGGAAAGATGCAATAAAAATTAAGCACACTCAAGAGCACTTAGGAGTAGCATCAATTGGTCATGAATTAAGAGAGACTCATTTAAGATGGTTTGAAATATCCAATGTAGGCCAACGACGACAGTGGAGAAGAAAAGCTGTTCTATGCAGATTGATGACCCCTGAAGGAAGGATAGATCACATTGATGAAAGTGAAGGAAGGATAGATCACATTGATGAAAGTAGTAAGGATAGATCTGAAGAAGTGAAATCTATCCAAGGATTTGGCCCAAGATGGACTGGAATGATGAAACAGATTCATGTGCTGACCCCAACATAGTTGGTACAAGGCTTTGATGAAGCTGATGATTTTCACCTCATGCCATCCAAATTGAGGGAAGTTTCATACCTTTGCTTTCGCTAGAATAAAATCATCCAAATGGAGTGGCCTCAGTACTGGTGGCTCACAAGCTATACCACCCTGAACAACAGATTTTCACTTTAGCATGTAAGAGAAATGCAGGAAGAAGTAAAAAGCAAATCATAGAGAAAAGAAAAAAAACGCATGCATATTCTGACAAATTTATAGGTCCATGCATTTCTATAAATAGTTTAGTAAGCTCAAGTTAACAAAAATCTAGTAGGATTTCTGGAAACTGTTAAAAACATCTACATTGATACATACCTTAGCTTCTTCTTCTAGAAGTTCTTGTACAGGCCTATATGCTGCTGCAATACAAAGGTTCTGCACAGGAAGAAAGTAAGAAAGGAAGCCGCATGCCATGAAATTATGAAAGGCAACACCTATTGATAAACTACCTTCAAATCACTCCCAGAATATCCTTCAGTTGCATTGGCAAGTTCATCATATCGGAAGCAAGACTCAAGGTTTTCTTGAGCCAAGAGAATTCGTAAAATTTTCATCCGGTTCTCAGCATCTGGTAGGTCAATGTATATCCTACATATCCAACAACCAATTAGAAGCAGAAAAACAGTTCGTAAAAAAAAAAACAAATAATTATTTTTTATTTATTAAAATGATGTGGCAATTATGATATATAAGGAAGGGCATCCTACATCGAAGATTAGAGTACAAACTATACCCACAAGCATAGTTCCATTTACTTTTATTGGTAACATTATTGAAGAATGGATTTCCATTTTGCAATTATACCTTCTTGGCAAGCGGCGTATTACTGCATCATCAAGATCAAATGGTCGATTTGTAGCACCAAGGATAAGGATTCTTTGACTATCTTTTGACCTCAATCCATCCCAAGCTGCCATAAACTCATTTCGCATTCTTCTAGTTGCCTCATGCTCAAAAGCACCACCTCTGGCTCCTAGCAGGCTGTCCACCTAAACAAACCAAATCCAAATGCTCAGGAAAGCAGCATTCTACAAAACCAAATCTATAGAGAGAATTGAGCTCTTAGTGATTTGACTAGGATGGCAGCAACATAAAGCACTTCTTCTCAGTTCCTACTTACGAAAGGAAAATGGTTACCTCATCAACAAATATTATGACTGGAGCTAGCCGACTGGCAAAGGAAAAAAGGGCCTTAGTAAGCTTTTCAGCATCTCCGAACCACTGTCCACATACAGAGAAAAATAAATAAATTATATTACAAAAAGGAAATGATTATCACCAACTCATTGGTACAGATAAGTTCAATTCCGTCATAGAAAATTATAGTTCTGCAAACAGTAAGATATACAGATGCCACCATTTTTTGCTGAGGAATATTAATATATTAGAGCTAAACATATGTAAAGTAAAATAGTGACAACCTACTGTATTTTTTTCAGAATTGGTACAAAAAAATAGACTAAATTAGATTGGTTCAGCTCAGGTACAATAACTAAACCACCAATTAATAATTCAAATTACAACTCCAAAGGTGAGTTACACATTCCCGAAACTTGAGATAATTAACACAAACTACTATAAGCAGCAGAAAGAAAGCCTTTAACTTTAAACAGCATATTTTGCATTTCATATTCAACAGATAATGAAGTAGATAATAGTAAAGGCTTCACCTCAATCAGTGAACATTTCTACAGGATTAACCATATAATATCTATATAAGGTAACACATATAAGGGCTTCTCCTGAAAAGCCTCTTATTAATTAGCTAGTTTTTCATATTGTTCAGTTCTATTCAAAATTCCTAAAGACGAGAACATCAGAGGGAACATATATTAAATGCACAGAAAAGAGGACATAGAAGAAGTTTTGCATTTAGAGTTAAGGGACACAGCTTTACAGTCTACAATTTTTTATTTCCAAGGGAATCAGGAATACCATTGCACTTCAATAATCCAGGACACTCGTGGCTATCCTATCCATGCCAAAAAAAATTCATATATCATAAAATGCTTTACATTCAAAGTATTACTTTTCACCTTTAGTAGATTTCTGAGTTTGATAAGATCGTTTCCACTGCTAAGCATTTGATTAATTAAAGTTACCATTCAAAAAAGAAAAAAAGAAGAGGATAAAATTGTGCACTGTTTACACTACTAAAAAAAGGGGGCAATGCAAACAGTCCTTCATAACACTTTTTATGTTAAAAAGAAGAAAATAAAACTCTGAACCAATGGACTCGTTACAGTAGGATATCCTACGCACAAACATCTGAGTGACAATTGGGGCCTAAATCTGAGATGAAGCAACTATTACATGAGGGTTACAGTAATATGCTAATGAGGGCAGGTATTGGAATCATTAAAGTCTCAAGTTGCTAACCAATACACCCAAAATGCCTTGGCGTTAAAGGTACGGCAAACTAACTACTTAACACCCCGCCTCGAGCGGGACACTGCTCAGACTTGAAGCACACGCCCGCACGAGACATGGCATGGGGCCTTTCTTCCGTACACACATGCGCCCACACACAAGACACGGCATGGGGCCTCTTTTGATACACCCAAAATGCCTAGGCATTAAAGGTGTGACAAACAAACTACTAAACATATAGATCATAATGGAGTAAATATGCATACCTTTATGGCCCGCACCACAGTGGCTCATTGTCATGAAGTAGAGGTTTCTATGATGTTAATGCAATGCAAGGAGTTGCAGATGTTTGTGTTCTAATGCAATTACCAAGGGCAACTCCTCTTTTACAATTTAGTGGGGGGTTGGCAGCAACCTCTTTCACATTGTATTGATATGTGTAGCGTGCATTAATAAATGGTGGGCCCTTTTGTGGATTTTGAAAAAGTGAACCACATCACTTTAGAAAATGAAGTATGCTATGTCGACTCCTATGATGTATGTACACCACTTCAAAAAGTGGAGCATGCTATATGGACTTACGTGTATGTAACTTACATGGGTGACACCATGGGGCCCACCTTGGACGACCACTAACAGATGATGAGGGGTGAGGAAGGTTTATACATGGATAAGTAGTAGCCCAGAAATCAGCCTAATTGGATTCCACTAGTGTGGATTTTATGTCCTCAAAAGTAAAAATGGTAAAAAAGTGTTTAAAAGAGGGTGTCACAACTCTCAAGGAGAATAAGTCAGGTGAATGTCAAATTGAAGTGAGTCCATTCATTTAGAGGATTTGAGTGACATGTTAGTTACATCCATGGTGGGCCCAACAGGATCAATGTGTATGTTGGTTGCTAGGTTGGTCGGTTTGAATAGAGAGGTTAGAAGGGAATGATTGTATACAAGTGTGCATACTAAAAAGGAAAAAAAAAAAACACTAATGATGAGTCATCTGAGCATCAGAACAACCCAGAAGATACCAAAAAGATCCAAACGAAAAGAAAGAAAGAAACTCCTCGTTATGCACAATTCATGCAGGTTTTCCTGTATGTGTAGCAGTACAACAATTATGTAACTCCATGTTTTTTTTTTGTTTTTTGCTAAAGATCCATCTAATTTGGCTTTATTGTATTTCTAACAATATAGCAAAAAAGATACCCCCGTCCATTGTCAATTAATACATTACCCTTTTTTTAAAAAAACTAGTAAAAGACCGGCTTTAGAGACATTGGAATATTCATTTTTGGTTTGCATAATCAAGAAACCTAACTCAATGAAATAGCACTTCTAAATCACTTGGGAAACAAGAAGCCTTCTCCACGGGAAGCACGCTGAAGGTTGGAAAGCTTATTCAAACAAGAGTTCATAGCAAAGTTGAGAAGCACTCAGTGTGGCAGCTTTAAGGTTGTGGGTTCGAGTCATTTTACCATTCCATAGCAATAAATAAATAAAGTTACCTTGGAAAAACAAATTAATCAACAGAGAGAGAGACCAACTAAAAATGGAGTTCAAAAATTAGTTTGCATCACTGTCATTTCTTCCCACCAATCCATTTGGTGCAACAAAATCATTCTTCAATTTTTAGCATAGGCTTCCATTTGCCGCAAATTTAGCCTAGGAGAGCATCAAGTTCAAGACTCAAGTACCTTAGATGTAAGAGTAGATCCAGTAATGCTTATAAAATTAGCTCCTGCTTCAGTAGCAAGTGCTTTAGCAAGAAGCGTTTTTCCAGTACCAGGAGGACCAAATAGCAATATTCCTTTGCAAGGCTGGTTTACCAAAAATTGTTACATCAACAAGAATTTCGAATCATGTGGAAAAGTTCGCGGAAAAAGAAAGAGATCCAAAGGACAAAATAGAAAGAAAGAAAGAAAGAAAAAAAGTTCCTAGCTTGAATTACAAAGAACTTACCCGCAATAGATTCCCATGAGAGAAAAGTTCTGGCCGCCTCATTGGTAGAGTTACAAGCTCATTTAATGTCCTTTTCACATCCTCAAGAGCACCAATGTCATCAAACTTCACTCCAATTTCATCTGGAGGGACAACTGCTGAAACGAAGTTGCTCTCATACTCATCCTTCGCAAGGCTCTGCAGTAACGTACATATGTTATGAAAGGTAGTAGTATAAAATTGCAACCACTGGACCGATTATAATTTACAGCTCTCCTAGAAAAGAAAAGGAAATACAAACCTTCAAACTTTGAGTGGGTTTTCTAAATATCATCTCTTGTTCCCTTAGCCTTGAAATTGCAATTTCCAGGCTTCATGTGAAAAAAAAAAAAAACAAAAAAAACAAAGAATAAGTATTCAAGTTTCAGAAGATACTACAATTGACAATGAGCTTGTAAGTTTTGACAGTGAATACCTATCACGAGGCAACATTAGCTTTTCACTCTTTATAGAAGGGAGAATGCATGATGACAAGTAATGATTCCTTGCCCAACCACCAACTTTCTCAGCTTCTGTACGCCAGAAAGAAAAGTTAATGGTTTTCAAATTCAAACCCAACAATTTGATACCCTTTTGTACAAAAAAAATATATTAAGAAAAATAAGCTAATTAAATCCATGAGAAGTAGGACGGATGCATGAAGAATTTGATAAAGTATCAGAAACATAAAAACCCTCCCTCTAAAGGACTCAATTACCAGCTTATTTAATCAGATCATAGGAATTCATTCTTCTCCAAACAGAAGAAACTCAAGCCAAAATGGCTTCAGGTTTATGAGATATCTGCAATTTCCTAAAAACATGGTTGCATTTTCCGAGGAGTCCCCAAACAAAAAAATAGCTTTCCCTGATTCATAGGAAACGAATACCCATTTTTCAATGGAAACAAATCCAAGCATATGAGAGAAAATAAGGACCCCAGTAGATGACCATTCTAGACTAAAAATCATCTCTCGATAGGGTTTCATTTTTTCTTCGACAGGAGTTAATTATCAGCTCATTCATTGGAAACTAAAGAATGCAAGCCAAAGATGACTTCAGGTTTACGAGATCTGAGATTTCCTAAGGGCCCACTTGGCACTTTACTAGAATAGTAAAAGATCAAGTAAAGCCTCCATTTTTCAGACAAGAGGTCACATCAAAAGCACTTTAATTCAAAATTCCCTCCATCTTTTTCAAAAAAAGTAAAAAAGCAACCACCTTTATTCACTAAAAGACAAAAAAACTCCACTTTTCTATACAAAAGGTAAAAAAGATTCCATTCCGAACAACTAAAAACTAAATATCATCATAATCCACTTATATTTTATTCCCTCTTGATTTGATGCTTCACTTCACTTCATTTCACTTGATTTTAACAGTAAAAGTACCAAATGGGCCCGAAGGGCTCGTTTGCCTTTCCCTACGGAATTCCTAGAAAAAATGGCTTGTTGTGGTTCATAGGAAACTAGTATCATATGAAAACAAATCCAAGCATAAGAGAGAATAACTGGTGACCCCAGCAAATAACTACTCCACCTCCACCACCACCACCACCACTACCACCACCATCATCAAAGCATTGTCCCAGCTATGTTAGGGTCGGCTACGCGAATTCTATTTCTCCATTCCGATCCATCTTGAGCCAAATCCTCAGATAAGTTACACTTCTTCAGATCTATTTTTACTACCTTCATCTACGTCCTCTTTGGCTTACCCCTTCCCCTCGGTGGACCATCAACCTTCATAACCAAGCTTTTCCTTATCGGTGCCGTTGTTGGCCTACGTTGGGCACATCCAAACCATCTTAAACGGGTTTCTCTAATTTTATCTCCTATTGTTGTTACCCCTAAATGCTCTCAAAAGTGCTCATTTCTAATTTTATCCTTCCTAGTTCTTGTTTTTACCACACATCCACTTCAACATTCTCATCTTTGCTATATCCATTTTGTGCATATGGTGCTTCTTGATCGGCCAACATAGGTCATAGCTGGTCTAATCGTTGTCCTGTAAATTTTCCACTCAATCTCGTTGGAATTTGTCGGTCACAAAGCACTCCAAAACCAAGTCTTCACTTCAACCATCACGGTTTTATCATATGTTCAACATTTTCATCAATCTCCCCATTTTCATCAATCCCCCCATCCTTACTAATTATAGAGCCAATGCAATGAAAAGAATCTCTTTGTGGTATCTCATGGTCTTCAACTCTCACAATAGTTTCAGCTCTTTTTATATACTCACTGAAGTTACAATCCATATATTCCGTCTTCGTAGTTTGTACGGCTTATTTTAAAAGCCTTTGGATTCTAAAGCCTCCCACCATCTCCTGAGTTTTGCATTCACATCATCTCTTGATTCATCTACCACCACCATATCGTCTGCAAACAACATATACCAAGGTACCTCTTCTTGAATATGAGCGATTAATTCATCCATAATCAGTGCAAAGAGATAAGGGCTTAGGGCTAACCCCTGATGCAAATATATGGTAACTGGGAAACCCCAACAAATAACTACTATTGACTAAAAACCATCTTTCATCAGGAATCCTTTTTTTTTTCCTTGAAAAGGAGACATGGGGATTCCTTTCTTGACTAAATACTATCAACTCATTCCATTAGGTCATGAGGATTCATTCCAACAAACTGAAGAACTCAAGGAAAAATTGGCTTTATGTTTATGAGATACCAAGGGTTCATTCGCATTTTTCTATGGAATTTCTTGAAAAGATGGCTTGCGATGATTCGTGAGAAATGAATACCCACCCTTAACCCTATGAAAGCACATCCAAGTATATGAGAGAGAATTTGATGACCCCAATCCAAAAGATGAACTTTCTTGGTTAAAAATCATCTTTCAGCAGGACTTCATTTTTTACCCTGGAAAAGGACTCAACCACCAGATCATTCCAACAGGCCATTAAGAGTCATTCTTCTCTAAACTGAAGAACTCAATCCAAAAATGATTTCAGGAGTTATGAGATGTCTCAGATTTCACAAGGGCTTGTTTGCATTTTCTTACGGAATTCCTAGGAAAAATGGCTTTCCAATGATTCAAAGGAAACAAGTGCCCACTCTTCACTGTACAAAATTCCAAGCATATGAGAAAAAACTTACCTATAGATCACCATTCATGACCCTTCACCCCTTGCATTAAAGCCACTCATCCTAAGGATTTTACGCAAAAGAGTCAAAATTTTCCTTGAGTAAAACATTGTAATGATGGATCAGGTCTCTCTCTGCAGCCTACATGATGCAGCAGCAAAACCACCTCGTTACAACCAAGATTGTGGGCCACATGTGGGACCCATGAAATTCTGAATTTTTTTTATTGTTATTAGTTTTATTTTTAGCAAGATTGTAATTAGATTTAGGTTTCTAATTTGGGTAGGAATTTTATTCTTGTTTCCTAGTTTGAGTAGGTTTGATTTCTTAGCCCCTAAGTTTCTTTTATTATAAATATGGCCTGGTAGAGATCAATGATCTTAGTGAATTGAGTTAATAGAATTTTCCTGTTTGTGGGTTTATCGTTGGAGAGTTGCTTCTTCAATTGATTATTCCCGAGTGAACCCTAATTGTGCCCCAGCACTTGCATCATAACCCTAGGATTGCATCACTACAGGCCCTACATGTGTACATACACATATATGTGTCTCTGTGTGTGTAACTGGACCCAAGTAGAATATCCCAACCATCCTTTTTGATCAAAGACTTGGCAGTACAAAAGGGATTATACTGAAAAGTTTAGAAAAATACCCAACCAGCGACTGACACTATCCAAAAAGATACAATAGGGGATGCGACAAAGACCTCACCACGGCCCAAAAGCCCAAAAAAGACAAACAAAAAATTATGAAGCCACCTCCCTCAATTTAAGCAAAATGACATCTATTGGCACTCATTAGAATTCCAGGAGAGCATAAACCCGAGAGGCAGCACAGAATCTTGATCTCACAATGATAAGTGCAGTAAGCGAGGATTTGCCTTCAAAACATCTCAGGCCCTTCTCTCCAATCTACTCACCTAAATTCCAAATCCATCCATCACATTACTGAATCTAGAACGTGCCTTTTAAAGACTGCTTACCTAAAACTTAATTTGAATCAATCATCTAAGAAAAAGTCTACAGAGACAGAATAAGAGACCGATTGGGAGCCTAAATTGGCTTGTAATGACATCTTTACCCTCAAATGTCCTTCACTCAATCACTCAAATGTCTTTTCACCATTTTCTTTTCGGAATTCGGGCTCCTACTCGGTCTCTCATTCGGTCTCTCTAGTCTTTCTCATCATCTAAAACCTGTGTGCACGATGTAGATAGACCATGACATTTTGTATTCCAAAGTTCACATTCATGCACATACCAAATTAATAATGTTAAGAACTCATGATTAAATATATGTCCAAAAGCCAGGCAATCCATACGAGCCCATATGAGACATCAGAATCTTAAAGGATGTCTATGTCCCAGTGGAAGGTCGTCCAAACAGTTATTCAAGAGCATGAGAAGCACTCAGTATTATTTTACTGATTGGCAGAATCATGAAGCCAACAAAATAGATTTGAAAAAGTCCGCCTATCCTAGCATTTGGCTCTAGATAGATCAGAATCGAGAAACAGAGCCGACCCCAACATCATTTGGGACACTAATTATTTAGGTGGCTAAAAAAAAGTGATGAAAATGTACTACGTTAACCAGACTTAAGAAAAAATTTAAAACGAAAGATGGAAGAACTTCCCAAAACGTTATTTGAGCAGTAACACCCCGACATTTTCAAAACACAGTTTTACCATATTCTTTGGGAGATTGTGCCAAGTCAACATCGTTGCTACGTGATACATTAAACAACAAGAACAATCACTGTCTGTGATTTGCGAATATTCATATAGGCACTTGAAACTCTATTACAATATGGTTACTTGAAATTCTTACTC
This sequence comes from Persea americana, assembly GCA_029852735.1. Lineage (NCBI taxonomy): Eukaryota > Viridiplantae > Streptophyta > Magnoliopsida > Laurales > Lauraceae > Persea > Persea americana. Next base: position 57,889,622 of record CM056812.1, read on the forward strand.
TGCTTTGTCAAGATCACACCGTCAGTTTTTACATGTAAAATCTCCATACATGATAGGTCGTGCTCCTCTAGCACCTACAATACATAATTAGTGAAAAAAATAAATCTAATAGTTTTAAAGTCTCGAATTTGATTTGGGGAGAAACCTTGAGAACTAATCATTCGCAATAGTGACAAAGCAATTACAGCCTCACCTTGTGTAATTCAGTTAGATTATTTCGAGATATCACAATTCTTCTATCATCTTCGACCTGTTTATTAAATATTCTCAGTAGCTCCTCCTCCTGCAAACAAAATGACAAAGTTATATTTGGAAAATGCAAAAGAATATCATACATTTAACTTAAGATTTCAGCTCTATATCTCTTTTCTCTTCTTTTCTTTTTTTTCTTTCCCCCCCTAAGTTTGGCTACTGGTCAGGACTCAGGAGTGATACTTTAAACTTGGAGACCCAGCTGTGTATCTATTTACTTCATCAAGTTAGTAGAAGATTCACGTCATATGGAATTATTATTATTTTTTTAAATCGGTGACTGTATTGATGTAAAAAAAATTTGTACAGTATAGGAGAGGTATACTGAGAACAGAACAAAGAGAAAAACCAACCAACCCAAAAAAGCAGGCTAGGGCTCTAAAAACAATCCAGACTGCGAAGACAAAACAAAAGAACCAACAGAAAAGAACAAATCAGAATGAAGGACTCCCTCTTTCGCTAGCTTATCAGCTTTGCCATTGGCCAAGCGCTTGATGCGAAGGAAGGAAATTTAATGGTCCAAGAAGAATTTAAAATATTCATCCCGAGCACAACACCACGTTTGTGCACATCCAATATCTTGTTTGTCCAATAATCAGCCTCCCTAAACGATATGATTAAATAAAAACACACACACGATACATTCATGCCCAAAAACTTGTTTCTCCATATCCAATACCTTGTTTGTCCAATAAATAGTCTTCCTTCACAATATGAAAAAAGAGGAAGAGAAGACTTTGTTTGTGCAATAAAGCAGCCTCCCTATCAATACCCTTTTGACATAAAAATAATGAAAATGAAGATGAAGTGCTGATGGGTGGAACGTTAGAGGAAGTGAAAATAAAAACCACAGTTAAAGATACTTATGGTGATATAGGAACAGAGAAAAGAAGATTGGCTGGTGGTCGAGGTCATATGGCGAAGAATTAAAGGGACTGAAAGTGAAAATCAAAGCCTGGTTTAAAGATAATTACTAAGGGGAAAAAGCAGCATCAGCCTAAGTTAAGCTGGACAAAATTCAATCTAAAGACATTAGAGAAAGAAATGCAGGACTTAAATGACACATAAGATGTAGAATCCACATTGCTGAAAATTAAATTGAAATACAAACTGAGTTTTTATATTAAAGAGTCTTTTTTTCTCAGGGAAACAAAGAAATAAGATGATCAATAGTCAACCCAGTCCCCAAAGAAAAGAAAGAATACTGCTACCACCAGGGCATCATCATGTGTTTGTTTAATACAGAAACTAAGATCACTCAGAAAAAAAAGTTGCTTCTTAAAAAGATTAAACAAAGACTACTATTATTGGTATGATAAAAATAATTATCTAGGAAAAACAAAAAAGGTGACGGGCATATCAAGAAGGTTGGCCAGTCGGTTGGCCAAAACTGCCCAGAAAAATTCAAAACAGGTCAAGATCTGGGTTTTTTTCTTTCTTTTTTTTATTGGTAACAGCCTAACAGGTAACATGACTTGAACCCTTGAATCCAAAACCTCAAGGTTGAAATAGTGAGCACCTTCCACTGTGCCATGGGCTCGTCAGGTCTCGTCTAATTGTAAAAACACCCATTCCCACTCCCTGGTGTCATAGATTTCTGTATATTTGGCAGAAAAGGATAGAAACCATAAGTCGACTAGTCACAAAGATTGGTTCATGTTCACTGATGCTCCAGTGTGTACACATATTTTGGGGTGACCTAAGAACAAAAGATCTAGAAAGATTACATGATGCTCTTCCTTTGCTGATGTCAATGGGGAAAGAGAACAACGTTTTTGACTAATTAAAATTATGGAGCCCCTCGGTTTACAAGTTCATTTAAAAATATAAGACAAGGACACAATCAACCAATGGGCCAAGAATTCCCAAACTGCAGCTAAATTGGTGAAACAGAAGCTTGGCAGTCTTCCACAGTATTCCTTGGACAAGTACAAAGATGAAACTTCCACTATAATAAGAAAACAAATAACTTTTTATCCCAAAAAAAATAAAATAATGATAATAACTAGTTCTGTTGGGGATACAACTGGAATATTCACATGGATGCAGTAGCTGGAAAGACCAATGGAGACATTGATAAGCAATCCCGCAACTCAATGGGATATAAAATATAGAAGTGTTTTGAGTATCAGCTGATATAAAATAAAACACTGGAAAACTTAAATTCATTAGTCATGTCAAACCATGGCTACAGATTTTAATAAACGGGCGTTCACTTATAGGATCCTATGACCTATACAATACAACCCATAAAGAATATAATGTTTAGAAACTAGCTAAATCTGTAGAAAATAAACAAATCTACGAAAAAGGAACTACTTGAATAAACAAATAGTGGATGATGTTGGTAAAACCAGGGTACTGAGATATATACCTTCGGGGGATGGATACACAGAACATTAGTGAATAGTTTATATAAATCATTATCCTTTGGTGTCTTAGTTGCTTTCAAGCCCTCTGTAAGTCGTTTCAGTGGCAGAGGCTGCAAGTAGAAGACAGTGCGTAATTCATCAATGATATGTTGAAATGGGATAAAAGTTAAAATAAGTAATGGCAAGGAACACCGCTTTATAATTTCACGTCCTTCAGCTTTAACAGTAAAAATAGCTAGCAAGATTAAAAATACAGGATGTAAACACATTTGCCGTTATAAGAACATTGATACAAAATGACGAAGTGGATGCATGTTGACAGGGGTGGAACTACATGGGAGCTGGGGGTGGCCATGCCAAACAACCCACAACAACCGACCACAAAACATTAAAGATACTCAATAATATGTCACAGGGAAGTGGGGTTGTCAGCTCCAGGCCTCATGGACTCTGATCACATCGAGGGAGAGGGACCGATAACACTAGCAAGAAGGAAAAACGGGAGAGAAAGGTTTGATGAACCTTATGAATATTCAATGTGCAAAAGCACAAGGTATTTCAGTGCTTCAGCTGTGGTGGTAATGATAAGCATGTAGAAAACACAAGACCCCTAAATGAATTTACCCTAAGTGGAAGACCCCAGACACTCGCCACAATTTGGCAAAAACACAAGCCAAAAATGTTCTTCTCTCAGGGGATACCAGTGTAGTCTCAATTACATTGTTGCAGGAAGGTTCCAGACCCTTTTTTGAAGCCGAATGATAGTTGGATCCCAGTCCAGTGGTGTCCATACCTGAATATCCAACTACTAGAGTGATACGTATAAAATATTATTATGTTATTTAAAATATATTAAAAAAATAAAATATTAATATTATGTTATAAAGGCTAGAGTAAGAAACAAATGCAGCGCGTGCTAATAGCTTAGGTTTGAAATCAGGTGGTCATGAGTTTAAAACTAAGTCTTGAAAATATATATTATCCGTTTTAACATACACTGAATTTTGCGTCAGATCCAGGTCCACTCAGGTTCACTGGAGTTGGGACCAGCTCCAGTTATATAATTTTAATCAAGTTCGGGTCTGAATACACCATAGAACTATATCAAACTCAACCCATCTGCATCTACATCCCCACTTCTCTCGGACCACCATAGCATCTCAACCACATGGTAAATGGCAGCCTCAGCAACCATTACCTACCAAGCCCTGGTTCACGCAGTTGGATAAAATGATTATGTGCCACTCAAGCAACACTATTAGAGATGAAAGCGAAGCAGGAGAGATCACGTGGAAACAATGGAATCAAACCTATACCAAGCCCTAGATCACATGCCACTCTATAAAAGGTTTGCAATATGTCTGTATAGTAAGTAGTAACCCAGGGGATGACACACCTAAGCCATGCTCCACAAAAGCTCGATTTTCCCCTTTAAAGGAGAAAGTAACCTCATGAACACATACCATATTGGTCCTATTAATAGCATTAAAAACATCAACAACAACCCTCAGAAAAGTAAGCCAAGGAGTTTCAAAAGGAAAAAGTTAGTAGGAAGCAGTGCAGCCTCTTTCTTTTTGGCAGGTATGACACTGCAACAATGTAGTCCAAGAAGTGTGGTGTAAACATACCTTTCTTAAAAAAGGGATGCAAACATTATTCATCTATATCCAAAAACAAGTCTGATGGTTTGACTTTCTTTTGAGAGAACGTGAATAAAAAAATGCAACCAATCAGCTATCTGATGATCAAAGAAAATTACCAGCCTACCAATACGACCAAAATGGGGGAGTACCATCGTCTGCCATACATCAGACAGAGAAATGTGTTACTAGCAGGGGAAAAAATGTATTAACATTAGACCATGCCATCATCTCAAATAAATAAAACAATTGCTGCTTTGGAAAATGGAAGTCATATCAAACATTTCTTTATGAGAAAAAGAAGCTCACAAGTTTCTCCTTCTCCTTCGACCCATTTTCGACCTTGTTCTGGCCACAAATAAAAACAACAGGTCCTGATAGTTGGTCAAACATTTCATCCACCTTACGGACAAATTCTTTACGATTTGACTTAGGAACAGCCCTTGACAACCACTGAGAAGAGTCTGGAAAGTAGACAATGGCTGGTTGCAAGGAAGGTAAAACCTGCAGATGAAGCAAAAACCAAAGCTCCAAAGTTGTGAATGAGATTCTAAGAATTCAATTTAACAAAATCATATGATAATTGCTAGTTGCTACTATTAAAAGCCAAAACAGGTAAAGAATAATGTGAACTTTAATCGTCTAACAGACAACTATAAAAAGGAAGATTAATATCCCAAAATTTCATGTGAAGAGAAGTCTGCATTTTATAATTGATCAAAGAGAAGCCCTTTTTCCAGCAAAAAGTTGAATCATTTAAGTTAACATTTCACCTCGCATAGTGCCTCCATTGCTATGAACCAATCTTCTGCCTGAGTATCAAGGTCATGTTCAATGTCCTGCACTATAAATGAACAATACTGGGTGAGATCTTAAAGGCGCAGGATATACAATTACAATTATAAGAATACCCATTGAAGCATGGCTTAAGCTGACTACATTTGCAAGCATGTCATGAAGAAAGGCTGCCCTGTATAAGGTTTAAAAATCAAAATATTGCTGATTGGACGAGCAATTGCAACAAAAACATAGGTTTGCAGGCAAAAATCCAAACTATTAAATGATATCCTACATGTTATCCAAAGTAAATTTCTTTCTTGGACTAAGAGAACCTATCCACTGGTTCCTCTTCTTTTTGTGCAGGCTGGAACATTACACGCCACACACCAACGATGGATGTACCAAACGTAACTAATTCTGAGAATATTTCCACGCTTCCTCTGCTGTGACAGCCGTGCATCCTTGGAAAATGAATTGAAACGAACATGACATTGATCAGTGCTTCAATGAAGACACCACTACAGCTAGACAAAATAGAATGTTACAAGGAGAGTTTCTAAGTAGAATTTGCTTATTCCAGTCCCAGACAAGCTCACTATCATCCCCTAGGCCTAGTCTTCGGCTATTGTAGGTTGTCTTCAAATTTTCTGTCAAGATTTAGTTCTTTGTCCCATATTTGGGTGCCCTTGTTTTGGATGCTACACACTAGGTAGTCCCTCTTACCGTGTTCGGCCAGACTGGCCTGTGGTTATACTTGTAGACATTGTGTTCTTCATGGTGCAACTTTTCATGCTTCGCCAAACCATTTGGTTTTCGTTTGATTGTTTTGGTATCTGGCTCATCTTCTTCTTGCTGGTTTGTTCTTTCATGTTGTGCTGGCCAGTGCTAGTGCATCAATCCCAGTAGAATGTCATGTTCGTTTCAGTTGAAATGAAGCAGTCATGCTGGCCAATGCTAGTGCATCAATTCGGCAGCAATCATGTTCTTTTTAGTTGAATGTAGCAGTCAGTCCTGGCTTGTTGGGTGTGATTCTCTTGCCTCCATTGAGGCTTTTCCCCCACTTGTCTTCAAGCTAATGCTGTTTATGTTTGGTAATATGATCCTGTTCTCAAACACTTATGCAACACTCCTCACTCAGACCACCCACTCCCCACTCTCCCCCTCCTCAAAAACACAACACAGACAAAAAAACCCCATTTCCTGTAGTGAAAAAAAAAACTTGAAATTGGCTAATTTATGCGTCCGTCAATGATCAGTAATAAGGCAATTTGCTCACCAAAAGAAAATTAAGGATATATAGAAATGGTAGCAGAATAATGGGCAGATTTCAATAATAATAAAGTAAACTATTCACTAGCGTGGAGAAGAAGCATACTGTCTATCCAGTAAATAGATGCCTTTCCATCACTACTCTCCACAATGACAGCTACTTGTTCTCCATTCACCTCATATACCTCTCCCCGTTGACCACTTGACAAGGGCCTGCAAAATTTCCATATATTGGATTTAAAAATAAAAAAACTAGGAGAAAGTTAACAGTCAAGTATCACATGTCCAAATATAAAGCACGAGAACAAATTTTGGCAATAGATGATACAAGGATGTACAAATCATGCTCACACTAACCACAATAGCCAAAACTTAATTACCCTGCAGTTGAATAAGAACAAAGAAGTATTTGGATAGGAATAGCAATAATGCATAACAGACACTTTTATGATATCAAATTGCAAGGAAATTTTAGTCAATGATTGTGTCCTTTAGGATGGGGGATCTTGGAAACAGAATCTTTCTTCTATAGAGGTCTTAGAGATTTTGAAAGAAAAAAAAGTGACAAGGTTCATGGGGACTTTAAAGTTAGAAAGTCATTGGAAGGAAAGAATATGAAAATCTAAGGCTGGAGTTCCTCAAGATAATTTTAAAGTAAAAGCTCGTTTTGTCTCCTTACCAAGGGCCCTTGGTGCCTCCAGCAATGACTAATAATGAAGCAAGGGATGATCTCAAGCATCTCACAAAAATGAAAACAAACAGTGGAAGAAAGTTCCGATAAAGCGCCAGATGTAAGAGAAAAGGCCATTCAATTCTCCACTTGACTCTCCCCCTACAAATAGGGAAGGTTTTTTTTTATTTGAATGGTAAATGTATAGGGAAGACTTACCAACCCACCTGCCACTGATAAACGTAAAAGCATTGGTTGGGCCATCGGATGTTGGTATTCTCCCCAATAAAATCCTGTGACGCAATATATGCCAACAATTAGGAGTGGATAAATATGTAGCTCAAGGGGGGGAAATGCAAAGATTAAGAAGGATTATGAAAGAGGACTGGTGAATTGAGTTCTGACCCTTTTAACAGCATGGATATCATAAATGCCTATCATCTAGAAGGTCAATAACATCGTCGTCCAAAATGTGCCTTAACTTTCTAGAACCCAGGAAATAGCAATAGTTTTTAATGTTTAAAACCATTTCCATAGAATCGCACTAAATTCAGCAAACTATCATGCAGCAGCCTAGCATCGATTCTTTTTCATCACATATGGCCTATTCTAGTAGAATGTTGGGTGAAGATTTTGGATCGTCAAGTGTCAAAAGATCATCAGCATAAACTAAAGTTGCAGCTCAATGAAACTTATGCTTCTTAGTCATATAAGAAAAGTAGCTCCATAAGGATAGCGGCTGCACCTGGTCATAAATGAAGAGGTCCCACCAACACTATCTATCAGAAGCATGGATGAAAATATCGGCCGCTACGTAGCGATATATCAGCCGTAGCGGCCGCCACCGCCACGCTACGGCCAATACATCCGCTACGGGGCCGCTATGGGGTGAGAAAAATTCCTATTTTCCATTTTTTTTTTAAATGCATAATAAGACTTATTTCTTTTCTTCTTCTCTCCAAATAACATTTCTACACAACTCTTCTACCCTTTTATGTTTAAAAGAACACCAAAAAGCACATGATCTCGCTGAATTACAATTGATACAGAGAGTTCTTCTCAATGATTTTTCTCTAAATACATCCTATTAGACACCCCCTTTGGTAGATGTATTTTTTTCTCTACGTACTTTTAAGTCTTAAGTATTGACTTCATGGCATAGTTTTTTTTTCTTTTATGAGCCTTTTATTAGTTTCTAAGTTAGCATAACTAAGCAACATGAACACATGTGAAAAAAATGATCATTACTATTATTTTCTATTTATACAGCAATATAAGACCTCATACAATAAGGGGACCGCTACACCCCCTTACCTTAGTTACTTTTGCAAAAAAAAAAAAAATACATTTTCTCTCATTTTCCAATATTCTAGATTTTCTACAATTTTTTAATATTTTTTTGACGATTTTTCCAAATCGCTCCGCTACGCCACTACGTAGTGTTTTGGCGGCAGCCCGCTACGCCCACTGCTACCGCTATTTTCATTCTTGATCAAACGTCATGGAAAACTAGCAGCCATATAGACAGCTCATTGTTCCAGTCTGCAGTTAGCTGGTTAGGAAAACCAAACACCCACCTTACAGGGACAAGAGTTTTTCTATTCATCACTGGATGAAGTTTTCAATAATGAGGCTACCACCAGAAAACCACACCAGCAGCTCACATAAGCATTCATGAAATAATACAACATTAAATGGAACCCTGTTTACCAAAAACACCAATGGGCCATAGAATGCAGAGAACATCACTTCAAACAGGGTCCCTATTTCTTCAATATAGTAAATAAACTTATTAAATAAGCAAAACACCCAAACCAACAGATCAGTTACATCATATCCAACAGAGTTAAGTATAAAAGTAAAACTCACAAAGGCAGCCCTAAATGGACAGGATAGTGCACACATATACAAAATACAAATACATGCTAACATAGAACATACACACTGAAACCCGCCCACCCCACCTCTCCCTCTCTGCAACTTTGAAAGTATTTTTTTAAATAAAATATCCTTAATTTTCTTTTTAAAAAAATACCACTTCCCCTCCTGTTTTAAACAATTAAAAGACCAAAATACCCGCTATTGCAAACTCAAAACCCAGCCCTGATAACCCAAATAACTTATTCTAACCCATTTTCTTTGCCACGCTATGCTATACCATAAGGCATACAAGACCAAATTCCGTTTAAATAAAGATGAGGCGTCATTTTTTTTATAATAGTGAAATATCACTCTAGAATAGATGGGTCATAATAATCACTAAGGTCAAATAACTTGGGTTAGATTTAAGCTATTTGGATTCGAAACAGGAGGCAATTTGGTCTTCTGATCACTTAAATCGGTACGAAGAATGGATAGAAAAGTTACTGCACCTGTTCAAAATCAGGTCTGAACTGTGTCTACATTTATGGATAGATTAGGTGGTCGGATCGAGTTGGAGTTAACCAACTCTTTTACAGCCCTAATGCAAGCAATTTACGTAGACAAAGTGCGAAGTTTCATAAATATGACATCAAGGCTCCAGCTACCATATCCTAGAGTTAACGTGCTAATCTTATCATGTATTCAGATTTGCAACAAAGATTCTCAAGGTTTTCATGCTTTTCTGGAATGAAGTTTCCTTTTTTCTCAAAAGGTACAATAACATGTATTTTAATAATGAGAAAGTGCCAGAGTTCAATTGTAAATTAACTATTATGTCCAGTTGCTAGAAGAAAGAGCACTCCATACAATGCAGTAGCAGGTGGAAATAATGCCCCGTCGAGGCCTGAGCAACAGTCCTTTGAACTTGGATGTGGGCCACCTTTGATGCACATTATAGAAAAGAAAGAATCCATGATTGAAAATATTAACTGCCAAGCACCAATCAAAAACTGTAAAATGGATTAGCTGCTCATTTTACAGGTGATGATAAGCAGGTGGTCACACAGTCCAGCACAAAGGACTTCGCAACATATTATGTCAAGGAAACAGGCAGTCATCGCAATTAAAAAAATTCTGAACTCCATATTGGAATTTCAGTAGAGGCAAGTCAGGCAACAGAATAAATGCAGCATATATGAAAAAAGCAAATTTCAAAGCTTTGGCACCAATATGACAAAGTGATTACAAGGTATGTAAAATACCTTTTATCAACATTACATTGATCAGAAGAACCAATGTATTTCACCCGATCTCCTGAAAGCAGAAACAAGAGCACAAAAATAAATAAAGAGCCCAATAATATGCGTAAGTTGAAAATGGTGTAGGTATGAAAACTGGGCTAAACGTTATTTATTTGGCCTTAGTTACTAAGGGGTTCAAACGATTATTATCATCTGATTTGTCAATTCGTAGTTTCTGTTACTAATTAGTGATGGGTGGTGGTGTTTGATTATCTTGTAATGCATCTTTAATCTGTGTTCTTCTTTTTTGTCCCAAGTTGGGTGAATAAAGTTATCAATTATAATTTCGAAAACTAAAAAGTTGAGAATGAAATGAAAACCAAGCAAAGAAAACAGCAGGAGTGTTATTTCAACTAAGATACCATTATAAGGATAAAAAACTAGGGTAAAAAATACAAGTCAGCAAGCATTGATCCAAAGATAAATGACCTCAACGTGATTCACAATGGAATACAATCCATAACAGAGCATAGAAATTGGTCATATATCACAATTGTCTAATGACTACACATTTTGGTAAAATATATCATGGAAACAGCAAATGGTTCAAAGAACCTTAAGTATGAGATACTGGGGTTACAATGTCGTCAACTGGGCAGAGAAAGAGAACTTCAGCCTAGGTCTTAGTATGGAAGTTTTCCAAGGTGTTTCTGGTTCCGCACTGTTCTCACATCCCTTCACGCTCCCTCTTTTGCAGCCGAAATCAAGTGGAAAACAAACTAGCTTCTCAAAACTACAATTGAATAGCAAATTAGAAATATCCTCCAAGCAAAAGTTATTAACATTTTAAAGTCTAAAATACGCCCTTTCTTTTGGATCGGCTATCTATATTATTAACTGATTCCATGTTTAAAACTTGGCCTTCAACTCAACCTCAAGGACTGATTCGAATTTTAGAGATATCTGTCCAAAGCCCAAGGTCTAAAGTCGGACTTGGTGAGCGACTCAGGCCAAGTCAGATAGAGTCAGGCCCAAAAGACAAAAGCCTTCAAAAATCATGAAAAGTATGATTAAAAAAAGACAAAAAAGATTGAAAATCAATGCCCTACATAAATCAAATATTAACACATCATGCTTTAATTAGTATGAATTAATTTAAGTATAAATAGGTGGTCATTTTTTTTCACTCAATCGGATGAAAGTGCATCTGATCTTAGAAAGCTTAAGAGTTTCTATAAGAGCGTTGTTTAAATCTTCTAAAATCAGTGCAAAAGGACCCAGATGAATCCAATGCTTCTTTCAAAGGGAAATTAGAAGGAAAAGGATCTGTTTAAGCCTTTTACCATAAGAATTGGTTAGAAAGGAGATTTGAGAGTGGTGAATCAAGTTGGATAGTGGGGAATGGGGATTTTTAAAACCATACCTAAACCTGAAGAATAAATATTTACATCCTTTTTCATTTTCCAACTAGTTTGAAAGATTTCTTAGAAGGGGGGAGGAAGGGGGGAAAAGAGGGTAAATCAGGCCCATTTTTCTTTCAGACACATCAGCCTAAACAAATCACTTGTAGACCTAAACGATATTGAGTCCGAAAAGAAATCCGTTCTGATGTCACTTCAAGCTATTCATAACAATTTAGTTTCCATATTTAAAAATAATAATAACATGAAATTGAACCCAAGACTGGTAGCATTTAGGGCAGCTAGTCTAGCAACAACCATTGAACATAAGTTAATTGCAGAACTTCAAGGAGTCCCACAAGCCTGTTCATCATGGGTATGAACTATGAAGCCTTATGCATCATCCATCTACGAAATCCCTCAAAGATCATATAATCCATATAAAAATTGACTGAACATGAAAATCCAATTAGAAACATGCATATATACAATGTAATTTCATGTATGAGCTCAGTCACAGCTCCTATACAATACCTCTTAAAATTTCTTAATCTAAAAAAATCACATGGCTTATACCCATGAAGAGTAGCCCATAAAACATAATGGCGATAAATGGCCTACAATGTTAATAATTATACAGCTAAATAAGATCACCAATTGATCCCCATTTAAACCAGTGTTTTAAAGACTGGACCAGGCAACCTGACAGGTTTGGTCTCACCAGAGGATCAACGCACTTGAACCATTCATTTTTCTTTAACGTTACGTTTCGAAAACAAGAATATTTATTTTCCCATGCTTTTAAAGTTAAAACATACACATAATAGCACATTAGTGCCATAAGCAACCAGCAGTCAAAACTTGACAAGAACAGGTTTTTTTTTCTTAAAATAGAACTCATGGACAGCGGACGGCTCAGCCAAGCCTGGACAGACCATGGCCCACCAGTCAGTTCTTATCCAAATTGGTTCAATCAACCAATTTGACCCATGTTTCAAGACACCATGACTAACTAGACTAATACGGAGATGCAGCAGCATGCTAGCAAACTTGATGGCACAATGTTATACAAAATTAACAAGGAGAATAACATTACCCTTTTTAAATGATCTTTTTGATTGATGTGAAGAGTCAGCATTATCTGGCTTCACTGATGTCGATGTACCATCAGGTTCTCCAGAGACCCTCTACATTGAATACAACTTCAGCATAAGAAACTCCAAAACACAAATTATAAAAGGGTATCCATTTTTCAGTCCATCATTAAGCCTAAAGGCTAGAAATAAAAACCAACAAAGAACAGCCTTTATTTTTATTTCACTGAAACAGCTATATCTATTATTAATAAGGAATAGAACCAAATACAACAAACATTTTACAATCAGGACCTCGGATGACACATTGTAAGCCGAGGGGCATTGCTTAGAGAAACAATATTAGAGTACATAATACATCTACTATGTGTGGATGATTTGGAGTTAAGTCAATGTACTGAGATAGTATAACCACTCATCCGTCCTCGGTACCAATAATTGTTTGGTAGAATGCACTCAAAAGAAGATCACGGAATCGTTACAGGAAAATGTAAGTGTATGACATGGAAGCCCTGAAGAATGTATTCCCTTGACTAAGCAAAGAGTATTGACGAAGTCAATTAGCAACCAATGATCCAATTGTCATGCATGCTCCAATCTACTTAGAGAATATTTATTTTAAAAAAAAAAAAACAAAACAAAGGATCAAGCATCATTTGTTACAAGCTGGTTCTCAAGCAGTTCTTCCATTCCACACTTTAAAATTTCTCTCTTTACCTTCTCAAAATCTTGGGGGACAAGCTTCTTGAGGACTTCAGCAGATGCTTGCAGATCAATTTCATCTTCATCACTGCAATCTGACTTCACTTCACTGCTACTTGCCCAGTCTTCTTCATTGCTTGCATCATTCTCATCATCAACCTCTGACTCCGAAGTGCATTCTTCCCCAGATTCAGCATTGTCCTCATCTGTTTCGCTTTCTGAGCTACATTCTTGACTAAAATCCTGCAACAGAATAAGATTACACATCAATGTGCTTGTTCAGAAGTTGTGAAGAACCAAACGGCTACTGCATCCAGACATTCTAACCTATTATACCCAAACACTTCAAAATGGCCAACATATGAGCACTGTATCTGATTTTTTCAATTTTATATGTAACCTGTGTCCCTTTCGGATCAATGACACAGGGCTACAAGGGCTGCAACTTGGATTTGGGCCAAAGCAAGCCCAAAAGGACCAACCCAACCAGGAGTGCATTTAAGGTTGGCTTGTTTCTTGGTCTTAGCTCTTCGATTGCGAAAACGGCATAAATCTCTAATTGTGCTCAAGTTTGAGCCTCAGGTACACAAGTTTGATCCAGTTACCTGACTTGTACATCTGTAAATATTGTATCATAATAGTAGTACACCGTATTACATACAAAATGTATACAAGTCATATACTAAAACTTGGGAACTGACCAAGCTGAGCCGACCTTCATTAACCCAAAATGCACTCATCCAGGAAATTTACAGTTCAGATTGAGTATGTCCCAGTTTAATCTGGATGGGTTCTACTTTGGGGTTTACCTGCATGCAATTCTGATTGGGCTTGGGTTGGCTGAATACTGAACCCACATGGCAAAAGCACCCCTAGTTCAATGCCATATCAACGTAATATGGGCATCATAGGTTATGATGAAGAAAAGAAAAGTCACTGCTTAATATGAACTAACAAAACTACAGTATAATAAAAGGAACAATAATCTTTAAAATAAATAAATAAAAACAATGGCTTACATATGGAGCAAGGACATTACTATCAAGCACTAACAAAGGTACTTGCAAATCTCGTGCAAGTGCCCTCACTAGCCTTTCTCGGTAAAGCTCAGTGCCTGCAGAAATCAGAGTCCCAACATACCATTAACCAAAATGTAAGTGGTGTCAAATGAAACACACACCCATGCAAAACCTGCTATTTAAAATGTAGGCTGGAAAACAGAGACACAAAAAACATGCTATTAACCAAAAAATAAATACCATAAAAATAAATGAATAAATGAATGTGAGGTGTGCAGCAGTAGTAAATAAACAACCTGGAATGCTGTGTAGCAATATTCTCCCACTTGAAGATGTCAAGCGAGAACCATAAGATGCAGCAAATTTGTTATGTTTCAAGTGAGAAGCAGCACATTCTATTAAGAGATTTTTTGTGTGTTCACTGCAACAAGAAATATTGCAGAACCCAATCAAAACAAAGGCGCATATAATAACAAAAATATAGCATAAAGGTGGAAACATAGAATGAAAGATACAAGACGACAAGAAGCACTCACTGAATGTAATATGGGAATGTTTCCCATGTAACAGTTATCTTCTCCCAAGGAACCACCCTACGCAAGAATTCGTTTTTGAATCTTTCTCGCTTGGACAAAAAGGGTGACTCCCTCTTTTTGCTTTCAAAAGACAACTTCTCATTGTTGAGCCACTCCTGCTGATCATGCTCCCCTAAACGAGCATGCTCATCACAGCGTCTCACATCCGCCAAAACCCTTTCTCGCCGCATCCTCCCCTGATCGAAGTTGGCTGTATCTTTTACTGGCACTTTACCCTCACTTGCACTCCTCCCATCACCCTCTGCACTGTAGAACCTTAATGTATTACATGCCCAATATGGAGCGTGCCGCCCACAAAACCCGAAATGATCATTCCCAATGGCAATACCCGGTGACAAAATTGTTTTTGACTGGAGTTTTCTGATCACACTCCCATGTCCTTGCTGACCTCTAGATAAATTATTTGTGCTGTAAAACCGTCTATGTAAACATTCACACCGGTTCGACTTAAATAAGTAGCAGTACCGTTGAAAGATGGAATCTAATTTCTGACTGCTACACTTCAATCTCTTAGCGTACATTGCAGCTTTTATTGGCAACGAAAAACTCTAGGGCATTGCAGGGAGTGATTCTATAAATTATTTCAAATACCTGAAATTCAGATATGAGATTCTAAGCAATAACAATGAACAAAGTAAACTCAAATGAATAAACTGAAGCACCATATAGAAAAGGAACAATAATAACTATAAATGGGCAAGCAAAATACTGAATTGCAGTTTTGGAATTTCCCAAAAGGTTCAAATAAGAAATCTAATTCTCCGGTTAGACAGGGGGTTCATAGGTCTGAGTAGTGTACGGGGGAAATGATGCACAATCTGTTTGTTTCTCCTTCCTTTCCTTTCCTTTTGTTCTCTATTGGGGTATTCTCACTTGTACTGAGAGAGGCTTTATGCTGCTTTCACCTTTTCAATAAATTTTTCAACATTACTGCTCAATAATGGTGATGATGATGATGAACAGAGCTCGTAGCACACTGGAAAGTGCTCACCATTGCAACCTTGACATTATGGGTTCAAGTCATGTTACCAGTCAAATAATAATAATAATAATAATAATAAATGAAGTTCCAAAGAATGCATTGTAGCATATAATGTAACAAAACCACGTTCAGCGAGTCCCCAACTGATGCTTAGCTGGTTAGGGATAAATGGATACGTGATTTGAACACCTTGTTTAAAAAAAAAAGAAAAAGTAAAAAAGAAAGAAACCAGCGGCATACACAAAAGTGAGTGCTATGTAATAGTGCAATACCGTCTCCCAGTCAAATGCATCCACTGAAGGTAAGTTACCCCAAAGCATAAAGCTTTCAGGTGCCTCTTTAATAAACAAATACACTTCAAAACACCATCAACCATATCAAAATATCACCTTTAAAATAAAAATAAAAAATAAAAAAGGACCCCTTCCCATGAATTCCCTAATAAGCTTATTTAAAAAGTAAAAAACAAAAAAAAAAAAAAAAAAAAAAAAAAAAAAATGAAGAAGAAGAAGAACACCAACGAAAGGAAAGGTATATGATTATTCCTCATCGGAAAGCAACGTCATGTTGCTTGTGGGGCAACAAAAAGAAACGTTTTTGAAGAGGAGATGTCGCAAAAAAATAAATTTCAACTGCCAAAACACAATATCTCATGAAAATCTCGCAATAATAATACTAATCGATAGAAACATCTCCAACACATCAGTGCTCGAGGTCTGAGAGTCGATCCACGATTTCTCTTCGCGTGCCTACGATTTGCGAAGTGGATCATTCACATCGATGCCTCGTTTATGAACAGATTGGATAATTCTTGCCATTTTATTTTAGACGCATATATATTCGAGAGGCATAGATAGGGTTTACACAAAGAATGAGAGGGAGGGAGGGAGGGAGGGAGGAATAATACCTGTGTCTCTCCGATGGAAGAATTCAAAGCTGCGGTTTTTATCCTTCTGAATGCAACAAATCGAATACAAGATGGAAACAGAGAGAGAGAGAGAGTCTGTCCGTGTGTGTGTGTGTAAGATATATTAGGTTATGGTTATGGATGGCAAAAGATGATAATATGGGTCGAGGTCGAGGTCGAGGTCGAGGTCGAGGACACGTCCAGCAGAATTGGGTTTCCGCAAACGTAGTGACAATGCCCGAGGCCTTTTGGTTTCCACTTGTGATTTTTTCCCGGACTCACTCTTCTTGGAGCGAGTCCGGACTCCGGATCACCCCGCACGTGGGTGGGATGTGCTGAAAATCAATCGTGGGGTCAGTGTGAGTGTCTCTCATGGTCCCTCGTGCAGATTATCACGTAGGGCCCACCTGAGCACACTCCAGTAATGGTGGGGTTTTCCAAAGATATGAATGGGACCTACGTACGTGCAAATTTTGAATTCCTTAGATCATCATCCTAGCAGTTTAAGTTAATATATTAAAATTAAGCATTAAATAATAAGAAACACATGACTTGAGTAAATGGTCTGGGGTGCTCGTGGACCGGGGCAGCAGCCAGATTTGGGCCCACTCCACTATGGGTTGAGCCTAGTTATTAATTTAGGCCGGTTTAATATTTGGGTCGGGCTCAGACTAAGTGATGGCAACCCTAAATTATGGCCCGAACAAAGAGTACTTGTAGTTTAGTGATAATTTGTCCAAACAACTGGTAGGAAGCCCATACAACTAAAAAAAAAAAAAAACTCAATTGACTGAATGGATTGGACTTGTGCCTAACATTTGCGGCCTATGTTGGGGTTGGGTCGAATGCAGGCAGAGGCGGACTCACGTTTTCATGACCTGGGGCGACCGCCCTAGGGTAGATTCTCAAATCCTATTCAAATAGTACTGGGCCTTGGCCCACACCCCACATAGGCAAAATCTTCGCCCCATATAAAAAAGGTAGAACGAAAAAAACAAAACCCAGATCCTCTTTCGACCTTCCCTCTTCGGCTCTTCCTTCCTACCATCTTCCTTCGACGGCTGTGAACATTTCTTCCTTCGAGTGCACGCAACACGGATCTCTCACACTTCTTGTCGGACATCTATGAGGATCTTTGAGCTTCAGGTAAATCTCTCTCCCTCTCTGTCGCCTCTTTCTCTTTGCCAGACATCCGTTTTAATGGCTTCTATGTATGTCGCATATCTCTCCCTCTCCCCCTATTGTCTTTGATTTCATTCATTGTTTTAGGTGTTGCACAAAGAAGTTAGGGTTTTTTTTGTTTATTTTTGTTTCATGGTTAGGGTTAGGGTTGTTTTGATTTAGGGATTTTAGGCTTTTTATTTATGATATTCTTTGTTAGTCTTCAAGATCATTTATGTAATTCAACAAAAGGCTACAGCGCTGGATGAATATACGGCTGATGCATCTTCTTTTAAGTGTGGCTTATTATGATTTCTTATGACTTATTATCTTGTACGACTATGATGAAACTGTGCACACTTTCATGCTCTTCAATTACTGACACAAGGCATGCTTGTTTCATACAATTGAATTTCTAGTTTTGCATTTTTATTATAAATCTTTAAAAATAAAGGATACAAAAATGACAATAAAATAATCTCCCATTTGACAAAAATTGAATCAAGATAAGATGGGAAATGAATATTGAGCCCATTTTGATCAATTGTGACTTCCTATTCAATTTCAATGTATACTGTACAAACTAGAAATAACATGGGCCAGAGTGTATGAGGCTTAAATGAAGCTCAATGATGTTGATGTTGTATCGCTATAGATATAGCCATATAGGATTTTAATTGGACGTTTCCTTCCTCAATGTATATTAATGAAGCAAGTTCCCATAGAAGAGATGGCATTCCCAAGAGTGCTTATTGTGTGGTCTGGGACAACATGAGCCCAACCCAAGTCTACCTGTCTTCGCTTGATATGGGCTCTGTTTTTTAGACCCTTGGGCTGAACCAGGCAGTTTTCTGGACCTATAAATACTTAAAGGCCTAGCTCAATTTGACGTATTTAGCACATGGGTATATATTTATCAAATGAGCTGCGCTTGAGACAAATCCTTTGAGGCATATACAGACCTAAGGATTGGCGACATTAGTTGGTAACAAAACCCAATATCTTCTTTCTTAAAATGCCTCCTAAATATGTGTGGAATCGTATAAGACAAAGGAGAGTCACCTGGATATATATGAGATCCCAATGTGAATTTTCCAAGATAGTGCCCATTCCTAATCTCCATTTTTGGTGTAGTTAAAAGGAGAGTCACCTGGCTTTGTTGTAGTACATATACTAATATACACTTGATGATCCATTCTCAAAGATATTAACATAGCTTTTAACTATTAGATTTCATCATTACCACAATCATAATTGCAAATGTGGGTGCTAGATCAATGCAAAGAAGAAGCCAAAGTTCTGTAACAGATCTACTCCACACGTTTCTAAACAGGGAATAAAATCAGAATTTTATTTTGTTTCTATATAAGTTAACAATCTATTTGACTATTTGTGACTGACAAATAGATCTAGAATTGTTGTGAGCAAGTCTTATCTAATTGTCTTGATCTATGTTTAAGTTTTAACTACTTATTTCTTCTTCTCTTTTTTCATTTTGAAAACTTTATTCTTGGCCCGTAATATGATGTTTATGATTATGCTGATAATGTTCATCTATAAATTATAAATACAGGTGCTCTCATTTGGATTCATATGATTAAGGAACTGTTTGGAGCTTAAGGAAATAATGATGAGGTACTAATTTTTACATGATAATGTGTATTACTTCTTTAGAGTTTCTTTATTATTGTTGTAGTTTGCTTGTCAAATTGTGTGTTAATTTATTGAGGATTAGTGATTTGGGTGTTGTGGCTTAAAAGTGTATCTACAAATCATTTGTTAGTAGTAGGATTCCTTATAGAAAGAAGAAATTATTTAAAATCATATCTTTAACCTATGTTATAAATGGTGATTATTGGTGGTTGGCGAGGATTTTGATGTAATTGACCTTATCTTTAAATCAGATATAGAAAAATATTACAAAAAACAATCAATTACCAATCTACTTTCTCCGACTCCAAAGAATGATAAGAATGATGAAATGCCATTATCCTCGAAGAAAGGGCGTGTAAAGGTTAACTTGACTGATCTTCAAGCAAATCTTGGGTTACAGAATCCAATATCAAGCTATCATCCTATGGATAAGGACCAAGTCCGAAGAGCATATCTACAAAAAGGCCCTTATCGGCCTCGTGGCCATAAGTTTCCTTATACATGGTGTGGACAAGATATGAGGCGGTTTAATCCCTTTTGGTTTAAGGATTACGGCGGTTGGTTGGAGTACAACATAGAAAAAGATGCTGCATTCTGCATGTGTTGTTATCTTTTTGGGGAGGGAACGCGTTATGATGCTTTTATAACTCAATGATTTAAAAGTTAGCGGAAAAAAGAAAGACTTGAAAATCATGTGGGAGGCCCAAATAGTGTTCATAATCAAGCGTATGAGAAGTGTCAAAACTTATTCAATCAAGAGTAACACATTGAGACGATTATTGTCAAGCAATCAAGTCAAGCTCGAACATATTATCCAATCCATTTGAAGGCAACAGTTGCTTCTGTTAGATTTCTTCTGCGCCAAGGATTGCCTTTTTGTGGTCATGATAAATCTGAAGATTCAAACAATATTGGTAACTTCCTTAAGCTTTTGTAAGTACTTGTCAATCAGAAAGAAGCTATTAAAATAGTTGTATTGGAAAATGCTCCTGAGAATCTAAAATTGACATCCCCTAAGATACAAAAGGACATTGTGAATGCGGCTGCCATAGAAACCACTCAAGTTATCATTTCCGAGCTTGGAGATGCACCATTTTCTCTTTTGGTTGATGAATTTAGGGATATCTCTATCAAAGAACAAATGGCCGTTGTTATACGCTATGGGGATAAGCAGGGAAGTGTGATTGAACGGTTTTTTGCCATAGAATATGTTACAGACACTAAAGCTCAATCACTTAAGCTGGCCATTGAAGTTGCCCATCGAAGCGATATTTTCCAGGCATGGGTTGAGCATGTCAAGTTTGCGTGGGCAAGTTTATGATGGGGCTGCTAATATGAAGGGTGAGCTTAATGGACTGCAATGGCTCATTCAAAATGAAAATCCCACCACATTCTATGTTCATTGTTTTACACATCAGCTTCAGTTGACACTCGTTGCTGTTGCAAAAGATAACAATTTAATTGACACTTTCTTCAAGTCGGTTTCTATTGTGTTGAATGTTGTTGGAGGCTCTTGCAAACGTCACGACATGCTCCAAAATATACAGGCTGCTAAAGTCGTTGATGCTCTAGATTCGGGCGAACTTGAAAGTGGACGGGGTCTGAATCAGAAGACTAGCCTTAAGAGGCGGGGAGATACACGTTGGGGCTCGCATCATGCTACATTGATTAACCTGAAACATATGTTCTCCTCAGTGGTTGATGTGCTTGAAATTATCTCAGATGATAATAGGAGTGAACACATGGGCTCTGCCACTAACTTCTTATTAAGCGTATTGGATGATTTTGATTTTTCATTTAAAATGCATTTGATGAGAGATATATTGGGGGATCACCAATGAATTATCAAAGTTATTGCAGTGAAAAGATCAAAATATTATCACTGCCATGGAACTAGTGAGAGTGTCGAAGCAGCGATTGCAAATGATGAGAGACAATGGGTGGGATTCTCTCCTATTTGAAGTTCATTTTGTGATAAATGTGAAATCATCCTTCACAATATGAATGATATGTTTGCTGGACGAAAGCGATCACGACGTAAAGCTAAATTGACAAATCTCCATCATTTTCGGGTTGACATATTCTATACTATTATTGATTTGCAATTTCAAAAGCTCAACCGCCGCTTTAATGTGGTGAACACCGAGTTGCGTCTTTGTGTGGCATGCTTGGATCCAAGTGATTCATTATCTGCTTTCGATAAGGAAAAATTGATCCGGCTCTCTCAATTATATCCAAATAATTTTTCGGACTTAAATCGGGTGAGACTTGATAGTCAGCTTTTGACTTATATCACTGATATGCACACCAATAGTAAGTTTTTCGGAGTGAAAGGAATTAGCGGCCTTGCTCAGAAGATAGTTAAAACAGAAAGGGACATTGCATATCCTTCAATTTATTTGCTCTTGAAATTAGCGCTGACCCTACCAGTTGCCACTGCTACTGTCGAGAGGGTGTTTTCTGCAATGAAAATCATTAAGAATCGACTGCGCAATCGAATAAAAGATGAGTGGATGAATGATTGTTTGCTTGTGTATATTGACAAGGACATATTCAATAGCATTGATGATGGGACGATCATGCAACGCTTTTAAAACATGAAGAGCCATAGAGGGCAATTGTAAAAAACTTTGTTTTGGAGTTGATGTGACTTTTGATGAGAGAAGTGTATATTAGTTGATGTCCAATCGTTAATAAGTACTTCTTTCTTTAGATTGATACCCAAATTTTTTGGAGCTTGTAAACCCTTTCTTTTTAGAGATGATTGGTTTGCCCTCATTTGTTGAGAGACCTTTTTGTTTTCAGTATACTTCTCTTATACTGTAAATTTTGGAGAAATGAATAGTCATCATTTCAAATAAGAAATATATTAAGTTGATATAGTTAAATATTTTGTGTCAATTTACATAGAATACATTTTTTCTTTTGTTATTGTTGATGTGAAAAAATTATAGCAAAAGTTTAGCCCCACCTAAACGAAGATCCTGGGGCCGCCTCTGAATGCAGGTCTTTATTTTTAAAGTCATACAAGACTTACATATGCTTTAACCCCTTGTAATCACTAGAATATAGATTTTTATAGCATAATCAATTAAACAATTCATAGATACGGCTTCAAGTATATGTGAGCAAATATTTGCATGCTAATTTGAAATTATTCTAGTTCAAACTAAGGTTATCATCCAGCGCGGTCCTACTGAAGCAGGATTTTGGGAGTGTCCAAACGGGAGACAAACATAACATTTGGCGATTTTGTACAAAAGTATGATTACTCACAGGTCTCAAACTAGTATTATTACGTATGGCATCCGTGACTTTTATCATGCACCAAAGCAGTGTTTATATTCTTCTAGTTCAAACTATTTGTTTATTTAGTTAGATGTTCTTATAAGTTTGAACTTTTTTAAATATATATAGTTAAATGTTAACATATGGATGGTACGCAATTTGCTCGTGAAATGACACATGAACTACCAAAATGTCATTTGATTGATCAGATCAAATCTTATAGGGCGGGCCAGCTAAATAACATACTCATCGTGGGGTCGTGTAAATAGTGCACGATAGTGGAACCTCTTGGATGACAATGGACCCACATGATACCTTATATTACAAGGAACTTGGATCTAATCTATTTGTCAATGAGACCCATTGGTAGAATATATAAACAAAGAGTCCTACAGAAGATAAATGTGTTAAATATGATGGGTTTCATACATATGGAGACAAAAGGATGGGTTGGGTAGGTAGGTTACTTGTAGTGGATTTCATGTATAGGGTAAGATGTACATGATATTTCATTTAGTGGGTCAAAAATAGATGGGCATATGGGTGGTATCCTTCATGTACTAGTTCCACAAAATTGGTCGTTGGTCAATATTTATTCCCGTGTAAATAATATAAGATGGGCGTGATCTTTTTATCCATCTAAGTCTCACTTTGATGAGTGCATGCAGGGTGATTATAGCTAGGCCTTCAAACCTTAAAACAAGCTCAAATCTAGCCCATTATGTCCTTAGCACTCAATCTGCTTTTCTACTGGCCCAGGATTTAAGTTCCAAACTAGCCCATGAGCCTAAAATGCAGAGAAAGTATAGCCCAATCTGGGCCACCACGCCCAAGCATAAGTTTGACTCCTGTCCGGTGGAAAGTCCACGAGCACCTTTGATTTCTTTCACTGCCGTTTTAAATCATCACAGTAGTTAATAATATTGCAAGTTGGGGGCACTTGTGCCACTAGGATAGATAGACATCTTGACTCTGTCAGTCGCATGAAAAGAGTGTGGCTGACCCCATAAATATTTTACCGTTTAATGGACTCAAAGCATGTCATTCATTCGCACCGTGGCCTCTCTCTCTCTCTCTCTCGTTTTTTAAAAAATCTCTAACACAATCCACTTAATAGTTGATAGTCACCCAGCTCTGACACTAGAGGTAATAAAAGGGGTTGCTCCGATCCTATTAAGGGCCATCCTTCTCTTCCCACCTGTGGTTTTACCTGGGTCTCAGTCTGCTGGGCTGGAAAAAAAATCCACTCTTAAAACCAAAAGATTTTAGTCCATGTCAATACATGGTTAATTTTCCCATGTGTACCTAAACAATTACGGATGGATGACGTTACTATAAATTGATTGGTTAGGGCTAGTTTGGTACTTTATTAATATAGTAAAAGTCAAATAAAGTTTTTATTTTTCAGACAAGATGTCACATCAAAAGCATTTTAAGTCAAAACCCCATCCATCTTTTAAAAAAAAAGACAAAAAGCAACTACCTTTATCCACTAAAATACAAACGGCTCCACTCTCCTATAAAAAGAGTCAGAACGATTCCATAACAAATAAGTAAAATCAAAATACCATCATAACCAACTTATATTTTATTATGTTTTCAAAATCAACTTTATTTCAATTAACTCTATTAGTAGAGTTGTCAAACTCAAAGGGATCCCACTTTGTCCATTAAGGGTCAGCTTGGCAACTCTACTAATAGAGCCAAGTGAAGTGAAGTTGATTTTGAAAAAAGAATAAAATATTAGTAGGCTATGATGGTATTTTATTTTTAGTTATTTGTTATAAAATCTTTTTGACTTCTTGTATAGGAAAGTGGAATTTTTTTGTATTTTAGTGGATAAAGATAATTATTTTTTTTTTTGAAAAAGATGGTGGGAATTTTAATTTAAAGTGCTTTTGATGTGACATCTTGTCTAAAAAATAAAGTCTTTGTTTGACTTTTACTATATTAGTAAAGTGTCAAACTAGCCCAGGCCCCACCTCAACATTTGGACTAGAATGACAAGCTGCGGACGCAACGCGTATGGGAATATTTGACATCAATATATACGGTCTGGCAATTTAAATATTAAACTAAGATCGAGATAAGCCAGCGAAAGTTTATTGAGTCGGCTTAAGAGGATATATACATTTTATCCCTATTGGCCATGGTCCATCCCGAGTCTGGTCATTATTATAGTCAGTTTGGGTATTTTACTAGTAAAGTTAATTAAAGTAAATGGTCACTTTTAGAGATAATAAAAAGAAAAATGATCATATCTAGAAGTACAAAATTTTAAAATCATTTTTTCTTTAAAAAAAAAAGTCAAATAGTTAATATCCCATTCCACTAAATGACGAAAATCTTCTTTCTTTTTATCCCAAAGAGTTAATAAAGTTCCTTCTCATACCACAAAATGATTAAAAAAAAAAAAGTAAAATAAAGGTGAATTTTGAGATATTTTACTTTTTATATGACTTGTCTTCTTTTATTATTTTTTAAAATGACCATTTACTTTAATTCACTTTATAAATAAATGATCCAAATAGGTGGACTCAGACATAGAGGATCCGGTCTTGTCCATCACGACAATGTAAGTTTGTAAGCTTGAGAATCACAAGTCTTATTTACAGAACTTGTGTTCAAAACGTGAGAATTGGGTTCTATTGCGCAAATTTACTTTATGCGAAATCTTGATTTAAATAGCTAAATATTTGTGTGCTTTAGATTGTAAAATAACTTTTGCCGCACATGACAAGTTTGTTTTTCTTAAATTGGGTCAGACATATCAAGCAGTCCATTTCTAAAAAAGTTTAATCTGAAAAAAAAATCTATATTAAACGTATCTATTTGAACCAGCTATATTTCAAAATAATAAGACTTGTCCGTCAGAACCAAGTCCAAGCGACCTCAGACTAGTTCGAAGTTGGACATCGCCTGCAATGGATCGAGTGTTATAATAATAATAATAATAATAATAATAATAATCCGACAATATTGAAGCAAGCAAGCAAGCAGATGGAATAATTGAAGGTAGGAGGAGGTACAAAAATTCACACAAAGCCATGAGACCTTTTTATCCATTCTCATATAGAATTTAACATGGAAATCACTCCTTTCAAGGGCACCCAATGTCTGCATCAACATTTGTATGTACTCAATTCAATTCAAAATAATACAATAATATGCTCATCATCCACCAACCCCAAGTCCAACCAGTGTTCACCATCACAAAACCAACAACAACATAATATAATGACAATAACAACTAAAATTTAGTTATTAGAATCTAGTCTAAAAGCTAATAAACAACAGCAAGCAGTGAAAGAAAATACTTACTAGTATTCAAGAGCATCTTTCGGTTACCTTGACCATCAAACCGTTCTTCATGTATAGGATAATGGAGAACTTGGGGCACACAATCTGACCTGGTATCACTTGAACATGGAAGTTATATATCAAAGCAGCTGCAACAGCCTTCATTTGCGTGAAGGAGATGTCTTTGCCCATGCAACTCCTAGGCCCTGCATTGAACACCAAGAACTTGCTTGCGTGCTCGAACGTCGACAAAGTCCCATCTGTCGAGATCCACCTCTCAGGCTTGAATTCCATGCAGTCATTGCCCCAGATCGCCTCCATGCTACCCATCGCGTACAAAGAATACAAGATCCTCATCCCAGGTCGGACCCTGTGGCCGCTCGGTAGAACATCCCAATTCGTAGCGCCCTTGTGTATGAGAGGAACGGAAGGGAACAATCTAAGAGCTTCACACAAGGCCGCGTGCAAGTACACCAACCCACCCAACTCCTCGGCATTGAACACCTTTACCTTCTTTGGGTTGTCTCCTCCTTCTTCCTTGGGCGAAATTGACCTCAACTCGTGTAAGATCTTTGATTCTACAGTTGGGTTTTTTGAGACTAGCCAAAAGAACCAGGTGAGGGATGCGCTGATGGTGTCCCTTCCTGCAACCAGAAAGTTGAGTGTGCTGTCCCTGAGGAATTTATCTGACTTGGGTCGATCCGTTTCCTCACCTCCTTTGACTTGTGAGGTATTGCAGTAGTAGTTCATGTAGGATGTGAGTAGGTCATTGCACATTTCTGCTTGTTCTTCTTTTTCTTCTTTTTGTTTGCTAAGCTCCTCTCTTCTCATGGACAGATTCTGCATGATGAAATGATCGATGGTCTCCCACGCTCTCGCCAGCTTCTTCTCCTCTCCCACGTTAAGCCACCTCAGCAGCTTCCACCAAGTTACTGGCACTGTGTGGCGGAAATGGATCACCTCCTTGGCATCATCTACAGCTTTCGCGAATGGAACCATTGGAAGGTCTACAGAGAGGCACTTGGGGTTGACCCCAAAAACCAGGACGCAAGTGCAGTCGAAAGAGAACCTCTGCAGCACGTCCTGCAAGTCCACGGCTAGGCCCAGCTGGGTCGTCTGGGCCAGAAAAGGGAGAAGCTCGCCCTCAATCATATCTCGACTGGTTCGAGCCACGAACTGGCGAAAGCCCTTGTGTCTGATAAGGGCGTGGCCCATCTTCCTCTGGTATCTCCATGTGTCCGACTCGGAGTTGAAGATTCCATCCCCGAGGACGTCGAATATCTCCAAGTAGTCGGAGCCCTTTGGGAAGTTGGAGAAGTTGGTGCACAGCATGTGGTTTATGTTGGCCGGATCGCAGGTGACCAACATATCCATGCTAGCGAACCATGGTCCCTTGAAGACGAGGGTGCAACCGTAGTCTCTGAGCACTTGGGTGCACCAGTCGTGTAAACGATGGATGTTGAGCAGGAGATAAGGCAGCATCCCAACCATGGGCCAGTTGAGAAGGATCTTGTTCCTGCGGCTCCAATGCAAGACATAGATGAAAGAAGCAATAGCTGCTAATATGATCTCAGTGTAGCCATCAAGGAAGCTCCATAAGCCCATGAACCATGCACGTCCCATTGATTTTTGTTTGCGTGGAGTGTGGACTGTCTGTATTGTATGCTTGGATTGAAGACTAGCTAGTTATAGGAGGCGTCTTGCTGTGGTGACATCTGATATGTAATATAATTCACTGGATAATAGTAAATTCCAACTCTCCCAATGTTTGCGGGCTGCTTTCGAATTCAAGTTGCCCCAACTACTTCATCTCCATCCTTGTCCCACTTGCAAGTTGACTGGAAGCTGAGCACAACTGCACAAGCTGTTGCGTTGCAGTAACAAAACGAGGGAGTTTGTGATTGGGGATGAGTTTGACAACGAAAAGATAACTTTGCGTGGAAGATCCCAAATACTCTTTGGTTCGACTTCAAATTTGAATGAACTGCACTACCAATTGGACGCATATATAGTTTTAACAACCCTTCTGACAAAAGATGCTTTCCATATTACTTTTTATTTACCAAATAAGAAAAAAAAACCTTCAGAGAAATGATTCAATGAATCGGGGCCCCCCTGACAGGGCCTGGCACTGACAGATAATTAAGTCCAGTTCTTGACTTTGTGAGCCTCCTACAAAAAATTTATCCCACAGATTTTTTTAAGAAAAGTAAAAGCTCTCTTTTTTACCGTTGTTTTACAGGAGTACTCTTTGTGGGCTGGCCCTACGCCACTCATAAGCTCATACTCATATGAGGATCTGATGAAGACAGTCAGCTTTCACTTCAGTGGCCACTGGGACTGGGGCGAGGAAATGCGCCTGTTCTAATCAGATCAGTACCGGATCACGATCCCCCGAGATATTTACAGTATAGTACGGACATGATATGCACAGGCTGGATGCCGCTGGTTCTCTTTAAAACTGGAGTAAATGAAAATAACCAGATATGACTCGAAGGGGTACCAACGGTGTTAACGTACGGGATTGAATTATCGCACCGGGCACTTTTCCATCTCTCCATGTCACCTCGGTCGTACGTACCCTAGTATGATATGAGATATCTATGCCCTTAAGGAGGGAGTATCGAGTCAAATTTACAGGAGACCCGGGGCCGAGTCATTTGATAGGTATATTTAATTCTGAACGACTAGTATTTATTTTTTTTAAATAATTATATATGAAGTTTGGAATCAACGATTTAAAAATAATTATTGGATTGTAATTTGAAATATATATTTATTCCTTTTATATTCGATATTTCAACTAACCAATTACATACTATACTATGCAATGTTTTTTTTTTTTTTTTTTAAACAGTGCTTTTCTTGCATTATAGCTAGATTTAATCATTTGAATTGATTATAATGAATGCATGTAAATAAATATATATTTATATTTAATAAGTAATGAATTTATTTTTAAATATTCTTAAAATTATTTTAAAAGAAGCATGGCTCTCCTGAGTCTCTGCATTGACTCCATCCGACTCAATTTTTTTTGCATTGAACAAGTCGAGTCCTAGTCACGAGTTTTCCAATCTTAGTCTAACTGGATAGGGTCTACTTTGGCCAATCTTTGATCAATGCAGTGCAGGACCTTTCACACTCTCATCTCCCTATGATCTAGCACTAGCCTAATTTCACCCCTCATCAAACATTTATCCACAATTGGATTAAATCTGAAATTAAGAAATCTATGACTATTAAATCAAGGGTTATGATGATTTGAGGGGACTGATATTTTATTTTTACCGACCTTTATCCATAATGACACATTTCAATGTACTGCCTACTCCAGTCCTAATATTAAGTAGGCATCTAAGTGGGCTCCACAACTGAGATGCGCAAGAGAAATGTGTGTTTATGTATGCAGTCTCCTCATGGGTGATCATTACCCTGCCCTTGAGTGGTGGTTATAAAGCAAGTGACCGTTAGTATACTGGTGAGGGAGAATTCTAATAATGTTGATGTTGCGGGCGCTACTACAGTCTGGCATTCCCCAATGCAACCCTAGTGGACCGATCATAAACTTCTACTGATGGATCACCAAGGATGCGAGGCAAAGTGGATGCCCACTCAGTCAGATCAGCCTGGTTTTGGGCTTCACTCACGTAAACAATCGCGTCCCGGTTCAGGGTGAATTCAAGTGTGGCCCACCCAATATGCCCTGCTTGGGTTATTTCTTGCCGGTAGATAGTTTGGGTCTTTTGCTGTTGTTGGTAGGTCCTTCTCAGTTCTGACATTTGTGCTTTCTCGTTATTTTCCTCTTTGTGTGAGTGGCCAGCTGATCAATGTACTTGTCAGCTTTTTGGGGCAGAGGGAATGCCCACAGTCCCACCTAATAAATAAATGGCTTGGAATACGGCACATGCCTGCGGTGTTGGCAGAGTACTGCATGGGAGATCCTTTTCTGCTGTATTCAAGTCAGGAAATAATCTGCCAATGGGAAATATCTGCCCATGGGCCATGTCATAAAAGGAGGACGAAAAGGGTTTGCCCACAGCCCCACCTAATCTTTTGGTCCGAGAGTTGAAGTCATAGTTAAAGGAAAAAAAAAAATCCCCCATTGCTTATAAATTGTTTGGTGGGATGTATTTTTATTAATGAAAAAAATTGAATGATGAAGATTTTTTTCCTAATAAAGATTATTTTGATTTCTTACACACTGCAGGGTAGGAATGTAAGATCCTCTTTCTTGCAAGAGTGGGAAATCTTTCTGGGAGCAGAATCCTTACATTGCTCTAAACGCACCCTAAATGGGACTGCAAATACCAAATTGAATTGAGTTTTGATAAATGACTGTGGCGGACTTAGGATCTTTGTTTAGGTGAAGCTAAACCTTTGTAATATTATGTCAAGATTTTTGACACGTCTGCTTTAAAAATAAAGTCAATTACATCAAAATCATTGCCAACTACCATAATCTCTATTTATAGCATAGTTTAAAAACATGATTTCTAATAATTTTTTATTTATCTAAGGAATCCTACTACTAACACTAACAATATTTTTCTGCTAGATCAAGAGCGGTCCAATAATATTATGACTAGATAAAAAAACTCAAGCATGTTAATTGTTGGAAATTCCTAATATCCATCTAGTCTGTGGACTTGGTTGCTAAAGTAATGGACCGAACCTCTAACAATTGCCCATTCTTTTCTAAGGCTACTCTTGGAAATTTCCTACTGAATGCTAACAAATTTATAGGAAAGAAGGCCTTGATATAGGGGTGAAAAAATGGGATCAGGGGAAATTTTGGATATCTATAGGATAAGAATATTAAATGCCTTGGTGGTTTAATACCATAGATCTAAGGCTAGGCAATCATTCCATTTCAAAGAGGGGATACTTTGAAGGCCCCATTTCCGGTTTCCAACTTTGATTTGTCACTCAATGCCCTAAATCCTAGAAAAGTTATGAATTAGGCAAAAAGGCCTTTAGTGACCTTGAAGGATCAATGCAATTTTTGGCATATGGCCTTAGGTACATCCATGGAAAAATGTGGTATGATTTCATACAAAAGGATCTTGTGTATGAAAGTAGAATCATTGATCACAAAGGGGTTATAAAGTGCAAACTAAAATCTAATAATAAGAAGAAAAAAAAGGCAAATCAAGATTTTCCCCCATGTTGAAAACCAATTGGTCCTTTTTCACATAGATGAGGATGAATCCACTTGCATCAAATGGATAAGATATATTGACTCAACTAGTATGAATCCTCTTGCATCACAAAATCCTTGATGGCCATGGCAATTTTGGGCGCTGTAATTCTCTTCTTGTGCCCAAAAGGACTTTTTGTGGTTGAAAATCCAACCATTTCCCCCATCGCTTATGCATCTCTTCTAGTAAGTGGGTCTCTACTATTCACATCTTTCATAAATTACAACCCAAGTCCTTTATACACCATCTCCCTCTCCAGCCTCGGCCACCCAGTCTCCCTCCCTTGGACACAATGACTGACAAGCAACAGGTAACAGATGAAGAGAAGTTGGAGCGCCGAAGAGGATTTCATGCAATCAAAAGAAGAAACGATGTTTTTTCCCCCATAAAGGTCATAAGAAAAGGCATTCGCATTCTAGTGGATTCGATTAGGATATGTGGAGCAGTCATGTTGAGATACATGCGGGGATGGGGTAGACAAGCAACATTTTTTTTTCTACAAAAGCATCAATTAAATTATTTTCTCGAGAGAATTTGTCTTCATTGATTAAGCTAGCCTTGACAAAGTTGATAACTCTTAGGCCTCTTTGTTTGCCTGTATTTGAACTCTTGAGCTACAATTAAAGAAATAAAGGTTAGTAATCATGAATGGCTTTCAAATAATAATATTATTTTTTAATAATAGCCAACCCAAAAGAAGATGGGAAATCACTACTGTCCTTTTATGGTTATTGACCTTAAAAAAGTTCTTCAATTCGAGTAACTATTAGAAAAATATTTTTCAAGAAATCTCCCTCCCCCGGGCCCCACCCCACGACGGCGGCAGGGAAAAAAAATGAAAGAAAAGAAAAGAAACCTTGGTCTTTGATGAGGAGGTCTAAATTAATTACTGTCTTAGCCAAAAGTGTAATACTCTGTCCCGAGTTAATCAAGATTAACTCTAATTAATCGGGATTAATACTAATTGAACGTGTTTTATGAAATTAATGTTGATTAATGGCCAAATTGAGTTGAAATTGTCTCAAATGAACAATTTGAGCTTAATGAAGAGGTAATGAATGTTATTAAAGGAATTGAAATGATTTTAGGCTTAGATTACGGAATATGAGGACTTTTTCATAAATACGAATTTTCGCTTATTTCGTAGAATACGGAAACTCTTGATGCCCGCGCGTGTATCTCGAGGAGTACGTTAGTTTCCGTAATAGGCGCGGTTCCATTCGACTTAAATTGGATCAAATAACCTTTCATTTGACTCAATATGTAAATAGTTGAAGGGGGGGTTTAAATGCAAAAATGGGGTTTATAAGATAAGGATGAACTCCTTTGAGTTCATTCTCTCATCTCCCAGCACAGCTCTCTCTTTCTCTCTTTCTCTTCTTCTTATTTTTTCCAATTTCTCTTCCTCAAGTGTGATTTGGAAGCTTAACAAGTGGATTTAAGAGAATACATCATCTTCCTCATCTTCTCCATCTTTTTCCTTGATTTCTTGGAGTTTAAAGCTTGAGAAGATCTCAAGAATTCCCTCCAAATTGCTACAAGTAAGTGCCTTGATTTGGTTATAGAACTCTCAAATCTATTCAGTGGTTTTGGAATGATTTCTAGCACAAAGAACTCATTGGAGTTCCATTTGTGGATTGATTTTGGTTTTAGGTTCAAAAGAGGGTTTTGATTGGGGATTTCATCTCAAATTCAAGTTAAGCAAGTAGGTTCTTGCATATTAATCTCAAAACAAGGCAAGTGTACTCAATTCTCATGATTAATGATGTAAATAGGCTTGTTTGAACTCAAAGAGTTATAAACTCCAGAAAATTTCAGTTCAGAATTTTTTTGAACTTCTGAAGTGTCGGCTGACCGACACCTGACCGACGTTTTCTGGGCTGAATTTCGCAAGAGATTACAATTTCTGGAAAGCTGACCAAACTGGGTTCGGTCAGCCAAAGTTGCAACTCGGTCGACTGACAGTCGACCGAACTGCTTAACCGAGTTGTTTGACAGCTCATTTAGCGCTCTCTGGATTGTGAACCGAGGGGTAACCAAATTATGTTCGGTTAACCGACACTGTAGGTTCGGTCGACCGACAAGGTGATCAAATTCCCTTGGAAAAATGTCAGAATTTGTATTAGGAAACTGAGCTTCTGGAAAGCTGATCGACAGAGGTCGGTTTGCCGAAATCCAGAGCTCCGTTAGTCAACGGGTGACCGACGGGGTGACCGAACTTGAGGAGAATGTTCAGATTTGACTTCTGATTTCTCTGGATAGAAGCCTATTGGCTACGGCTAGTGTGCGTAGTATTTTCCTAAACCTTCATGGGTGTTAGCTAAGGTTATGTAAGTGTAAATTTCACTAAAAGTGATGTCATCTAAAATAACACATACATTACATAATGAACGTTTCACCCGAATGTTGTTTTAGGAAAATTTAATTATTTTATTGTTTGAATTGACTTATTCTCTCACGTTTAATACTGTATTATGTTGCTATGCTCCTTGTTAAGTTGCAATTGAATAATGCATCGAATTAATGAAACGAAAGGAATTAATGAAATGAAATGAATGAATAATGAACAATCTTACTGCAGTAGATGATTTGGAGTGTTCCGGAGCTTTGTGGTGATGCCAGTGATCTTTGATCAAGACACTGGTAAATCCCACACATTTGAAAAGTCACTTAATAAAATGTACGCATTGATACCGAATGCTTCCTTCAGGGAAGAACTAAATGAATGATAGTCACGTAATAAAGTGTACGAATTGATACTGAATGCTTTTTTCAGGGAAGAACTAAATGAAGGATAAATATAATGTAATTGTTTATTGATTTGAATTGCTTATAATTGCCAAAAGATTGTTAGCATGAAATTGTGTATACATTGTTGAACTGTCGTGTTCACAGTGTTATTAATGACATTACAGGCCAAGTTGCTCGTCTCGATAT
Source organism: Persea americana (assembly GCA_029852735.1). Lineage (NCBI taxonomy): Eukaryota > Viridiplantae > Streptophyta > Magnoliopsida > Laurales > Lauraceae > Persea > Persea americana. The sequence continues at coordinate 57,923,949 of CM056812.1, forward strand.
TGCAGAGGCCGCGCCACCAGCGGAGAAGGCCAATCAGGTTCCTCCAGGAGGACTAAATGAGTGGACATAGATCGGAGGGCAATCACATTAGAATGTTTTGAAATATTTTGAGTATAGATTCGTTTTGGATGTAAATAGTAGTCACCTGCATTGTATTTGAATATGCAGTGTTGACTTGAACGTTAAGTGAAATGTGTAAGTTGAACTTTACTATTATGTAAAGAACTTGTACAGTTTAAATCAATTGTCAATGTATATATATAATTTCCGCAAAAATGTACATTTGACAGGTATATGTATGATATCCCTTGTGAATTTCGTATTACTCCGGTTAATGCGAGGTTTACGGGAGTAAGTATGGAGATCGCGACTAGAGGTTTAACCGTGGTAATCCTAATCTCGGGCTCGGGTCGTGACATACTTATTGTATGGTATTAGAGCTAAGTTAATAAAATGCTTAAAAGACATAGCACATGGTAGGAACAAAGTGAGGAACGTTAAGTTTCGTACCATATCCAATCTTGGATTTTTGATTTATGCTTTCACTATATGTGATATATATGTGATGGAAGTGTAGATATATATATATATCTTACATTCCGTATGGTTTACAACATGGCTGCATCTGGATCAAATCCAGGAAATGATGACTTCGTTGAGGTTGTCACACCTTCTCCTCCTATATCTGATGTGGATGCGAGAATGACTGCTATTCTCGAACAACTAGTGAGGAGTAATGAAGCCCAAGTTACTATGCAAGCACGGCATAGAGAGGCACAACGAACTATGCAAGAGCAGCATAGGGAGCAAATGACCAAGAGCCATGAAGCACATATGGATATGCAAGCCCATATTACGTCCCTGTTGCAAGTGTAGAGCCCGATACAGGCTCAAATGCAAGCATCACCATTGCCACCTGTCCAACCACCTGTTAATGTTGGGACACAAGTGGTGGTACAGTCGAATGAGAAAGATCCTATTGTTATGTACGAACAGTTCAGGAAAAGAGGAGCCACTGAGTTCCGTGATACTAAAGATGTATTGAAAGCTGATGAGTGGCTAGAACACATCGAAGATGTGTTTGGTACAGTTATCTGTAACCAGAAGCAGAGAGATATGCTCGCATCCTCCATGTTACGAGAAGTAACGAAGACGTGGTGGAAGAGCGTTAGTGATGCATTTTTAAAGTGCCAGAAGCGAATGTTTGGGAGACTTCCTATAACGCCCCAATTCCGAATACCGAAGATAACGCTAAGGTACCCGAAGTTAGCATGCTACTTCCCGGAAAATCCCAGAACTTCAAAGATTGTAGTCCGCAGTGAGGTCAAATTTTTAAAACTTTTTAAATAACATAATAATCAACAATTGTATTGCAGAAGAGTAATAAAAGATAGCGGAAGCAATAGTATCATGTAATAAATCAGATGTAACAATGCGGAAGTCTAATATAAATCTCAATGAAGTTATCAAAGTGTTTATACAAAACCATACTATCTACCCAACTCACTACAAAATACTCTCAAATCCCAAAAACAATTGCACTCAATCCCCCTGTGCAGGCTCTCCATCCTCCGATTCAACCACTTGGTCAACCGCCCCCACCCGTAGTCACCAACTACGGGCGCCTCGTAGATTGCGTCACCCGCGGGATCATGGTCGGGACCTAAGCACCAAAGATGGGTCAGATCCAAGGATCTGGCAATGCACCATGTACAAATAACACAAGATGTATACACAAAAAGAGTAATGACAGGTATGTAATCATATGAGTAACAAGTATACATGATCTAGGCAGTTGAGCAGTAATAAACAGTTTAGAGTTAGAAAGATAAAGTATCTAATCTAATCAGACAACAAAGGGCACATCCACACAGCTAGATACACCGCGAGATATTATGCCGCGGCTCTCCCGTATTGTAAACGTCCCATACCATAAACAGTTTGCGGTGGGGAAAGGGTAATAACCATGCAAGGGATAACAGCCCTGAAATAATCATAACATGCAATATATAACACCGATCACACCCCTTTATCGCACCGATCACACCCCTTTATCAGATTAACCCGGACGCCGTATTACATCGTTCGTCTAATCACAGCTCATCATGATAGCTCTAAGTAACCAATATATCTCCTACCAGTGATGATCAGTCAACTGGCTGAGCTTAAAACAACAGAGTGAATGTTTAGTGCCAACTCGGAAAACAAGTACGGGTCTGTGTCTATCTAGGCTTATCTTGCGTGAGCAAGGTTCTAACCAAGTCTCTAAAAGGTTATAGTACAACAATACGGAACACAGTCCGATATCCAAGTCCAAGTCCAACATCATTGGATCCACTCCAAGGCTCACAACCGTGGCCTGAGGTAACACAAGTACCATACCATGTCCATTCCACAAGTATTCATCCCATGCTCATACACAATGAGCTAACAAACAATTAAAGACTAACCTCTCAAATCTAGGGTTCCACATTCCCAATCTTGGGCCATATGAGGGCCCACCTAGACACAGACACGGGTCATTTATCTCCAAACACCACATAGGGTCACCACTAAGTAATTCCTAGGTTCAGGTTCTCCAATTTCCATTAATTAATATGTTTAAAACAACAAAAGGGATAAGAGAGGGGAATAACACATAAAACCCTAAAAAACATGGAATCAAGTGGAAAAAAATAAAGGACCAATCCTAGGTAGTGGTCCACCCTTGGTTCGGGCCTCATCAGGTGATTGGATCCTTAATGGTATTCTCAGCTATCAAAGACAGTAAATATGGTGCTCCTGAAGTTGTGGACACCATAGACTACAATTAAGTGTTGAATCATTGACGATTCTAATCCCAAAACCTCAATTGGTGGACCCCATGAGTGAAGGCTGAGCCATGCCATTGATTCGTGTGTGGCACACTTGATGGAATGCTATTTGGATGGTCAATGGACCCCACATATGATCACACAACCAAGACACTAAAATCTGGAAAATTCACTGATCACAGTTTGCGAGGTCGACACCACACCCTGGGATGTCGATCGGGTGAACTGGATGTTGACCTCCCAGGTCGACATCCTGTAGTGTCCCCGGTCTACATCATGGTCGTGATGTCGACCGGGTCCACTGAGACCTGGTGTCAAGCAGCTGGGGGGTTCTGCATGAAATCCAGTGTATCCGGTCGACATCGTGGCCATGATGTCGACCAGGTACACAGCATTTCTACTCTCTCTGAAAATCCAGGTTTCAGTTATTTCTTGCAGGTTCATGTGTGCCCGGTCAACTGAGATAGGGTCTGGTCGACCGGGTACACTGTTTGTGCACAGTTTCAGGAAAAATAACTGGGACTTGGTTTTCTGACCTTTTAGTGTGCCCGATCGACCAAGATAGGGTCCGGTCGACCGGGTACACGCAGATAGCTGAATTCCAGATTTATGGGATTTTTCCCTTTTCAATCCAATTCTCATCCAATCCAACTCAGACCTCTTCCATTTATCACAATTATACAGATAAACACAAAAACACTCCAATAATCTCCATCCACCATCCAACCGGGCCATTGATCTTCCAAATGGGAGAAACCATCCACCAAATGGCCATTAATCCAAAATCAAGCTCAAAAGGAAGATCTACACATACAATTCTATCTAATTGAATTAAAAATATAGAATCAAAGAAGAACAACATGCATCAAATGAAATTTGCATAGGGTACTTGCCTTAGTGTAGAAGAAAGGACAATTGAAGTGAGAGAAGAGATCCAATAAGGTGATAGTTGCAAATTGGAATGGTCTTCTAGCCTTCTTGTGCTGAGATTTTGGGGAATTAGGGTCGCTTGGGGAAGAAGATAGGGCAATTGAGAGAGAAGAGTGGAATTAGGGTTTAGGGTAATGTTTGCAATAGCTTAGGTTTTATAACTTAGGGTTTTAAGCTAATAACCAAAAGGGTATTTTGGTTGTAAATGAAAATGAAATGGGGCCATGGGTATTTGGGTAATTAAGTGGAAATTCTATAATGTTCTAACCCTCATTAGCCCTCCTATTACTTCTAATGAAAGTCAAATCCTAATTAAATCAAAACCTACTAAAATTAACCAAAAAGCATCTAATGTCTATTAAAGTTAAATAAAAGCTACATTCTAAGACTTAGAAATATTAGAAACTATACTACTAATTTTCTATTAATTAGCATATTAAAGTAGAAAATACCTTATTAATTATTATTTAATTCAAACTGAGGGCCCACTAGGGGTGAGGCCTCACACTTTCAAATAGCAATTTCAAAGAAAGTTCGTCCCGAAACATGTGAGACAGAAGAAGGAAGCAGAGTTCCTACACCTGAAACAAGGTCAACTGACCGTGTCTGCTTATGTCCACACTTTTCAGCAGCTGTTGAAGTATGCTACCGATCTGGTAGATACAGAGGACAAGAAAGTGAAGAGGTTTTTCAATGGCCTAAATCCAACATATGAGAAGATGGTACTGACAAATAAGCCTACTACCTTCGATAATGCCGTTGATAAAGCCTACACTGCGGAAGAGGTCCATAGAGAAGAAACGGCTGAGAATGAAAGTACAAAGAGGAGCAGCAGTGGAACTACAAGCTCCTGGTTTAAGAAAGGAGGATAGTTCAAGAGCAAGAACAAGAAGCAGAAATTCACTGCAAGGACTAAGAATTAGCCAGTCTGTGAGACCTGTGGAAAAGCTCACATGACTAAGTTGTGTTGGAGGACTACAGGAGCTTGCCTTATTTGTGGTTCTTTGGAACACAAGATGGTACAGTGTCCAAAGGCAATGAGAGATGATAGAGCTCTAAATCAGCAGTCTGCTCAATGACAAGGAGCACTCCCTACTCCTCCACAGCGATTAGCTTTTGCCAGCTCCTCCTAGGCAACAACAACAAGGCCAGCAACGTCAATGGTAGAGGCAACAACCTGAACAGCAACAACAGAGGCCACAGATAGCTGGAAGGGCTTATGCTCTTAACCGAGAGCAAGCTGATGTTGCAACCAACGTAGATAATAGACCTGCGATTGCATTATTTGATCCTGGTTCTACGCATTCATTTGTAGCACCTGTATTTGTTTGTGATATGCAAGACCGGATAATGCAATTGCCATATGACTTTACTGTAACTACTCCATTAGGAAAAAGAGTACTATGTGAATTGTATGTTCCCTAATGTAATGTTCGGATCGAGGAAGTATCGATGCCAGCTGATCTGGTTGTATTAGCCATGAATGATTTTGATGTAATTTTGGCATGGATTGGCTTGCGAAGTAAAGGGCTTGTTTAGACTATTTTCGCAAAATCATCACCTTTAGGGTTGATGAAGCCAATGCCAGTGTACTCTTTGAAGGCACTCAAAAGATATTCGATACAAGGCTTATTTCAACACTCAAGGCTGAACGAATGATACATTGTGGTTGTGAAGGCTACATTGCATTCATTTCTGAAAAGAAGTCAGAACAAAAGTTAAGGAATATCCCTGTAGTCTATGAATTTTCAGACGTATTTCCCGATGAAGTGCCAGGTCTACCTCCAGCAAGAGAAGTGGACTTTACAATCGAACTTGTACCCGGTACTGCACCGATATCCAGGACACCGTATCGAATGGCACCATAGAGTTGTATGAGTTGAAGAAACAGATACATGATTTGCTAGATAAAGGTTTTATTAGACCAAGTGTTTCACCGTGGGGAGCACCTGTACTGTTTGTGAAGAAGAAGGATGACACCTTTATAATGTGTATTGATTATAGGCAAATAAATCAAGTGACGATAAAAAACAAATATCCACTGCGTAGAATCGATGAGTTGTTTGATCAACTCTAGGGTGCAGCTTACTTTTCTAAGATTGATCTTCGATCTGGATATCACAAGATACGAGTTAGAGATCAAGATGTACAGAAGACTGCATTCAGGACTTGTTATGGGCACTATAAATTTTTAGTGATGCATTTTGGTCTAACCAATGCACTTGCAGTTTTTATGGCTCTAATGAACAGAGTGTTTGCCTTGCACCTGGACTAGTTTGTTGTGATATTATTAATAACATCCTGGTATACTCGAGATCAGAACGGGAGCATTCACATCATCTGAGAACAGCCTTGCAGATACTGAGAGAATCAGTTGGATGCAAAGCTCGCGAAGTGCGACTTTTGGTTGCAGCATGTTGCATTTCTGGGTCATATAATTACCAGAGATGGATTGGCTGTTGATTCAGCTAAGATTGAAGCGGTTACCAATTGGCAGAGTCCAAAGAGTGTGCCAGAGATTCGGAGTTTCTTGGGGTTGGCGGGCTACTATAGGAGGTTCGTAAAAGACTTCTCCAAGATAGCAGCTCCGTTGACGAAACTGACTCGGAAGGACATTCCATTCCAATGGAATGATGTATGCGAGTCTAGTTTCCAAACTCTGAAGCAGAAGTTGATATCAGCCCCAATCTTGGCTTTACCTGAAGGAAGAGGAGGATTTGAGATTTACTCAGATGCCTCAGGTATTGGATTGGGATGTGTGTTGATACAGAGAGGTAGGGTAATTATCCTCTTCTACAAGAGAGGAGTCGGTCCGTATCATCTTCCCAAAAAGGGAGAAATCATTTAATATGATATTATCCTCTTTGGCTCAGAGCGGAAGGGCGCACTATTCATGACCCAGGCCTAAGAAGGAATTATTCAGTATTTCATCTTCCAAAATGAAAGAATCAATCAGTATCCATTGATACAATTAGTCATGTGGAGTCTAGCAGTGTCCGGGTCAGGGACAACTAACACCACCACAGAGCTCCGGAATTCTCCCAAGTCCATCTACTACAGTAGGATTAGTCATTCATTCATTTATTAATTCATTTATACTCCATATGGGCAATTCATTCATTAATTCATTGTAGCTTCATATGAGCCTTAATAAACAGCTATGTAGTGCCAGACTCAAGAGTCAACATAATACAGTCTTTTAATCCATTTAGATTTTAATTCAATTCAGTAATTCCATTTATAACAATGGAAATGAATAAACAGTAATACTAATCATATTAGATCGGAGTTCAGCAATACGACTATAATTCAATAAGAGAACTGGGATAATTAATAGTCTGCTCATTTTTATTTCAATTCCAATCAGTCATTTAGGTGTAACCATTGGTTCTCTAATATACTTGTTATTTCCTATGGACATCACATTTATATTTAATGTGTACATTAGGGTCCTCGTAATTATCACGTATGGAGGTATAAACATTGTTCACAACCTTAAAACAACATCCTAACTCAATAGGCTTTTACTCAGAAAAATCAGACTTCGAATCTGTAATCTTCTCTAAGTTTGATTACTTGTTCGATTACCTGTTGGTTAACCTAACAGTACCAGTCAGTTAGCTGAATTTATCTCGGTCACCTACGGTCAGCTTCTCAAAAGCTTCAGATCTCTTTGAATTTCTTCAGTTAAGTTCGGTTAGCTGTTCGGTCAACACTCGGTTAACCCCTCGGTCACCTGTCGGTTGATCGAAACCCATTTGTCGATTAATTGAACTAGAGTTCGGTTCCCTTTTTAGAACCTTGCATTTTTCTGAAAAATCCATTAGGTCCAATCGGTCACCCTTCGGCTGACCGAAGTCACGACTTCGATTACCCGAACCATTTCGGTCAGCACTCGGTCAGCTTTCCAGAAGCTGAACTTCCCTGAGAAATCAACTCAGATGGGTTCGGTCAGCTGTCGAACTGCTGACCGAACTGCTCCTAGAAATTCATAAAATTTCTGAACAGGAATATGGAATTTGAACTCCATTAGTTCTAACCACTTCTATAACATCCTAAATCAATAGAAATGCATATACTTGCCTCTTCCGAAAATCAATCAACAAAAAGCCCCTTACTTGCTTGAGTTTGAGATGAGATTCCTAATTTGAAACCCTTTTTGAACCTAAAATTAAGACCAATCCACAATAGTGCTTCTATGAGCTATCTATGCTAGAAAACACTTTAAATCACTCAATGGAATTACAAGGCTCTACAAGGAGTCCAAACACTTACTCGTCGCTCAAAGGAAAGAAATCTTGAGGTCTTTTTCAAGCTTTAGCTCCAAGAAAACCAATGGAAAGATGAAGAAGATGAAGTGGATGAACGCTTCCCAACTCACTTAAATCCCTTCCAAATCTTAACACTTGATGGAGAGAAAATAGAAGAAGAAGAAGAAAAAAGAGTCTAAGGCTATCTCTTTGGTGAGATTGAGTTGAATGAATTCATTGAGTTAATCTCTTAGCTTATATAAAGAAACCTTTTCCACTTAGCCTCTCTACCACTTTCTCTAATTACACTTTAAGTCAAATGAAAGCTCATTTGACCCGAAATGAAATCACGTCAATTATGAAAGTTAATGTACTCTTTGAGATATACGTGTTGGTATCAAGAGTTATCGTATTCGATGAAATACTTGAAAATTCATACTTACGAAAAAGTCCTTGTATCACATTGTTTAAGCCTAAAATCAATACAAATCATTCAATCTCATTAATTATCATTTCATTAAACTCAAACCAATCATTAGAAACTAATTCAACTCTATGGGGTCATTAACGGCAATTAGCTTAATTAAATATAATTATTTAACATTAATTCCAATCAATTAGAATTAATCTCGATTAACTCGGGACGGAATGCAACCAAAACAACTTTTTCTAAAGCCCCACCTCCCCGTACTTTCTCCTTGGATATGTAAATTGGGTTTCCAAAATAGTTTCAAGTAGGAAATCCTCACCCGAGCTTGGGTTATAATTGGATGTTCTTTTACCCGAAGGGTAAAAAAAAGATAGCCCGTATTGGGCCTTTTTATTTTTACAGGTATGCCTCCTCCAGTCCAACAATCAGTTGAGATGGGCCAAGACTCACCTGAATGTGAGGCTATATATAATCAAACGGGCCGGTCCAAATCAGCTTTGCCCCGCCTCACGTGGGCTTTCTCTATAAATATCAGCACAGAACTTTGGCATTTTGACTCGGTCAAGATTCAAATACACAGTAAACACGGTCTCAAACAATGTGTTGGTGCCATATCTGCCGTTATAACTGTTCCACAGATATTCTAGTATGTATTGGTTTTCTATTTAAAAGTAATAATTCTAAAAGAAGTTCAAATAAGAGATTTTTTTCTTTTTTTTTATAAATCTTCAAGTTGCCTTTTAGAGCGCTGTTCATGAAAAAAAAAAGAAGCTTCGGTGATGTTTAGAAGCAAAAAATGTGTGCATATATATATATATGATTTTACTAGAAATATTGGAGTTCCAATACAATTTTTTTTATTTCTTTCTTTGTTTTTTTTTCTTTGGACTCAGCCCATAGAAAAAATTGGGCAGAAATTAACCTTTTATAAGGTGATACAACTCAGTAGGAAATCTTGTTCTCATTTTAACTTTCATTTTGCATGGTAGGAATGAAAAACGCTGTGCTAGTCTAAAATATATAGACGCTGAAAGGTGATGTCAAACACTATATTTTTTCAAACCTATATCCATTTTAGAAAAATAGAGGAAAAAATCAAACCTCCCAAATATGTGCTTAGAGTGATTTGTGATACATATCAATAAGATTGAAAGTAAAAATTTTACGTGTTGTAGAATGTAAAAATTTTACAGCATAATACCTTTTACAGGGCAGTAGCTGTGGTCCATGGTTCAATACTTTGGACTGAACATAATGCATTAATCAATATTGGAAAATGATCGTCCCCTTACATCATTACATCCTTTCGGTATGTACCAGCTATTGGGGCCCACTTCGGACCTTACAAATCATAAAACAAGGGGGATAAAAAGATGGGATTCGGGTGGGAACATCCTAGAGCACATTCAGATGAGTCCCAGCACGAACGTTTGGGTGTGTTTTTTTCTTTTTTCTTTTTTTTTTTGGGAGTTTGGGGTGGTGGGTTGTGTGGTTTGCAACCTCCATCCACATGAGCTGAGGAGAGGGAGTGCTTATAATATAAACATATTTATATTTTATTTGTCATTCGGAAATTATTATTATTATTAAATCAAATCTTCAATGGTATCCTGAATAAAAACGCACACGTGATAGGATCATCTCAGCAACAATAACTGCAAAATTGAAGCATCTCATCCATACCTTGCACCATCAATCACAGGCTTATATCAATCCAACTGCTCCACAGACCATGCAAGTCCATGGCAGCTTCTGCAATCTGAATCTTGCGGACTCGTTGCAACCAACGAAACCACCCATAGCACTAGCCACTAAGACGCCCGCAATAAATAAACGGAAACAGGGACTTTCATCAAGACCCAAAAGTCTGAAGTCACCCCTTGTCCACACTTACGTTGATTGCACAACATGACCCCACACATAAGACCATGCTTGGCCAACCATAATATACCCACTTATTTTTTTCCCTCCCCCTATAATAGTCTACCTAAATAATGGGAACGATTCTGCAAGCAATGGGATCATAAGGTTATATAGCACATCTAACATATTTCCTGCGAGGCTGATATTCATAAACAGGTTTGTCAACGAATGGTCTCTTGCCCTTAGTGGTAAGAGGTGACAGTTTTTACCCACCTCCCCAGGGTTCAAACATGGGCAGGCACTTTTCCTCAACCGAGGCTGTGCTACCTCATTGCGGTTTACTCCCCTCATCAAAGGGCTAAGGGCCCCAGCCCCCCTAAGCTGGGATACCAAAAATAAATAAATAAATAAACAAGCTTGTCATGGGTGCGAAAAATGCCAAAGAAAAAAAAAACTAAAACGACATAATAATAATAATAATGGATGTGTTTTTAACACCTTACGTACTCTTTCTGCTAGGTTTATTTAGTTTATCTATAGTGAATGCCTTGGCCAGGAATCAGTGTCTGAGGTCAAAGACAGTAATTTCTATTCCAAAAATGTTGCTGAAATGTTCCCACTGGTGGGAAAAATGATGCCCTAGGTATGGCATAAATATGGCAGGGACACCATTTTATGGGCATAAGCGCAATGAGAGTAAGCTACCTACTTTCAAGTATCCAGAAACCATAGGCTCCTGCTAATCAAGAAAGCCTGCAGAAATTTGAATTTGAAAAATCAGTCCCTTTCAGGCATTAAAGGATCAGATTAGAGTAAATGAGAGCTTTTACCATATGGTTTATGAATTACCCAAATTGAATATAACCTGACACTTGATTAGTGTAACACCAAAACCTTGAAACATACTCTTCAGTATTTCAAACATCCTCGCAGTCATCGTAATAGTTACAACCTGTATTGTAGGAACTTTCCCTCGATGGAAATGTTGCCATGTCAACACTCAGGTAGTCTGGGCTGCACTACTTCCAGGGGAGGCCGCAGAATGCAAACCATTTCTTTGGTCTTTCCGAAGTAAACCTGCAATATTTTTTTAATGATGATATTTTCTTTTCGAGAAGGAAAGACTACCAAAACAAAAACAAGTATGAGGTAGAAGAGAAGCTCACAACTCATATAAATAGAAATTTACAAGTTTGAGATCAACAACTAACATCTTTTGTAAAAATTGGGAACGTCCAAGAATAGGAGGCTCCTTGATGTTAACCCAGCTGCCTCCATTTTAAGAGTGCTGGAAAGAGTTATACAATGTATTCTTTTCTTTGAAGGCTTATCATTGTGGTGAGATTGGTATCCAAATTTAAACTGTAAAAAATTTTCCCCTTTGTTGTTGCATGGTACCCAACAATCATTTTTCACTCTTTCCTTTACATCCAAATAACCCTACAACTACTTCTAAACTAGTGGGTATGGGGTGAATGGTAACTTGTTTTTGCAACACATAGCGAATGGTAACTAGCTTGAGACTGAAAAGTGAAGAAGGAAAATCAACAAACCTGATCCAATGAGTTCCTCAATTTACTCTCCATTTCTTCAATCATCCTTCCCATGTTACACAGGTGACCATCTGCAACTGAGAGGTCTAGATTCATCTGCAAGAAGCATACATATTTATTCTAGTGTCCATTTGAAGGAAATATCATAGCATCATTATGACGTCAAAGTAGTCAAACTCTGGCACACAGAATCATACTTCATGCACCTCGAGTAGGAACAGAGGCCCAGAATACAACCACACTTATTTTGAATGATAATGGGCTGGCAACTTAACAGGGTTAACAGCAATTTACGCGCCCCCCCCCCCCCAAAAAAAAAAAAAGTGACGCTAGGCCAGTAGAGCACACTTGCAGATGTCATCCAAATTCCATGCTCGAAGTATTCAATCAGTATGTCCAATTCTTTGGAACACAACATGAATGACATAATCCTAACTTTCCTGAATGGCTGCTATCCAAAGTGCTAGTAGCCTCACCGATGTTTGAGGGCAACCCCAAACATTTGCCACAATGGTGAAACCTATCGGGCAATCAATAACTTGGCGTTCATCTATAGACCCAAGCCAGTACTAGATAAAACCACAACTCAAGCTTATACCTCGGGGTGTAAATGAGCTGATTCAAGCCAAACTAAGCCAAGTTTGAGCTCCCTGATCCACAATGGCTTTGACTCAAGCATCGGCCTGGATTCATATACGATCACTTAATCAAGCCGAACAGGCCCTAGCTTGAGCTCGGCTCAATTAGCTCGCGAATCAAGCTTGAACCCAAGTCCAACAGAGCCAATTCGAGGTGGCTTCACTCATTGAGAGCCCTACTTACAACTCCTATCAACATCGACGTCCGATGTTTATTATTGTAAATCAATGCCTGGCCATGGTGACTGAGAGATAATAGACTCAGTTATGGAGCCCTTGAAGCCCTTTTGCTCATAATTTTTGTTACTCTTGTGTATCTAACAATCAGTGAAAACAACACAAACCTAGACCAGGATCTTATGGTAAATAAAATATACCATGTTGATCTAGTTATTGTACTTTCATTTTTAGCAATGAATTAACTATTATATATAGGTTTCGTCATCCTTTATCTTTATCTGCTTCCAATGGCTTTGGTTTCATGCATTTTAATTAGTGGAACTCAGACAGAAATGGGAAACATTGGGAGCATTTATGAACGTGTATTACCTACCAACTCTGCAAGGATTACAATTTATATATGTAAGTGGATGAATCCATAGCTTGTTAGAACAGCCCCAGGCAATTTTATTGAAGCCACATCAGCACATGCATTTTTTAGAGTTGAAAAATATACACATTAAATAAAGGGTGGTTTACATCTTCACCCACACTCACTGATCCAAAGAGGAAAAAAAAAACCCATCTTAACTAATACTTCTTCTGCAAGTTAACTATAACATAATAAAGTTTTCGGTAAGGAAAAATGAAAATATATATTCACAAAGACATGAACCTTGACATGAAAATATATTCAGGACACAACAACTGAACAATAGCGACGGTAGAGAACTTATCAATGATTAGGTCAAGATATAAGCAATGAAACTTGACATAAATTCTAATGTGAGCCGATCATACAACAATGCTCATACATCTTTTCCTATGCATCATTGCATATTCATGTTTTCTAACAATTATATATATAAACTAAAGTTCAACCATAAAATGCGGTTTACATCTTCACCCTACTTTCGCAAACTATAACATGATAAAATCTCAATATGGAAAAATAAAAATAAAATAATCATAAAGATATGCACCAACGAGGAAATCAATAGCAGCAGCAATGGTAGAGAACTCGCCACTGTTTGCTTCAAGAGAATGAGCCACAAAATAAAACACAACATTTTAAATTATCAATAGTCATTGTCAAAGAGGACTTACTTGTCTTCTAATTGATCCTGACAAATTGAAAGTGCCGGATGACTTATCACTTGTGGTCAATGATAACATGACAGTGCTGGTTAAGCAGTAATGTGCCATTCCCTCTTCCTCAACACCCACCTAGAAGGAAATTAAGAAGCTCATGTCCATCCAAAATCAAAAATAAAAAAATAACAAAAATTGCATGATAAATAAATATGATAGGACTCTTTGACATGTATAAACATGCAGCATATGCAGTAACGCAAGGCCATACTTCTCGTGATTTTTACAGATATCCACTAAAAAAAAATTTACCTCTATAACATGAATAGCATCCCATGCACCTTCTTGCAAGTTGCCTCTTCTACCATGTCCTGTCTGGGAGCCATCTTCATTCCCAACAACCACAACAGGGAAATCATATAAAATCTTGCTTAACGAAAAGCTACGCCAGATTAATAGGAAAGTTTACCTTTCTTTATCAAAAAGCAGGCTACAAAGCCTTCATTACCATCTTCCCACATGTATACCGACGAAATGCCCCCTTCATAATATCTACCGATGCAATCATGCAAAAGAAATGCTATTACTTCTTCAGAAACACCAAAAAGCATCCTTTCATTGTGTAAACTGACACCATTTGCACAGCCAGCCAGATGTATGTACTCAATGAAGAGTTAATGACATCCATACTGGCTTGATTAGATGAAGGTAACATCTAATGTTAGACAAATCTACCGTTGAAAAAAAAAAAAAAATACATGGCAAGTTTTATATTGTATGTATCTGAATGAACACAAGCATAGTTAAGGACGAGGGAAGTAAAGACCTCACTGGTCACGATAAATTGCAAAGATGTCATTTGCTTCAACTTCAAGTTTCCTCAAATCAGCCGATGGAAGAGGGCCATCCTCTAAGGGGGGATGATATTTGTTTGACCAAGGCGATCTACAAATGAAAATAAATAAATCAAAGACAACCATCTAATGTTCAGTCCTTAATGAATCAGAACAATCTATGAACTTAAAAAAACATCTAATTTCTTAGGAAAAAAAAATATGACACTTAAATGTGGTTCCAAAGTAACTTAGAATGTCTTTACACTGAAGAAATTTTTTTCTAGGAACAGCCATTAGTCAATTAGTTTGGTTTTTACCTATAGGAGTCGGCATCTCTGTTGTACTCACACAGTATGAACTCCTTTCCAGATTCCACATCGCATAAAACCTGTTCTCTTGATCCAAACAATCATTACACCATCCATGAAGAAGAATACAGACCAACTTATCAAATAGATAAACCATAAAATTTAAAGAATAGTCCTTTACCAGCTCCAGAAGTCTAGTTACCGACGGAATGGGAAAAAGATGAATGAACATTATGAGAAAATGTATAGAAAACAGTCAGAGGCACATGTTACGTGAGGCTACACAGGAAGCAAAGGTATATGCATACAACAGCATACATGATGCAAAGAAGTCTTTGTTAGAGGATAAGGGAATATCATGCACCATATTGCCGGAGAGGGCTAATCAAAACCATGATACCCAGACCTAGTGGTCTGAATATTGAATTGGATCATTAAATCAAACAGCAAACTAAACCATGAATTGTAAATAAGAATGTCATGGATCTTTTCTTTCTTTCTTTCTTTTACATTCTTTCTATCACCACCACTGTCACCACCCCATCATCTCTCATGATCATGGTGTTAAAAGACCCTCGCCACCGAGTTTGTTACGAATTGGCCAAGTCACACCAAGACTTATCTGAGTCCATGTGAGTTGGTAGACTGAGTCTGGCACAACTCAGTGAGTTGCCTCACTCCTCAGGCTCAACTGGTTTTTGACATGTTATATTTCATTAACAGTAACTTTAATTCCACAGTTTGGCTTGAGGAGTCTCAAATGTGAGATTGAACCCAGGTACCTTCCATGAAGATGCCTAATTAGTGTACTGTTGTATTCCCACAATTAGCTCACCCTTTTAACATTTTCCTTTGGTTTGAAAGAAATGGAGATTAATACATAACAAAGGAATATTACTTGGATATAAAATGACTAATTTAAAATTTGAAAAAAAAAGACAGAAAAGCCATCTCCATTGGTTACATTTTTGTACAAAATCATGACACTTGACTTATTTAAGAAATAATAAGAGTTATTGTAACATTCACAAAGAAAGGGATTTCAGAATAAGGTTCAAAATCTGACATGTATGGACTTATGATATTGGACCAAGTCAGAATGGCTCAGCCTTATACCAATATTTTGTATTGCAAAATTATTTAACATGTACATCTTGGGAAAAAACATACCATGACTTCTTAAGAGGGATGATGATGATGATCTGGGAAAATAAAATGAATACAAGTAAGGTGTTTGTTTTTTGTTTTTTTTTTTCTTTTCTGAAAAGGTGACTGTATTAAAAGGAGGAGGCTATACAGTATAGGAGGACAAACAAGGTGGCGCCTCACCTGTAGAAACTTCCTAAACTTGAAATGATGAACATGAAGTACAATACAATGTGACCCACACATTATCATGGACAGTCATATTTCCCAAAAAAAAAAAAAAAAATTGCTATATTTTAACATGCTGTCCTGATTAGAATGACAAATGAGAATTCCCATAATAAAACATGTCAGACCTAGGAGTTTTGTTGGCCAAACTAGGAAATGATAGAGAAACGTAAGCAGCAGCTAATGGAATAAGTTGGGTGTACATGTTTTCCAATCAATCCTTGCAGTTTGAATCCTTGAAGAATTCTGCATTTTCTTGAATTCTGTTTTGAAGATAATATTTTCGAAGATAAGCACCACTAAAATCCAATTTAAGCTTTACAGTATTAATAAATAATAACAGGCTTCATAGTACATAAAGAATGCAGATCTAATCGGATTCCATCAAAAGGTAACAGATCAACTTGGTGTGTGGCGACACCATGAAAACTACTGCTTCAAACAAGGAGATGCAAAGAGGGGGGGAATAAGCAATAGAGATCAGGTTCTCTACACCCTCACTCATGAGAAACGTGGCACAGATCTGAAAACAGACATAATGAAGACATTGATAAACAACAGGAAATCGATTTAAATAAAATGCGTATGAGAACACACGACAGCTGTAAGTAAAATCATCATATTTTCAAGCCATCAACAACAAAAATCGCACCCGAAAACCAATAACTGGAAAGGGGTTTTTTTTTTTTTTTCTTTTTTTATAATTTGAGTTTCTAATTCAAACATGAAATCATAAGCCCTAGAAAATGAACATCAAAATAAGAATACAAGAGAGAAGAGTAAGAGCAGGCAAAGATCAGGAAACAAACCCTAGCGCAATCAGGGTTCAATAACGAACGCAGCACAAACAGCATATTACAAAGATTGAAAAATGCACAAAAATAGAAAAAAAAAAAAAAAAAGAAAAGAAGAAAAGAAGAAGAGGGCAAACACACCATCAGAATAATCAAAGCTGAAAAGCTGAAGTACTAAAATAACTTCCAGAGAGGGAGAGGGAGAGGGAGAGGGAGAGGGGGAGGGGGTGGGAAAAGAATCAAATCAAATAAACGAAAGTGGTTGGTGTTGGTTGGGGTTGGGGGTGAATATTTATATTTATATACCTGAAGCGGCTGATCGACTTGGGAGAGGAGATCGGAAGAGTGCTGAGGAAGGAGGGTGAGGAGAGCTGAGAGGGCAGTTTCGGTGTGATTTGGAGAAATCCTTCTCATCAGATCCATTGCAGCCTCCATCTTTCTCTTTCGAGTCTCTCTATATATCTATATTCCTATCCCTCTATTTATCTATCTCTTTTGGACGTGGGACGTTGCCGCGGAGAAAAAGGAGAGGTAGAGGAATTAGGATTTAGAGGGTGAGGGCGGGGGAGCCGATAGAGATTTTACAGAGAGAGAGAGAGAGGGAAAGGCGTTTGATCCGAGTTTCCCTCGCGGGAACCCATTTTATACTCCACACATTTTATACCCCTTTTTCTTTTGTTTATTTTTATTAATTTGGCTCTAAAACTTTTTCTTTTTTCTGTTGTTGCCTTCTGTTTATTGCTAGCCTTTTATTATTAAGGGTAAAATCGTCCCAACTGGTTGCACTAAGAAGAAAACGGGACTAAATTGTCCTATAGTGTGTGTGTCTTTTTTTTTTTTTTTTTTTTTGTGGTATTAAAGATGTCTTAGTTTTTCTTAAACGGAAGAAAATGTCCTAGTAGTTAAGTTAAGTAGCAATGTTGTCCTGTGTAGTATCCGTGGGAAGGAGAGAACATGAAAATAGAGATAGATGAATGTCATCTTGCATCATATAATGATTGCAGCATTACGTATTCCTATCAGAGATAATAGGGAAGGTGCAAATGTATAAATAGGCTTTCAAATGATTCTACTAACGTCAAACAGGTTGTTGAGAATCGAGAGTTGTAATTCTAAGGGCCTTTAATATATAATGACAAATTTTGTTTTTCTATTTCATTTTGGCACCCCCAAGACAAGCTTGAGAGGTCCACGAGAGAACCCACACGAGTAGAAAAAGGAAATCCCACATAAATGGAAAAAAGAGCCCATGGAAATGTAAAAAGGAAACCCACATAAGTGGAAAAGAGCAGCACCCCAAGTATCAATATCCTAGCCGACTAATTAGGTGACATGCGGAGTTGTAAATCAACCCGGCAACCCCTTATTGTCGTGACAACATAAACTTAGAAGGTGATTCAATCTGATAATGCATTACTCTAACTACGACCAGTTTTCTTTTTAAAAAAAATGCCACAGTATAGGGACCAGATGAATGCTACAACGCTGAATTGATCACATGTGGGCCCCCATAGGAGGCTAGTTAGCATTCAGACTGTATCATTTCTTATTTATCTTGTGAATGGAGTGCAGTGCCTCGCAAAGCCTGAGAGGTCACTTTAATTGGACTCAACTTTAATTTGACACAGATTTTTTTTTTTCAAGGGAGCTTGTTGGGTCCTACACATTTCCAAATTTTTAAGTGTGCTTGGGTAGTAGATTGTTCATTGTTAACCGAACAGTGCAGATACATAAATAATAACTTGTGCACGTTGTTTCAACCTCATGATACACACAAGAACAATCCTACTTTCATCAATGGCCGCAATGCATACCCACTTACCATTGAGGATTTGCTATATAAAAGGTAGATAACATTAACATGTAAAGACCAGCTTATGTTAATGTTTTTGCTTTGATTTGAAACTTTTAAATACACACAACATGATATGCTGCTGAACTGGAAAGGGGATATTGTCGGTTATATTTTTCCAACAAATGGTTTTACTAAGCTTTCTTAAAAATGAATTTCATCCGCCTGTCGAGACTCAAGGGGAAGGGAAAGAAGGGGTATTTTAGTCGTTTTCAAAAACTTGATACGTTGGCAGTGGCGCCTCTTTTTTTGAAACTTTTTGAAAGACCATTGCCAGGTTTGCTACTGAAGCTACCCTACCCTACCCCTCCATATCTGATGGGCCCGTCCATCTTGTGAATGCTCACTGCCCACAATTTCATAACTCCTGGGGGTGTACAAAAAATCCGTCAATCCGTCAATTCGATCCGATCCGATCCGATCTGCGGATTTTGATCCCATCCGAAGGCCAACGGATTGGTGATGGATTGGAAATTGTGTAATCCGTTAGCAATGGATTGGTGGCGGATTTCACCCTTAATCCGCGGATTCAATCCGATCCGATCTGTTGTCATTAAATATAAATAAAAAAAAATATAAAATAAGAAAAATAAATGTAAGGAGTCGCTAACCTTATGAATAGAATAAGTATACAACTCTCAACTCATGCCCCTTTAATTCAATGGCTTCAAAATTCATAGTTTTTTTTTTCTTCTTTCTTTTTCAGTGTAATGTACATGAACAGATTGAACGGGTTAATCCGATTCGATCCGTTCCTCCACGGATCGGATCGGATTGGATTTGAACAGTAATGGATTGGTGACGGATTACAAATCCATAAATCCGTAGGCAACGGATTGGTGACGGATTTGGCCCAATTCACACCAATCCGATCCGTGTACACCCCTAATAACTTCCACAAGGTTCCACTGTCACACAAAATGTTTTCATTCAGATGTGGGACATATTGCCATTGCTCATGTGGACACACCCATCAGGATGGTAAGATATTGGGGGCCGGGCCACTCATGATGCCACTTCCTCAATTTAGACACTAAAAGGAAACGGCTTCTGACCATCCGAAGGACCCAACCTGAAAAAAGGGGTTACAGGCCCATTGACATTGAGTTGGGTTAGGGTCCCTGCTTGAGGGCCATCGAGAATTTCTATCCATATTGCCCAATGCCCAAGCGTCTATCCACCTTATATGCATTCTTAATACTGTCCAAAAATGTAGGGGGCATTGCAAAAAAAAAAAAAAAAAAAGATTTTTTTTTTCCTCCGCCCACTTTCCATATCCCTAAACCAAATAGAGTCAGGATCAATCTTCGATTATTTGAGGAGTGGATATAGAGATGCCTCACCATTGGGCATTGGGCTAATAGTGGAAATATGGATACTGCGATGCAACCCTTTCCTCTAATTGGAAATTATTATCCTCAATGTTTCCCAGTGACCTTTTTGAAATTTAACATTATAAATAAAAAAAAAAAAATGGTGGCCATTAGTTGAAAGCACGTTATCCACAGCTCATGGCTACCATCAGTTGGTCTGCTTTTCCATCCAACTCTTTTTGAAAATAATGATATGGAGTAGAGTGGAGTTGATTGGAAGGCACTTCAAAACCAACCACGACAGAAGAATAGCTTTAGTCTAAGCACTGGGTCCTCCCAAATCATTCATGTCATGTGGCGTGGGGATATATCATTTGACAACATAGGACCTACCAACCTACATTGATTTCTTCCTTTTTTTTTTCTCTCCTTTCGACATATCTAATATACCAAAAAAGGCAAGGTGTCTGGGGCAAGCAGTTGCAGGACCAGAGTGAACCAACGAATGATGGATTTGAACAGGAGATGGCTGTAAGAAATTAGGCATGCATACATCATGCGACGACCAATAACGTGCATTCAGAATTTCAGATCAATACCATTACCAATGGGCATTAACTTCTAGAATCATCGGCCAAATGTTTCCATCCGAAGTTTTGAGAAATAGGGCTTCAATCTTGAAACGGCCAACCAAAAAGTTGACATGAGTGAGTGGGTGGGTGGGTAGGACCGTGGCCCTGAGTAGTGTCTTTTCCTCTCATCTATTTCCCTCTTTTGAGGTCACCAGATAATAAATAGTAAGGAGAATTAATTGTCGCCAAGCGACTGGTGGCACATGGATGGTTCTACTAGGCTCAGGAATTCCAAGAAGGGATGTGGACTGGGCTTTCCAAACTCAGCATTTTGGCCATTGTAAAGTCAACCTACTTTCAGGAGTTGTTCATGTCATCACAGTTACAAATCTACAGAAAGATCACTTACCCCCTGCGAAAGTAAAAGGAGACCCATATGTTTTCACCCTTCACCCTTTGCACTCTTTCAAAGCCTTCACCCACCTCCACATAAAGAGGTCTGAAAGACCAAACATGCCCTAATGACTACATGGGAATTTTCTAGACAAAGATAATAGATTTCCTTAAGAATAAACCATCAATTCAACAGTTTGCAACTGTAGAACAATTAAACAAACCACCTTGTGTCCTTGCCTAGTATAAATGCATGGTTGATTGTTGGGTAAGGGCGATACATAGTTATCTATGCCTCAAATACCACGTTGATTTGATTTCCATAGCCATCTCATTTTAGGGACCTCCAAAATAGCCGCTTGAAAATTTTGTTTCAACCGTTCACTTGAATGGCGTTGGTCAAAGGCAGATCAGATACTTAAATAGAAATTTAGGGTCGATTTGGTAGAGCACTATAAAGTTGGAATTTTAGTGAGGTTCCAAAATAGGCACCAAGATGGATTTGCTAAATGATGAGAAGATATATATTCATTTGAGAATAAGGGTGGGAGGGGAGAGTTTTTTAATGACCCATCACCTTAAGTTTCTGCCTAGAAAATCCTCCACCAAATGGACCAATAAGTTGAAGCCTCTCTAACATTCATGTAACGTACTCTATAAAACTACTGTAGCAACAAGAACAATTAAATGGATTTCTACCTCTCTTCTTTAAACTTAAGATAATCTCCCTCATCTAGATTTCAAGCTTTGCAACATGGTATGATCAAATTCAGCAAAATCAATTCTTTGCTGCATAAGCAAAAAATACAAAATAATAATAATAATAAATAAAAAACAATGCAGTTTGGCCAATAATTCAATTTAATCAACTTTAATTAGCTGACTTCAGAGGTTTGTCAGCAGGTAAATTCTTGCAATTGGCTCTCATACTCAATTTGGCACGCCGCTCTTCATATGATGCTGAAAAGCCAAAAGAAACCAAGCACACTTGTTAATAGACATAGAATCATGGGTGAGCGAAATAAGAGGATGCAAATTGGATTTATGATTTTATTTATACACAATTAAAAGGGTGGATAAAAAAGTCCTTGTCAGAAATACAAAACCCATTTTAAATCTTAAATTTTAAACAAGTATTTGATTCTCACGCTCTGTAGGTCGTGACATGAGAGGAATATGGGCGCTTTTCTTTTTACAATGTTCCAACGGACTTCTGCCTGCCATTTGATGAAAGCCCACACCACCAAATTACAGTCAGTAAGAGACACAAATCCTGCTGTGAGAATTGTGTAAATAACAAGGATGTTGCTTTATGCACCAGGTATAGACACACTGCTCAGGGCCTCCTGAAAGAAAGTGGCTTGCAGCATGAAAGTTTGGAATTCATTCTTCAAGTGGTCATGCAGAGCTCTTCCTGCATCTGGACATCATACCCCCGTTTATTCTTCAACTTGGAACTTGTTCATGAGACATTCAAATTACTTGCACTATTTTAATATGGAAACAAACAAAATCTCCCAATGACAAAAGGGTTTACTAGGAGAATGTGTCAAACATACTGGAAATGGTTGAATATCAAGTTCAAAGAAAAATTGTAACAAACTAGGCCAAGAAATGAGAATAATATGCACAAAGGATGCATTTTCCGAAACTCAAGGAGAATTTTGGAGTGCCTCAAGTAAATACAACACATATTGCTGTCATGTAATTCTTAAAAAAAGAGAAAATCATCATGAATTTATGATAAGTTGATAAGAGAGAATTTATTGCAAAATATACCTGACGAAGAGACAAAATGGAGACCATTAAATTCACAGCTTTCAAGAATCAATGGAAGCTCAGCAGCCATGACGTACTGTGGTTTTCTAGGGGTCCTGTTGATATCCAGTAGTTCATCTATGACCTACATCATATTCAACAGTAGGTAGCTAAAAGAGCCAAAATGATTTTAAAAAAACAAACAAACAATTGGCCAATTTTGAAGTTCCACGAAACTGCAGATGAGACAGTCTATCCATTATTACCGATAAAAAAAAAGTCTATCCATTACTTTTGATATTGTTCTCATCATTGAGTCATTCTGTGGACTGCATCCTTACCTTAACTACATTCTGACAACTGCATTTTAAAGCATAAGATGGACAGTACCACTTGCCCATAAGGCAAATGTAGGATATGTGAATCATTTTAACATGTATAGGCATATAAATACCTAAGTAGCATTTTTTGATTGCATCAGTGTTAAAATGAAAATCAGAGGCAACATGATTACTATTATCACTATTTTAATATTTATATATTTTTTTGGGGAATGGTAACATGATTTTATTATCACTCAACATTAACTGAAGGATCCCACGAATTCTAACGATTATAAACTGGTTAGCGAGTGAAACATCATGTATTGGCCTGATAATAATACAGTGGTGAGTCTCTCAAAACCAATTAGTTTAATAAGGATTTTGTTTACGCACTGTAGGAGATTCAAGACCTTGACCAATCATAAATAGCACAGCTACCATGCATCGGACCTGATGCCATAGAAAAGCACTACCTCTAATTGTCATAGCCCACACTTCCTTGCAATCAGACCTGAAATAACAGAAATAAAACATTACTCGTGGTGCCATGGAGCCTAATTCATTGAGCAAATTTAGTAAGAAATGCATAAATAGAAATAGTATAGCCTCCCAAACAAGAGGAGATGTAAAGATTCTTTTTTTAGAGAAACAATCTTTCCTTTTTTGAACAAGAAAAAAAAAAAAAACCATATCCAAAGACAATTTGAACTTCTCCATGAGACTTTGGCAAGGTGGGATTTCAAAGAAAAAATTGACCATATGCAAGATAGGCTCTCAACTATAAAAAGGTCAAATACTGGCCAGAAGAATTTGGTTAAAGAAAAACCTCAAACACATCTATGATCCATCTCTAGCAAATTGACACCTCATACCAAGTAATGAATGATCCTAAATGATATCTCAATTTCAAAACATTGAATGTGTTCATCTTGTGAGAAAGACCAGTGAACCACAAGAACTGAAAAGAAAAAAAGGTCTTCATTTAGGCAGTCAAACTGCAATGCTCTCTTGAACAGTGACGCTGTATGCTAAAAACCTACCAACTCTTGTAGAAAATTAGAAAATAGCTCTATATTCGCATAATACTTTGGTCGAATGATATTCATGGCAAGACAAATGGATGTTATAGGAAAAAAAATTACTCAAAAGGCAAAGAAACTGTCTGTATATAAAATGTAGATGGATGCATTAATTAGTCCCAAAACACGAAAATGAGCATACAGAGAAACTTTGACCTTTGATTGCAAGAAGAGATTTCAAATGAAGTGATCTGTCGCTTATAGTTGTGAACATTTGCTGCATCCATCTTGCAGAAGTTCCTGAAGTCGTGTTCCCCAATGAATTTCTTACTAGCTAAATCCATTGCCTGGTGAAGTACATGGGGAGCTTAATAATGTTAAGGGATTCTCAGTAATACTACTTACAAGAACAAAAAGAAAGCATAAATAAAGAAGGATGCACAAGTAAAATGATTGAACAAGGCAAGATGATGAAGTACATGAAAATAGATGTGCATACCGATATATCCAGATCTTCCCTCCAAAAAAGGTATTTATATTGCCTGCTTAAACAGCTAAACCTGCAACATCAGACAACTAAAAATCATTTCCATTTGCATTCATTTTTTTCCTTCATAGGAATTTATTGAGAATCCTGACAGTCCATTGGCCTACAAAAACATGAACCATTTTGGGATCTGATGCCCTGATGCCCAGATATTTCAAAATAGGCAACGTATCGTATCGCATTGTATCTGATACTTCACTTTTTATGTGTAAAAAAATCCATGTCCATGCCATATCCATGGCGTGTCCCTGCCGTCTCCATGTTGTATCTAGGCGTCATAGGTTTCAAGACTCCGAACAAGTCAAACTTATTGCTAAGGGCAGAAGGTATCCATGGTCATCCATATAAATCATTGAGGATAAACAGTTAAGAACTAAATGAATGGTCGTATCAGCCAAGCAGGTTGTTCTAAATACAAGGAATACCTATCAAAATAATATAAACATATAAGAAATGTTATTTGAATATGGCTTACATAATTTTGCCAGTTGTTGTAATTGCCGGTCCCAAGCCCGGATAAAGAATGGTTGTGTCAGGTAGGTTGATAGCCAGGGTAAAACTTTTGCCACAACCCTTACATTAATTCTTTGGGAGAAAGAGAATTCATTTAGCTGATCCCAACATAGTTGGGACAAGGCTTTGATGATGATGATGGTTTGAACATGGCTTACATTGATGCAATCAAAGGAGGGCCCTTTTCATTTGCGACCTACCAGGATCCTTTTTGCTTCAATTTTGAAGAAACGCATGGGTCCACATGTAACCTAAGTGACAAATTTGACTGGCATCTAACCGAGTGGATGCAAGTGTTGTCCTCCCTCCCCGTGGAGCCCACTTGGAAGTATGTCAATCGGCGGGGGTTGGGGATGGAAAGGTCTAAGCCTCATCATGGATTAGATTGGAGTTTTATCTTTAATGAAGTATCATTAGGAATTTAATTAGGAGTTTTAGAAATGGAGTTTCACTGAAACACGAATCTTAGTTGGAATAGCGATGCATGCCTAAATTTCCCTGGAGATCTATGAGAAGACATGCATAAAAGCAGGGCCTTTTTCTATTGGCGACAAAACATTTCATTAATGAAAGTAAAATACAAGGAAAATACTATTCTGCAACAGTAAAAGGTGGCCTAATCAGTTGGCAAGTCATTCATGGAATAATATCATCATCATTTCCTATAACGGATAGTGCTCATGGAATACTATACACTTGTTTTTGTTCTCTTTTGTGAGAATGAATAACATGCAGTTTGAGGTATTACATATATTCTTTCCTTTTGTTGAACATACAAATGATTTCCTATAGTGGAAGTCCATAAAATGCAAAAATTTATGCTCAACACATATTTGAAAACTGCTTTGATGGCAGTTGCAGAAGCTTAACTATGGGGGCCTGATTTCAAGGAAGATTGGAAAGAATATTGAGATAAGGACTATCCGCAATGACAATCCATCTCTCTGAAATTCTAGTCAAAGTCCTACTGCCAGTGGCAGATAATAAGCAACCAAAACCGCATCGGATCTTTTCTTGCACATCTAGGTGAGAGACCTGCTTCGATAGGAAACACAAGCTTGAATTACATATAAAGGGCAAAAGATCCATGGAGAAACATTAAAAATATTTTGAGTTCTCTTCTATTTAGCGAATGGAAAACCTTCATGCTCATTGCAATATGAAGTGCATTTCAGGTACCAGTTTTACTTCTATGATTTGAGCAAGTTCAAAAGCTATGAATTCATTTAACAAAACACGAACAAGCATGAAGAGATTTTGCCAAGTACATATTCATGCATATCTGATGAGGCCCATACTTCAGATACAGAGTAAAAGAACAGTGATGGATAAAGGAACCTCACTATTCAAAAAAGAAAAATGGAATACATGAACCTTGCGTGAAAATTGGGAGGAGCAGGACACCAGCCTATGACTCGGATATCTTTTGGGAGGACTCTGTTCAGGACCTTCACATAATCAATTTCTTCTGGGGAAACAACAACAACAACCAAAAAAAAAAAAAACAATGATTAACACATAGAAAGCAATAACAATGTATTTTACATGATTTGAAAGAACTCCACCCAATGGTTTAATTAATGCTACCAAAACAAAAGCGGCCTACTTTTTCTTTCTTTTTTTTTTGTGGCTAAAATTTACTATTTAGTATTATTGAGATGCTAGTCAAGATGTTCTACTGAAGGTGGTCACAGGATGGCCTTGAATTTTATGGAACCCTGCCGTCAAGTGTTGGAAGCTAATTTTGATTGTAGTGCATCAACAAAGCCAATGGGAGCAGGTTTCCAAAAATGCCATTAGGGATTTCCATGGTGTTTTACTTTTAATTTAAAACTTTTTGGGCCAGATCATGTTGCTTCTTCAAATTAAGCGAGGTTGTGGATGTGCTTCTTGGTTGTACACAGTTTGTTCAACTAGGTGCCAGGAACTCAACTGTGGGGAAACAACTTAGGATCGTTTTTTCCCCTTTTAGTGGAGAGGTTGGACAAAGATTGAGCCAGCCAGTCAGTTTTGATGTATGATGTTTGGCACATTATGCTTTGTAAAACCCATCTAATTTAATAAAACCATCACCTCTTTTTTCAAAAGGAAAGAAAAGGACTACTCAATTTATGGGGAGATTGAAAACCTATTCTGGGAATTATTTTTCTCATAAACTACCGAGATAATAAATAAAGAAGTTCCAGAACAACATCGCAAGTAACGATACGGAAAAAAAAACTTCAATAGGTGATAAAGGGCAATAAATACCACATATATACTCTGGACCAGTTTCCACAGGATTTTCATGCCCTCCAGTGTCCTTCAAATTAGATCGTACAAACAGCAAAATAACCTACATCAAATGCCCATCAATGTTTTCAGAGGCGACAAGCAAACAAAAGCATACCTCCTCACTTCTAAGTCATAAAACAATTCTTAAAAGTGATATGCACTAGAAAGTAGACAAACACAAGCAAAAGCATAAACACCCTGACAATAAAGGCAATGCAATTCCTTGACTAATTTGTTATTTAGCAAATAAAATTACAACAAAATTACAGAAGAAAAGGACATCAAATCACACAACAAATTAATATACTAAAACAACAAATCAATCTCCACAGTTCCTTGAGAAACAACTAAACAAACCTTGAGATGCATGCCTTGCAAATTCCTACATTTTTAGATTGAAATAAATAGAGATAATAGAGACTGCATGAAAAAATACTTGAACGCTTACGGAACAAACATAGCGTACTTTTGCACCCCTACAATCACTTCAAAGGAAAATTACACGAATAGCACACAATAACATGAGCACATCAATCAATGAACTCATATGACCATAAACAAAAGAATGATACTGAAGAGATGATCCATATTCCTTAAGAGCAAAATGTACCACAACTTTAAAGAATAGTATCAAAACATGCTCCAAATTATGACTAGTTACTAGTTAGCCATGACGGGCAGACTATGCCACTTTTTACTGCCGGTCCCAAACCTGGATAAAGGAGGAGGGTTGCATTAGGTAGGTTGACAACCATCGTAAGATTTTGTCACCCCACAAACAACATCATCATCATTCAAACCCAACATAGTTGGGACAAGGCTTTGCTGCTGCTGCTGCTGATGATGATGAGCCATGATGGACACAATTTAAAATCATAGGATTAACAAATGTGAATAGAAACGGGCATGAATGCATGATCACACCTACAGACTAAGGACAAATAATCCAAAAGGAAATGTTCAGTATGTTTAAATCATCTCCCTCATCCCTTCCGGAGTCCAATTGCCAAGGAAGATTGATGCAACTCTTGGAGTCATACTTAAGGCAAGTCAACGTAAAAAAAAGTAGGAGCTTTTGCGAATATTTGCTTTAATGAGAGGAAGGATTCCAAACAGTTGAAATTTGAAGAGAAGAAGTAAGGGCAACTGGCCAAACTCACCTAAACTTACTCAAGTATAGATGGGTGAAAGATTCTATGCCAGCAACAATCAGCAAACCAAGGTCACAAAACAGATGGAATTTTGAGAAGAAGCCTCTCCCAATAATGCGGCATTGAATGATGGAAGAGATAAGCTCCGGCTGGAGACAGTAAATAAGGAATGCAAGGATTAGGGCCGTTTGCCAAATGGTGCTCATAAATTGAAATGGGCTGAACTAGTGGAAATGGATAGCCACAAAAGGACTAAAACAACACGCTTATGTTGGCGATCAGAAGACTCCAACTTGCAAAGATATAATCAAGTAAGAGGCAAAGCAGATATGTCAATAGAAGGAATCCTAGGGATTGTTAGTGAAGAAGACAGAAAATCAGAAGTTTTATTTCACCAGCTCTAGTGACTAGGGACTAGGGAGGCCCTAAGAATGTTAAAGGGGTCTTCTTTCAGAACACTTAAATAGGAGACTCGGTCTATGCATTTATTTCACCAGCTCTAGCGACTAGGGAGGCCTTAAGAACTTTTTTCGAAAAACTTTTTTTTATAATGGTAAAAATTATTAATCAGAGGGTAGAACCCAAAGAAGGAACAAAACACTAAAAAAACCTCAAAACAAGCTATGCATCAAAAGATAAAGAACAAAACACCCCTTCCTTAGCAAACTTATCTGCCGAAACATTAGCCTCACGTAACACATAGGAGACTGGGTCTATGCATTGAAGCAGGTAAGAAAATCCCTCTTCATCTCCATGGAAATTTGTCCACATAGCGGCTGAAGTCAAGGCTTTATGCACACATCATTGGACAACACATTTCATCATGTGCATGGCCATGCAAATAAAAAGGCATATATACTGGGCATATATACTAGCAAAAGAGTGAATAGGGACATAAAATGTGTTGGTAAATATAGTACAGAGGAGGTAAGGGGGGCATACAGTAAGGCGTAAGGGATGTATATAACAAGATATTAAAGGATACAGGTATAGCACATATGTATGTTGAAAACTCTTGTTATCTCAATGAATTTTACTGTTACCGATACAAAATGTCCTTAAATCTCGTGGGGAACTTTCTTTTACTCTTTGTTCTTCATTTTTCCATCACACCAAATTCCTAAGCATAAAGGATGGCAGGGAGGGCAAACTATTGTTAGCAAAAATTAACATGACTCCCCACCTAAAGAAGCAAACACTTGCTTGTGAAGAGTATGTCTCAAAAGTGCAGCAAGTCAAGTGTGTGCCAGAGGGTTTTTTTTTTTTTTTACATCAATGATAGGCAGCTCTTGGCATGTATTCCACGAGGTTCTATAGAAAGGATGATTCTTATAATCTTATCTTGAATGCTAGATCTCCAACATCAACTCACTGATATAGCCTAGATAAAATAGCAACTTCATAACCTCAATCATTTTTTGACATAAAAAAGAAGTTAAAATTCTGAAGCAAATCTGATAAACAAGAAAATGAAGCTACTATTATAAAAGTTTAAAATTTAGGATTAAGAACTACAGAAGCAGTGGCTTGGAACAAGGATTTCAATAAAATAGAAATGTGCTTATAAAATCAATTTGACCTGCCCAATAGAGGAAACACCCTTATCAGTTCTGCCACACCTGGAGTAGCATGACTTCTCTTTGTCACCAACTAAAAGCTTTGTTTTTGCAAGTGCCTTGAAAATTTCTGACTGGACCAACAAAACCAAAAAGACTTATACCTAAGAAGAATAAATAAATCAAAAGCATCAATTCATGTTTTAGTGTTACATTCTCAGCCAAAGTGCTTTCAGTTTTAGTCAAGTGGATCTTGCACATGTTTTTTCTTTTTCTTTTGAAAAAATCCTTTTTATTTTTATTTTTCATTCCAACAGGATAATTAGGTAATGACAGATTGAAATAACTAAGCGAAACAGCAATTCAAAAAGTCGAATCACCAGAGTGACTCAGAAGGGCATCGAGTTGAATAACTCAGGCAAGTCTAACAAAGTTTTCAATAGACTGTCGGTTAACTTGGCGCTCAAGTCGACTTGGCCAAATCAGGGTGATTTGGGTCTAGCTTTTGACAACTGGTAGAAACACAGGAATATGCACTAGGGGTGCCCATCGACAAGGTCAACCTTAGCCAACCCGAGCCCAGCACACTGGGCTGGATGTGGGCTCTATTTTGGGGCCTGTAGGATGTACCTCAATACCTGAGCCTACATTTTTGGGCCAATGATTAAATCGGACAGGTATGCACCTACATATGCTTAAAGGCCTGGCCCTACATTTTTAACGTAAACGAGTCATATTTTGAAAATGGGCTGGGCCTGGGCCTGACTTTCAGGGCCATGGACTGGATCTGTGCCTATATTTTAGGCCTGATTAAGAAATGGGCCTGGCTTGGGAAGCTATAGCCTGGCCCAACCTGGCCCATGAACACCCCTAGTATGCACATGTAAAGGTCTCACCCACACAAATACAAATGAGACAAAAGATAGATAAAAGTACCTCAATGGTCGGATCCATTTGTGCCTCCGAAGCAAAGCCATAAAACCTGTAAATATTAAACATATTGATATACAGCCTTCATTGTATTTGCACATACTTCTGTGAAGTTTGCAACTTATTTTCTTCCTCCTTTTTTTTTGTCACTAGCAGAAGAATGCAAGGAACAAGAGCAGTGCAATCCAAGAACTTATTTTCTTAAACCACGGCTTGATTTGTCAATATCATTCAGGAAGCTTGTATACTTGGGTAAAAGGAACTAGGAGAGAAGGTAAGCAAACAAAGACATGTAAAGTAGTAGTTTGGCAAACATCAAGTCACAGGCGTGGAATATATTTTTTCCACACGTATTTAGATGTTATTCGGGTCTTGGTCCAATCAGGTCCATCGGAACAGGTCCAGTCCCGAGTATTTAAACTAAGACTGTCTGTGTCTTGGTTCAAGTCCACCATGGACTCATACGAAATCCAGCCTGTTTTCATCCCCAGCGTGTCTGGATGGATGGTGAGTTGAAGTAAAGTGAGGTGAAGCATCAAATCAAGAGAAAATAAAATATAAGGGGGTTATGATGGTCTTTTGTTTTTAGTGGTTTGATATGGAATCTTTTTTACTTTTTGTGTAAGAAGATGATTTTTTTTGTCATTTAGTGGAGAAAGGAGGTTGTTTTTTGACATTTCTTTGAAAAAGATGGAAGGAATTTTGAATTTGTGTATTTTTGATATGACCCTTGGTCTTTTCTTGTCTCAACAATGGAGGCTTTACCTCACCCCAATTCATTTCATCACCCATCCAAACACGCCCAGATCTCTACTACTAGGTCTACAAATGCTTTGAGTCTACTTATTGATATATTTTTAAAAAGGGGTGCAAGTACTTGAGTATGGACGCTAATGGACGCTGAACTGGACCCGAAATTCACAATAAAAAATTGGAAGATGTATACATGGTTAGTAGACTGTGGAACAGATCAAGTAACAAATTAGAGCTCAACGAAAGTGTACCTTTGACCAAAATACATGATTTTTAGGGCAATGTATCGTTTGGCATGGTGATGCAAGACCCCTTGGTAACAACCTGTTCCAAAAATAGGCAAATCGCAAATATTAGAATTGTCACCAGGCATACTGTTTTATGAACAGATCTCATCATATCAATATGGTAGCTTAAAATCAAGGTTGGGAAACTCGTGACTAGGACTCGGCTCGTCCAATGCAAACAAAATTGACTCAGATAGAGTCAATGCGGAGACTTGGGAGTGTCATATTTTTTTAAAAATATTTAAAATGAATCCATTACTTATAAAATATAAATATACATTTATTTAGATGCATTCAAGATAATCAATTCAAATTAATAAATTTATATATGCAATAAAAGTATTACAATAAGGAAAATAAAAGAAAAAAATATTGCACATTATATAATTTGTTAGTTCAAATATTAAATGTAAAAGATTAAATATAAATTTCAAATTACATTCCGGTAATTATTTTTAAATTGTTGACTCCAAATGCCATACATAATTACTTATAAATAAACTTTAATTGTTTAAAATTAGATCTGCCTATCAAATAGTTGAAAATGCAAACAACTCATTAAAATGAGATGACTCGGCCAAGTCTCCCCTATTTTTGACTCGATCTTTCGTAAAAAAGAGATGACTTGGGAGAATCAAGAGTCAACTAGGAGAGATTACCAAGCATGCTTAAAATATCGGCCGTACATGATACGTACTGGCGTTTAGGCAAACCAGTGAGTTATTAATCCGGCAACAACTTGGGGTAAATCTAAATAAATACAATAAGTAGACTCGTACCAAGAGCAACTATAAAAGGGGAGAATTTGCTACTATTCTTCAAGTGCAATATTGTTAAAAGGAAAAAGAAGGGGAGAAAAGAAAAAGAAAAAAAATGCATTTTGCATTTGCTTAGAAGCAATCCTGTCATTTATTTCTGTAGAGTGCTAATGGACCCAATTACCTCATTCCTCAATCCTTGAAGCATCCAACAAAAAAGCACATGGGTGTGGACTATGGACTATGACAATTCAAAGGCTAAAGAGTCAATAAAAAAAAAAAAAAGCTCTTACAATGTACAGAGAGAGAGAGAGAGAGAGAGAGAGAGAGAGAGAGAGAGAGAGTAGAAGCATAACCTGATTTTTTATGTCTGAATTTCTTCTCTGCGCATCTGATGGGTTTTCCATCATATAAAGAACTGGATGACCCGGAATCATCCTGCTGGGACATGTTGTTACCCCTTGTAACTTCACAGCTTCCTAATCCTAGGTCAGAGTCCAACATCTGCACATCATTAGATGAGTAAATTGTCTCACTATAATACGCATGATGAGCAAATTGCCAACACTCAATCGAAGTAGAAGTAGAAGTGTAGAACTCTCCACCCAATGCGATCATTCTACTTTCATTGCAAAAACCCTGCCAAAACCTTCCACCAGTAAAATCATTTTTTCTAACGATCATAGACATTGACAAAATAAATGTTTTTTTTTTTTGACTGGTGGTCAACTAACTAGGAATCATCCGAGTCCATTGGACGCGGTATGTGAAAATGAGAGAGAGAGAGAGAGAGAGAGACAGAGAGAGAGAGGTGAACCTTCTGACACGGGCAATTCGCCATATGCGACGCCAATCTTGCGTTCTCGAGCTCCAATTCCTGGGGAAGGATTGTGGAAACATTACAACTCTTTTTCTTTTTCTTTTTTTGGGAGGCAAGTCTGATGAAGTCTGAAGAGGAAGTAGAAAATGTAAGAGAGAAAAAACGAAAACCCTAGACCCTAGTTCTACCTCTATTCTGTTGCGGAGAGACATCAGCTCCTCGACGATGAGATCTCGATCTCGATCTCGTCCGTCCAATCCTTGCAATGGAAGAGGAGGTTCAGATTCTAAAACCTTGGCGCAGTCATGTCCTCCTCCCTCTGTCGTCATGTTTATTTGCTTTGCGCCGCCGTGGCCGGCCGCCGTTTGTTTCGCGGGTTGGTAATGGTTACTTTTCTTCCAACGCCACGGCCCCGCCGAGCTAATTCGCGCGCTGTGACCAGGGGCTACGGCTTTGGCAATAATAAGATGGGCTGTCCAACTCGGATGGATCGTGTTTTAGAAGATTTGGGCGGTCTTTTTAAGGCCCATGGTCTGGGTCCGAGACTAATATTCCTGCAAAGTAGAAGTAATTAAGATGGGGGTGCTCATGATGAATTGATAGGCTTGGCCACGTCCCTCTTTGGCCCGGGTATTAGTACTCGGGCCATTCTGGATGTATAATCTGAGTCTATTTAATTATTTGGGCTGGTCTTCGATTAGGTTTGAGGAGGATCAAAGCCGAGCCAAATGGCCCAAATAAATATTTCTTATATTCTAAGTGGCTTTATTTTCCTAAACAATTGACAGTAAGCCCCCAATCCCCTGCCCCGGCCTGATTGGCTAAATTTAAGGTTACGGGGTCGGGTTTGCATGAGCCTTTGTATGTGAAAAGGCACCCAGAGCTGTTTGATTTTTACTAATCAATCTACCAACAATACCGGTTACAACTGTAGTGAAAGTGATCCTTCAGATATAAATCAGAAAAATTGCATGTATATCTATCTATCTGTATCCCTAGTTTATAGCATGGACGTTTGAAAATCAAATAAACCTATCCTATCAAAATTTCCAATGAAGCTGAGTCCCAAAATTACCAACTGCAGAACCATTTGTATTATTCCTTACAAATTCAAAATCCAAATCGTTAAAAAAAAGAAAAAGAAAAAGAAAGAAAAAAGAGCAGTCCATGCTCCTTACTGTACCAATTCTGATGACAAATCAAAGATGAATCAACTAGGAAGAGGAAGCCGTAAACACGGGCTTGGTCGACTGATCATGATCAGAGCTTTTGGGATGATTTTCTTTTAGATGATTGGTATTCTTTCCATTGTACCTGTATCTAGTACATAAAATCTGATAAGAGAATTATGTATAAGAATCAGAGCTGCACTTTAAGAGGGGTGACAAAGCCTTCATCCAATCCATAAAACCGAACTAGGTAGTATATATAGATTAAAAAATAATAATAATAATAATAATAATAATTCAAACATGGAACAAACCACGACAAGTCGACTCTTAACAAGAGCATGACAGCTCCAATGTACTAAATAACAATTTATTGTTATTCCACTATCATATTATTCCAGTATAACATAATTAATTCCAATATAACATTATTCCAGTATAATATCATGACTACTGAAAAAATGAAATAAAACCTACTAACATCCAAACATACACATCATCAATCCCCATCCGTTGACCTCATTCCCCCAAGCTACTTTTGTTTCCTAGAATGAGAACTCGTACAACATATGGTTGGTATAATCCTGCCCTGGGCGCCGAGCCTGAGAAGGGAAATAGACCTTGTTTACAGAATCTGGAAATCCTTGACTCTCTAAGCAGAGACCACCATAAATCTTATACACATGACCACCCTTCCCCACAACATTGTTCAGCTGGTTACCAGAATAGAACTGCAATCCAACTTGGTTAGTCCACAGCTCCAACTGCCTGCCAGTCTTATGGTCCTTGACAACTGCTGCCTTTCTGAGGTTGTTCTCATCTCCGTGCTTGTCAAGAGCATAATTAAAATCGTAACCAAATGCAGTCTGGTTGATCCGGCTGCCAATCACGTGTGGTTCACGGAAGTCATAAGGTGTGCCCTCAACAGTGAGAAGCTCGCCGGTAGGAATGAGTGTAACATCATCAACAGGAGTGTAGTGAGAAGCAAATAGTTGGACAGTGTTGGATAGGATGTTGCCGCTGTCATGGCCTGCAAGGTTCCAGTAAGTGTGGTGCGCAAGGTTAACCGGGGTTGGCTTGTTTAGAGCTTCAGCAGTCATAGTGATGGACAAGCTGTAGTCATCAACAATTTTGTAGGTGACAAACACATCAAGATCACCAGGAAATCCTACAGCATTTCAAGAAAGTCTGTGTGTTAGGATTTTAGGAAGGACCATTGCGTTGCACATATGACTGGCTTTCAGTGGGAGAGGCTACTGATGAGTCTGAGAAAATTGACAATTTCAACTACAATTTGAGTAAGTAGAAATATTGCACATACAGAATTCCAATAGATTTTAGTAAGCTACATGATCCTGGAAAAAAGAAAAGGATTGTGTCATGTGTTGGGCCATGATTATAGATGGGGCCCATTAATTAATAATTATCAAAACTTTACCTTGCTCTCCATCAAAGCTGTGGTAGTAGAATTTGATGTAAGGGAATTCCCCAGTATCATGTTCAACTACAGTCCAGATAACCTTGCTAAATCCTCTATTCCCACCTAAAACATGAGAAATAAAACAAGTTCAATCAAATAAACGAACTTGCAATGTAAAAAGAAGGATGGTACAAATTGAAAAGTAAATATACCATGAAGAGTGTTGTTCCCTTCATTAGGAAATGTTCTATAGTGGTGGCCGTTCATCCAAAATTGAGCTCCATCAATTCTGTTTGCAACCCGTCCCACAGTTGCCCCAAAATAAGTTGTGTCATTCTACAACAAAACAAGAAAATAAAAATTAAGACAATCCATTTCTTCTTCTTCTTCTTCTTCTTCTTTTTTTTTTTTTTTCTTTTATCAGAGTTGGCAGAAATTTTTTTTATAGAATCCATACATAAAAGTCAGAAAATAAATAAAAAATACTCATAAAACCGAGTTTAAGAAAGCACATAAAATATTCTTGAAATCAAATAAATCCTAAAAAGAGACCGGGGAGCAATTTCTTGTGGGGCTTCAAAGTGCGGCCCATTTACCTCACAGAACCGGGTCCTCAAAATTAGTAAAATGTTATCAAATCTAAAAGACATTAACAAGAAAGGAAAATGAATCAAAGATTAAAAAATATAAAAAAAACCCTCCAAAAGAATCAAGAAAATGGAAATACACTAAAGAAGAGAAAATCTTACCACGTAAGAAGGAATTGTATCGAATCCAAGAACAACATCATTCAAGTTTCCTGCGAAACAAGCAGCACTGGAAAACATGAGAAAGGGAAAAAAAAAAAACCCGGATTATCTGTGTTCATATTTACCATCAACCCGATTTCTAAACATCAACAAAAGAAACCAACATAAAATCCAAACCTTGCGAGTCTGGAAGAATGACAGATATAACAGTAGCTCCCCAGTTCGTCAACTTCAAGGAGAAGTTCCCCCTCTGAATCTCATAGATCCCAACCTTCTTCCTTGCATCTACTACAGAAAGAGAAAATCCAATGAGAAGAAGCCCAAGAAGCACATGAGCCTTAGCCATGGCGGCAGAAAGTACCAGCCAAAATGGACGTAAGACCCTAACGAGTAAGAGAGGAAGGAAGGAAGCAAGAAAGCGATGCAGCTGATAACTGGAAAGAGATCAACAATATATTTAAAGTGTAAGAATCTTGTAAGCTCAAGCTTAGGATAAGGTAAGCCCAAATTTATAGTGGGGCCCACCTAGGAACCCACATGGGGATGGGAGTAGGGGGATTTCAAGGATTCCTTGTGATCTTACTCTTTGCAAAAAATTAGACCCAACCGTGATTCCTATCATCTCTATATGGGGCCCAAAAGTTTAATGGTTAATAATCCATTCGGATCAATATATAGTCAATTCAACGGTTTAATAAATTCGGATATGACCGAAAATTGGTGGACATGTGCAATTTAAAAGGGTCAAGTGTTTGGTCCATTTGGATGAATCAAATGTGGGCCTTACAAGCATGAGCTTACGATATTTTTTTCTAAGCTCGAGCTTAAAAGAGCCTTGCTCATATTTTTATATATATATATATATATATATATTGAGAGAGAGAGAGAGAGAACACAGATCATAGAGACGGATAGAAGGAAGGAATGGAATGGATAAATGTTTCTGAAGGATAAGATGATGACAAATATATCGATTGAGATACTGAAGTAGGATTTGGAGCTACAGTTGGGAAATCCTTCTGAGTCGCCTACCGGTTAGCAAGGAAGGAATTTAACCAAACCAGCGGAAAGCAAGAAACGTCCTTGCTGGAGCTGGACAATGCTAAACTGGGCCCGCCCCACTAAGCTTAGGTGAGTCCGGATCACGCCCCCACTTTCACTGCGAGTGGACCAATCCCAGAAGGTGGGTGGGTGAGGATTTCCCTCGCACCCCACCGTGTCCTCAATGCTGCCCTTTGCCCGAAAAGGGCTGTCCATAGTGACAAGGCAGTCCGTGGCCATGGGAAACATCCAACCCTCACATGATCTCAATTCTACTTACTTAAGTGGGCCCGAGGCGATGAGGTACTAGTGGGGCCACCATTAACGGCAATGATCCGATGGCTGTAAAGTGACTCGGCTGTCTTCTGTTTTGAGCTTATTAAAGCATGAGTTCTGACTTGAAAAGGGCAAGTGTGTGTATATGAATATATTATATATATATATATATATATATATAGAGATCGGGAATGCTAAGAAAATGAAAAAAAAAAAAAAAACAATAAAAACGGCCTCTCCTATATATAAGATAAGTGGTGTAAGGGGATGAAAAGGGTATGGCGTGGATTAGTTTTTGGCCAATGTAACTTTCAAAAAAGTCATAATCCTCGATTTTTTAGGGCTCATAGTTTTAAGGTTAAAGAGTACAAATTTTCTATTTATTTCCACTACGTATAACATATTATTGCAAATGTGAATTTAGCAACTCGTAAAACCTGCCATTATAATGTTAAAAAGGAGAAAAAAATAAAATAAAAATGAAACACTGGTCTGGATAGGAGAGAGGGAAAGAGCCCATTCATCGAAAGAATCATATTATCATGGATCTAAAATTGATCAGGTTCACAATTATTTTGGAATCTATACATAATTCAAATATAAATAAATCAGCCATATTTAAAATCTAAATTTAAACATAACATCTCTATCAAACTTCAATCTCTCTACCATACGAGAGGAGAAGAGGTCCGGCTGTGTCTGTCCTGCAGACTGACTTCCCCGTTATTATCTGTGTGGGATCCTACACTCCTACCAAAACAAATAAATAATAATAATAATAATAATAATAATAATAATAATGCAATTTAAAAACTAAGAAGATACGTACCCTTAATTCATTTACTCTAGACCTCTAAGGGGCTGTTTGAAAAATTACTAAGCTAAGTTGGTAAAAGTAATGTAAAACCTTCAATTTCCAAACAAAATCATCAAGCATGCGCATCTTCCAACAGAAAAAGAAAAAAAAAAAAAAAACTTTTTATGCATATTCCCTACCAATCTATTACCAACAAAATACCATTATAGACTCCTTATATTTTATTCTCTCTTAATTTACTTTAATAGTAAATTACCAGACGAGCCCTATGGATCACGCCAATATCGGCTGAAACCATCTTTCAGATCATTAACATTATGCCTGTTAGCCTCTACGAGAGACGACCCGTGTCCCAAGCACCCCAAAACCGGGGCCGCATGAAGTAGTCAAGGAAATTAAGTAGCATTATTGGGCAAGGGACTGTTCGTTACACCCAATGAATTCAGAGTACAATGAGTTCCAACATGAAGGAAACGGTGAGACATATATGAAGGATAAAAGGGTTTTATTCATTAATTATCTCCCCTTAAATTCATATTCTAACAAAAGGTAATTTTACCTTTCCCCCTCTAGATACTTTGACTTGAGGACGCAGGGATCACAACTCCTCTTAACCAAATCAAAATGATAGATTTAATCTGTTACTGAAAGA
Organism: Persea americana; assembly: GCA_029852735.1. Classification (NCBI taxonomy): domain Eukaryota; kingdom Viridiplantae; phylum Streptophyta; class Magnoliopsida; order Laurales; family Lauraceae; genus Persea; species Persea americana. The sequence goes on from CM056812.1 coordinate 57,963,932, forward strand.
CCTTATCCTTTCATACACCAGTCAAGTTCAGCAAACACTACAATAGATATGAAAGCAGCAGTTTAATTGAGACGTGCCTCAGAGAAAAGTGGCAGTCTCGCCTTAGATAGGTGAGGTGCTCAGGGCTCAATCCCTGAATTTGTAGTCTGCTTTCTCATCTCCTTGTACTACCAATACAACTTGGTAAAAAAAAAGTAGCAGCTTAATTAATGAGTTTTTATAGTGCAATGACAAATAAATCCCACAATATAAAAGAAAAAACATTATTCAAAACCATCTTATCCTGAGCTATAGAGCAGTCTCCAAAAAGGAATTAACATCAATAACTTGTGACAAAACTGTTAACTAGTACTTCAATGGGCCCAGGATTTCTAGCTGGGAACCAAGCTGCTCTTCAGCGGTCTTCCCTGCCTTCACACGCAGCTTTGTCAGCTGCTTCTTCCTCTCGTAAGCAACTTTGGCCCTTTGCTTCCTCTTTTCTTCCAGCTCCTAGTTAAAATTAAAAAAATAGTAAAGCATACTGAAGCAGAAGACAAGTTTCTACCTTGCTGTTACCATTGTAAGAGAATTCCCTTTTGGCAAATGTGGCAACTGTTAAAGCATACAAAATCTATTTGAGAGAGAGTGAGAGTATAACTAAATTGCAATTCAAACTTATTGTGCAATTTGTATTGTGAACAGTATGATTAACAAGAATTACACCAGGAGTATACACTAGGAAAAGACTCTGTACAGTCAATTAAGTGACCTCAATCTCATTAAACATGCTAGTTTGCTGGTCAGTTGATTTGGTCTATCAAGGTACTCATTGATTATATAAAAACCTAACTCTATCAAAAATAAATTTATTCATGCAGATCAGTCACCATCGTTCTAAAAAAACTGAAATCTTATTGCAAATCATTCAGGAGTTGAATCAAATCGTGAATCCTAATGTAAATTATAATTCTTTTTTTTTTTTTTTCATTTCTTGTAAAAAATGAAAAACAATAATTTAAAAAAAAATAAAGACTATTAATAATCCACCCAATTTTCCATCTATCTTAGCATCAATACAATGGAAAATAATATTGATACAATCATACAAAGGATATCATTGATATTTCAAACATATAATATCAGTTAGATGTGTGAACAGTAGAATATATTTACGATATCAAAGAGTACAAAGTGTAAATGTCAGATTATGTTTAAGATATCAACGTTACCAAGAAAAATAAAACAGTATGTTATCTTTTCTCTTTGAGTCCAAAAGAATAACAATAATAAAATCCAAATCAACCCCATTGTTAAGTTAGAAAACTGACTCATGAAAAAATGAAAAATAAAAAATGAACAAGGATGAAATACATATGTAAGAGTCAAATGCTACAGTTGCACACCTATTTATTATTTCACTTAAGTGTTTTCTTTTTTCTTTTTTGAAATGGTTGTTTCACTCCAATTCCTCAAAAGCCTCACAAATTATCATTAAGAGGTTTCCTTGGTTACTGGATAAAATCCTTTTGAAAAACAGAAACACCAAAATTAAAAAAAAATAAAATAAATAAACAAGTGAAAAAAAAATAATGATGATAACTACAAGCATCTGTTGTATTGTTGCTATTCCCACCCATGATGTCCCATGAATTGTGCAATTTATCTAATCAAATCACATGATTTACACTCAACCCGAAGATTCAGTATGGATAAATGAGTGAAACAACCTTTTAAGTGGAGTTTCACCATTCTGAAGAGTGGGCATTCCCCTTCTTCCAGGAATGGTGTCACTTCATCATAATCACCCTCTTGCTGTGGCTGAGGGATGTGCTTCAGTTTGAAGACTGAAGTGCAACTGGGATGAATCCAGGCTACCTTGTGTGTTGTTGAAAATCAAAGAAACCGAGTCAACAGGTTTTACAAATTTTAGTGACATCAAGTTAAGGGAACAAAATCCAGATCTCTTCTTCATCATGGATAATGGAACCATGCGTTGTACCCAAAACACCAAGAAGATAAAGCAACAGATGAGAATGATCACAGCCTAGTCAATCTTTATTCTTTACCCATTCAACTCAAAGCATATGACTACAAAGCTCATATTCATATACATTAAAAATAAAAAAAATAATAATAATAAAAAAAGACTTTGGAAGGAAATTATTAAAAAAGGAAAATAATTATGATGCAAAGTTTTCAAAAATGTAAAAGAAGATGGTACTTACTTCAATACACAGATCTCCTCTCTTTGCGGTTTACAACTTTTCCTCAATTAAACATTCATAAATCCACTATTACCACCTCTGTTGATTTAGGTCACCCCTCGAGACACCTCCCTAACCAAGTGCTTATGTTATGGGAGAGGGCCCAAACAAATCTGCCCCCTACCCTTTTTTTTTCCTATTGGGAGAAGCTCTGGGAGGCCTTGAGGATCTCTCAAAACCAAAACTTTGTGGAAGATGTAAGCATTAATGCATTGTTCATGGTATCACTATCAAGTAAAGAAAATCAAGCATGGATGCCTAATTAAACTTAAAAAAAAATGATGAGACTTAAAATTTTAAATTCACACGAAATTTTTTTTTTTTTTTTTTTTTGTTGTTGTTCTTTTTGAACTCTAAATACCACCCGAACGAAATTGGCTGACTCGGTCTCACTGACTCAATTCAAGGGGCTGAAATCCAGGGACCAGGTCCTAGTGCCAGTGCCTATAATTCACCAATATCAACCATTTCAGAGCATAGACGAAGAAGAAGGGTGCTGACCTTGATGATATCGTAGTAGTTCCATCCCACCTCAGAAGACAGACGTCCCAACAAGCAGTATTTGTGGCCAGGCTGCAGCCTCAATACCCTGTTATTAAAATAAAACAAATGATAATGAGCATTGAAAAACAGAATAAAAAAAAAAAAAATCAAAGCGAAATGAAGGGAAAAAAGCAGTATTTCTCTCTCTCTCTCTCTCTCTCTCTCTCTCTCTCTCTCTCACACACACACACACAGTGACACATGAGATGAGACAGAGTCTTCTTACTTGAGGGCGTCAGGAATGACCATTCTCTTCATCTTGTCATAAGGTGATGGGACTCCCTCGTATGCCTTGAGCCGAGCAAGCGCAGCCGCACCACGTTTCGTCTTGTGCGGGATCATCCTTTTTTTTTTTTTTTTTTTTTTTTTTAAGGTTTTGTTTGGCAAACATCCACAAACATTATGTAAGAGTCTCTAACAAATGCAAATGCAGATGCAAAGACCAAGGCGAAAAGGAAAAGAGACGTTGGAATTGGAAAGAGCATGGAATATACATACATAAATATAAAAAACAAACAAACAAACAAACAATTAGACTATTAGAGAAACATAGAAACAGACCCACGGATGGTCCTCCATAGGATCTTAGCTGGAGCACGGAAGTGGATGGGTCCATGCGAGGGCTTGGTGTTCATGCGCTTCCTCAGGAAGCGGAGGTACTTCATCTTCTGCCTTACGAGGCCGCCCGACAGGCATATCTCCTCGCACCGGACCACCACCACTCTCTGCCCGTTGAGTAGCTCCTTGGCCAGGATCGAAGCCAGCCGACCAAGCATGTGATGCCGCGCGTCCACTACCACGCGCCTAGCGCAGATCCCAGAACCAGATACCATCTCTTCTCTTCTCTCGGCTGCGGCCGCTGCCTGTGAAATTGAGTGTGATAGATAGCAGACCTGCTTGCCAAGCTAGGGTTTTTTTTTTTTTTTTTCCTTCTTTTTCTTTCAAATGAGGAGGCCCAGCTGGAGGAAGGCTTTCATTTGGGTGTGTAGCAAGTAGCAACGTTTTATACGTCGATTGGGTAAAATGATACCTCATGACCCCATCTTGGAAAGGATCCGGATCCATCAAATCTTTTTTTATTTTTCATTTTTATAACTCAGTATCATCTGCACCGCGAAAGAGCCTTGCGCTCCAAACCCAAAGGACATTCTATTTTGAATAGCTGAGAAATAATCCTCGGGGCACATCCAAACCATCCTTACCGGAAACACTGGCTAAAGTTATGGGAGGTGCCCCACTTCATGAGGCACATAGTTAAGACATTAATTCTTATTGATTGATTTCCCAAAATGAAAACAAAATGATCGTGTCAATCATATTCGAACATCATAAGATATGATCAATTGAACAATGTCAACCACTACTTATATAACATTGAAGTTTTAAGATAGCACTCATACAAATTGGAATGTGTGAAGTCTGAATGGATCGGACCAAGTAAAATCAAGCCTACACTTGTACTCTGCAATTGGCTAGGCTGATCACACTAATCATCTCTCTTATGTCATAGATAAAACTAGGCAAAACCCGTTCTGGAGGTAGTAATTAATGTCTCCACCTACGCCTACCTCACGACATAGAGAAATAATTTTATGAAACGATGAATAATAATGATGTTGTCGATCATTGTGACCTTCTACTTGACCATGACTGAGCACCATATGTGATTGCGTGGACAAATATCACCAGAGGACGGCGTCGAGCCCATTTTTCTCTCTCTCTCTCTCTCTCTCTCTCTCTCGACCATGGCCCGCCCAACCTAGGAATGAGATTTTTAGTGAACCTCTTAAACAGAGTAGCAGATGGTTAAAATGGATTTGATTTTAAAACCAAGTCCATGGGATAAAAAATCGAGCCACACTAAACCCAAACCATGAGCATGACGAAAATAATCACTAACTAACTATTGGACAATCCAAACCATGTGGGTACTGGTACCTCCATTTTTACCACCCCATTTCCACACTCCACATAGAATCCAAGAGAGGGACTTTGAGATCGCCGTCGCATGCACTTTATTCAAATCTTTGCATAGCATTTTTAAATGAAACAAACAAGGCGCTCGAGGACTATGTCATCTATAACGCCACAGGCATTCGCCATTCATGTGTTGTGTATCACAATGCATTCTTTTCATTCGCTACCTGATCGCTACTCTTTCTTTAATTTCTTCTGCATCTAAACTTCCCCCATTAATCATTTGGTGTGACTGGTGTTATCTTCTGTCTTAGATATATTGGGCACATGGGGAATTGTTGGAGAAAGGCAGTAGTTGAATCCGAACAGCCAATTTACAACATTCCAACATGCCGTGGTTGAGTTTGATTGGTTTATCCACTGCTTTACAATAGCAACTTACTCTGTTATTCAGTTTTTAGTTTTTTTTTTTACCTAAATCGACTATCTGTTTTGTTGCTACAGGAGAGCTACAAAGAAACAAAGAGTACGAAATGGTTCCTCCTGTTTTTAAGAGAATTTCGGAAGAAGTTCTAGAAAGTAATCTATCAGTATCTTCCAAGGAACAGCAAGGTAGTTTTATCTAGTTCCCTTGAAGTTTTGTGAGACATGTTTCCCAATTTAATATACAAAGGAAGGCAGGAACTCAAATCCCAATCCAATCACAATGGACCAATCATTGAATTAATCATATGTTTAAGAGTTAATTACCACTCGATCGAGGAGAGGAAGTGAAACAACATAACAAAAAGATACAATCCCTCTGGACCCTTGAACTTGGCTGCACTGCACTCAAGTTTCGTATTAATCTAAGTTATTGAACTTGGATCCCGTCATTGTATTGACCATGTGCTTTATAGTGGTGCAAAACACATGGTTTACTACATATTTTGTAAGTTAATCGCATGTTTCAATAGTGATCAATCCAACATTGACCCCGCAATCTATATCATATGATAGTAATTCTGCCAATTGATCATACATACAAGAGGGATTGGGGTATGCCATCCGGGGTTATGGTTTGTGACCTGCTTGGCTTGAATATAAAAAAAAAAAGAAGGGCCCCAATCAATGTCTTAGTTGGGGTGTAGTGCTGCATTAATTTAATTTACAGTGGGGGTGTTGCATTAGAGTTTGGCCCGTGTTTCCATTATTAAGTACTACATAGAAATTATCCATGTCAGATTCAGATCAAATGATAATATTGTTATGTAATACCACTATTAATTAAAATGTAGGGCCTGGCTCCCAAGCAGCCAGACATGAGGATCGACAACTTCCCAACACAAACAAGAAGGTGGAGCAAGATGTGGGTCACGCACTTGTACTTAATGACTTCTCTTACAGTGTCGTTAAGGCCGCAACCCAGAAATTCAATAACAAAAACCTACTCGGGGAAGGCGGTTTTGGACAGGTCTACAAAGGTTGGATTGATAGTTACACCATGACCGCAGCCAAACCTGGCAAAGGACTTAAAGTTGCCATCAAGAGACTCAGAATGGAAGGTCTACAAGGCCACAAGGAATGGCAGGTCAGTAGGCGCATACATGTGGCATTATATCTCTCTGTGTGGAACACACGCATGGACATCAATACAAGGATTCATTAGTTTGTGATTACAGGCAGAATTGACTTTCTTGAGTCAATTGAACCATCATCCGAATGTAGTGAAGCTTATAGGACATTCCTCAAAGGGCGAGGAGCGCATTCTCGTCTACGAATATATGTCCAAGGGGAGCTTGGAGAGATATTTAATGCGAGGTTAGTATGTATATGTGTAAATATGTTCAGAGAGTTTTTCTGCATTGACATAATGATACGGAGGAACTAGATACAAATGCGTAATTTTGAAATGTATTCTGAGCACTTTGTACAACAATATATAAAATATTCAGATTATCTAACTGCATCATCTTCATCGTCAAATGGGCCTAACTTTGTAATTCCTTCCATTTATACATACATTGGTTCATGCTGTTGTTGAACAGAACGTGGTCCCACAATAGGCTGGGGAAGGAGGATGAAAGTGGCATTTGGGGCAGCAAAGGGTTTAGCTTATCTCCACACTGCTGGAGCTCCCGTCATTCATCGCGACTTAAAGGCCTCTAATATTCTCCTTGACTCGGTCAGTTTTTACTTTGATCCCCTTCTTCTAGAGCACACCAAGTTTATTATAGCTGCTTTACGAATACTATTCAAAGGGATCTCTCTAATTCTCCGTTGTTTTTTTCCTTCTCCTTGGAGAAATATGTTATAGGACATTAGAATGATTCTACTTCGTTCTCATATAGTAAACATTAGTTCATTTTCTCATTATCTGCACTCTCTATTAATTCCCAGGTTGACATGGAGATGAAAAGGCTTAATATCTGATAGCTAAAAAAAGGATTGCCTTTTATTTTATAGTGATAAATATTACACTTTTTTTTTTTCATAGTAGTAGAATTTAAGATTAACCCCAAATTGATGGGATAAGTCTCACATTATGATCGCGGTTATTAACAAGGGTAGTAATGCAGAACTTCAATGCAAAGCTTTCAGACTTTGGATTGGCGAGGCTAGGTCCCCAGGGAGATAGAACTCATGTGACAACGAGGGTACTTGGAACCCGAGGCTATCTTGCCCCTGAATATGCTTCTACAGGTAAAATTCTCTTGTTAAGAATTATTACTTTTCAGTTACTCACCTCACCTTAAAAATGAACACTAATGAGGTGCCTAGGGTTGTTTGGAAAAAAAAAAAAACTGATTCAAAAAAATGGAAATAACACTCAACTGATAGAATCTTAATTTCAAGAACGAGAAGGATTTTTCATTCTTCTTGAAGAATGAACACTTTCACAAAAGTTTCATTTCATACATCGCGCGATAGCCAGCTGGGATATCTTCTGGTTCTTCTATTTTTTGTTCCATATCCCAAATTGATATCCCATTGATCGCTCTTTGCAAGGGATGTCCAAGGATAGAGCCTAGATTACTCATTCTGAAATATTTGACATATAATAGAAAGCTGTCTGTTTTAGACTAGTGACCAGCAAACACCCTTCCAAGTCCCTAACCAAGAAAGTTAGGGAATGGATCCCTGGTTGTTACTGTGGATAAGAAGATGCCTCACCAATGAGTTGAAAGCTGTGATTCCACTTGTTATTACTGATTTTCCAGTGATTTACTTAATGCAATGATTATTTTCTTATTACTTATTCACCTGCATAGTAGCATCTTTCAACTGAACTAATCCATTTTCATAATACATATTCTGAAAAACAGGTCATTTGACGATAATGTCGGATGTTTATAGCTTTGGGGTGGTACTTCTAGAGATAATATCTGGCAGTGGAGCTATTAGGAAGCACACGAATGGGTTGCATGGGGAATTAACTTTGTGGGCAAAACCCTATCTCAAAGATAAGATGGAACTACACCGCATCATTGATCCCAGGTTACAGAAGAAGTACCATATGGAACAAGCCCATGAACTCGCTCACATCATCCTCCTTTGCCTAAACACTGACCCCAAAAGCCGGCCAACCATGACTGAAATTGTCACCTATCTACAACGATTGAATGCATAAATAAATAAATAAATGCCCAATCACAGATCGAGTGATTTTGATTGAACCATATCTTAATGTTTTGGTTTTTGGTAGGTATAGAATAGGAAAGTGGTAACCTAGGTGTAGTTTTGAAGTTACTTTATGAAAAAGAAACATCGTGTGTGAGTGCTTGATAAGTAATTTGAAGCAGAAATGACTGCACCTAAAGATGTGAGCTTGTCAACAATCAAATGCCACGTTGTATTCCTGTTAACCCGTTAAACCAGATGAAAGGAAAACAGGAAATTAGACAATTCACCTGTCCAAATGGTGGGATGCATTGAAATGGGGCCACAATCCAGACACTATGTTAGTCTAACAAAATCCACCATTTCAACCTTCTTGCCATTTGCAAATCATCTACACAAGAGGAAGATTTAGAAATTCCCACGAGGGAAGAGCTTTTAGAGAATTTACAAATTTTTCAAATATGAATTCCTTGAATTCTGTAAAAGAAACAGGCCTACTAGTGCCGGTTAAACTCTAACCACAAACAAGTCTTCTGTCACACTATTAATATGATGGGACTGATATTTATCATACTCATTTTGATGCTGGTTGTAAATTATGACCTATGAGCTACGTACTTGTATGTGACGTGAGTTGGGATGTGCGGATCAAATAGGGGTCAGGTTTGCAGGTCCATACAGATTTTGCCAACCCACATGAGCTTAACAATCTAATGAAAGACCTGGAGATTGTTCACTGAAGGAGAAATCCATTTCGACTACTCAACTGTGTTCTTTGGTAGTTAGCAACTTGCCATGGAGTCCCAGATTTTGGTGCAGTAGGATTGGCGTGACCCTTGTTTTATGCAACTGGAACAGGCCGGGTAACCTCTGCTGCTGTCCCATTCCCTCCTTTTAAAATAAAAAGAAAATAAGAAAAAAAAAACAGAGATAGGTTTCTATTATATCAACGACGTGATCATATTTCAGTATGTTTGAACCCCTTTTATTAAAAGAAGAAAATTTTAAAAATTAATTACATTATTAACAAAATGCTAGTCTTCATTTTTAATTGCTTTTGGGGTGTTTCAGATGTAAGTAAATTATGAAAGGCAGTGACGGTGGAGGTTCAATGCATTTTAAGTTTCAGAAAAAACACACGCACACACAAAATAGTATCAATCACAGTCCGAAAATTTCAGGTTTGGAAATGTATGAAAGGAATGAATAGAGGCCGGATCGAGCTCAAGTGTAGTACAACACCTTAAACTCTTATATTTGATGCATGCATTGATTCATGAAAGATTCTTGTATAGGCATATATGTATATATATATATATATATATCTCAAGATGTTGGAAATCAGCAAATTAAATGAAGAAAGAAGACAAGAAAAAATGAAAAAAGAAGAGGCGTGCTGAACAACTTGATATCTTGAAGTGAGGGAAAGCTCAAACTTGGCCGTTATTGTCATGAACCCGTGCATTCTTTCGGACGCAGAACTTGTAGAGAGCAGCTCCACAAGCGAGCGAGGTTATGGCACCAAAGACCACAACTCCCAACAAGACGTGACCAAGGTAACCAGCCGCGCTCTGCTGTTGCGTAGAGCTATAGAAAATGAAGAAGTAGACTCCCCAGAAGCAAAAGGCAATGCCCAGAAATGCACCAATCAGGGTGACGGCCACCAGATGCTCGTCATCCATTTTGACCCTATCTTTTTTTCCCTTTTCTGTTGTTTGGTTGATGGGATGCGAGTGAAGGGGGAGAGGAGAGAAGATCAAGCTGAAGATCGAACACGGACCCTCAACAATTAATATGAAATTGGGCATGTATTGTAGCTTTAATTAGTAGACACAATTCAATAGGGTCTGTCTTGAGTCCGTGTTTAATTATTGTAACCTTAAGACAAGTCCATTGACTTAACTATGTTTGTCAAATTCTGTAGTACCCTGGATGACCTGGAATTTGGAGCCAGACCTGCAGGCAGGCATTTTCGGTGGGCAGCAGTCAGTTCTTGGGTCTGTGACCCACCCATGTACAGCCCTCGAGGTGCCCATGTCTCTCAGATTTAACGATGCAAACCACTTGGTCGATTGTCATTTTGCAAGGAAAGGGGCCAACTTTGACTTGATTTCAAAGATTGAGAAAGGTGGGCCAAGACCTGGAGACATATGGCTCCGAAGAGTAATGTGCTGTGGTGTTGCCAACCGAAAACGTGATGGTATGGTGACGTCAGTATCCCTCATCAAGAATGTGTCCCAGTAAATATGCAGAAGGTTTGGTCTCTTTAGTTGGTTAGTATATGGGTGCGTGATTAGAGTGTACGAGTACAAATCCTTTTATGTAAAAAGGGTCGATAATAGTAAAAAAAAAAAAAAAAAAAGAAGCAAAAGGCATCCTTTAGTTGAAATTGCTAGATCTTATTACCAACTTTTCTAGAATCTCCATTCGGTGATTCTCGAATTTCTGTTTCTCCATTTTCCTTTATTAGCATCAATGAAGAATAATGAATAACACTGTTGTTGAACTGATTGGGTTCATTAACGATGATACCTCCTCAACTAAATGACAACCTAAATGCAATTGTCCTTCTTCATCCAGTTTCTACAATCTTGATTGATGAATGAGAAATCTAAGGGCTTTTTTGCCTGCTTGTTGATGGAATTATTAGACGTGCATAGTAAAGTTGTTCTCGACGTAGTAACGCCAATGACTGTTGGCCTTGTCTGTATTGAATTCCTATAAAATTATAATGAAGTGGATCATTGAAGGGGTTAGAAGTGTAGGATATCATTAATAAGATGGGATAATAATAGGAAGAAATAACTGCTTAGAACTTGTAGTAAATTAGACCGGATGAAAGGAACAGCCGTAAGCAAACGATCTCGATGATTATTTGGTAGGAGACGAGCATCTAAACACGAATTTAGCTTGTAAACCTGTACGGATATTCAATTAAAACAAGTTTTGTGACATTTATCGGATCTTGTATTAAATATTTGCCCTGACCAGATAAGGGACACCTTACACTGATTTCCTATATCAATTGCTCCGTTTTCTTTATTTTTCTTCCACTGTATTTGGCATTGTTTGGAGTTTGGTTCTTAGGCCTATCAAGGTCAATCCGTAATACTAAATTGTGTTACTATCCCTTGTCTAATGCGACTTGGGACTATGGCATTGCTCACATGTAGGTTGTCAAAGTTGTGACTTTGATCGCAAACCGTGATAGGTGACAAAAACTAATTTTACCTAGTCTAGCATTAAGGAAGAGAAGAAAAAAAATCTGATCTTACCTCCTACAACTAAAATGGTTAAGCCTCCTGTTTGACCAATAATCTCTAGAAAGAAGAAGGGCATATTTGTTCCATGTAATTAAATATATATTTAGGCTTGTACTTGTACTTTTATAAGTTATTAAAAGTAAAGAATAGAAGGTGAATACAATATCTATATATCTATATATATATTTAATTACATCCCATCTAAATAGCCTTGGGCCCTTTATATCCTCCCCCCTCGTCTCTTTAACGGACATCCAAATTTTATTCGGAATTCATTCATGATCATTTAATTCCAATTCCAATACGTTTTTATACAATCGAAGGGGCTTGAATGAAATACCGAGTAAAAACATAATAATTAAACAAAAAAAATTTACGGAGGAGGTGAATACGTGAGAGGGGCTGACCGACATTCAGAAATAGTGCAGACCAGTGCAACCGGCCAAACAAGAGGAATTGGACTTTGTCTGGATCTCATTCGGTTGGGCACTTGGGGCTCGCCCAATCACATTGTCGGATTAGGATTACGATTAGGATTGGGGTTAAAACCAACAAGAATTCTAAGATCCGTAGATCCACAGCCACGGTATCAGGAGCACGCGTGACGCGCCTCTTTTTATTTTATTTTACAAACCCCTGTGCCTTCTTGCCTGCCTACCTCATAGACATCAAACCAGACTTTTTGGGGAGACTCGAGAGAGAGACAGACAGAGAAAGACTATAGATACTCTATATATAAATATATATATATATATATATATGGTATTTACATTTGGATTTTTTTTTTCTTTCTCTTAAGTCATCCATTTTATACTAAACACAGCAGCAACTTTTGACGGTTTGAACAGATCTTCGACGACAGCACTACTTCCATTCTTCTTTTTCTTTTTCTTCTTCCTTTTTTTTTTTATATTAAAATTACTCTGGGGATTCCACGAACGAGCGACCGAACATAGAACCAGATCAGATCTCTCGGCACCAGATCTGTCACCTGAAGCACGGAGAAGGCTCTATCGCTCCAAAATTCCCTTTGATGGCAAGGAGCGGGAACTGACTCCGTGGTCTGAGAGAGTGAGAAAGATGGATACGGTCTCGATCCGGCTGCCGTACAAGCATCTGAAAGAGGCCGAAGTGGAATTGGTCGGTTTAGATGATCATACCGATCAGATTGATCGCAGCAACTCTAGGGTTTCTGATGCGAGATCCGACGCTCCTGCCTCTTCAGATGGAGCGAAAGGCAGAGGTCTCAAGACGTTGATTCTCGCTTCTATGGTCGCTGCTGGAGTTCAATTCGGTTGGGCTCTGCAGCTTTCACTTCTCACGCCCTACGTTCAGGTAATCTCTCTCTCTCTCTCTCTCTCTCTCTCTGTTACGCACAAAGTAGTGGATTGGTGATTTTGTTTTATTTTTCCTTTGAATGTTTCTATATAGAATCAATCAAGTAAGTCAATGGAAATAAATAAAGGAAAGAAAGATGGATTTTTTTTTTTTTAATGTTTCGACATAGAGGCGATGGCCATCTAAAATTGGATAATCTGTGTTGAATCGTGAAGCGTTGTTGTATTTACTTTTATTTATTTATTTATTTGTTTGTTTGTTAGTTTCTGAAAATAACAAGAAGAAGAAGAAGAAGAAGAAGTAGAAGGAGAGATTAATAAAACATGCATCTGATTAGTGTAAGAGAATGGATGGTTAGTTGTTGTACTGCTTGGTTTGGGTAGTAAACTTTTTACCTGGGGCATTGCACTTGGTTTGGTACTGCCCTTGTGCTCTTGTGCTCTTTCTTCTTGGGGAAACATGCTTCCAGAAATGCACGTTGGAATGGTTTACAATTTCATCAAATGTTGGTTTGTTGGTTTCTGTTCCGATCCCTTATCCTTTCTCTGTATATGGTCCTGACTCCTGAACCATTTGTCATCTTGATGTCTGTCTCCATGGATGGGCCAAAGGCAAAAAACTTGCACAGGTCAGATGATTCTTGCTTTTATTTAGCAGGCTAGTTGCCGGTTCAGTGAGGTCAATTTTTCCCCCTTTTGGGAACAATTACTTTTCAGTATGCTAATATGACTAGTGTAACTTGGGGTCATGTAATTTCAAGATGCGTTCCTCCAAATGGGGTGTGTTAATTCACTTTGCAGTTTCCATATGTGTGATGAAATTGAGATGACCACCGACCACCCATTCAGTTGGTAAGGCTGGTTCAAACCCAGCCAGGTTTTATTACTCTATATGTGAAATTGAAGGCATGCTCCTCTCAATTCTCAATACACTAAACGGAGGCAGTAATGTGTAACCTAACTTTCTTCTTGTTGAATATAAGTTCAACTGTTTTTGTTCGTTAATGAGAGTTTCATGTGATAGCAATCCGATAAATGGTAATCTGCTGAAAGGTACTCAGCAAGAACGATTTCAAGAAGGTGCTTATCAAGAAGTTTAAAAAAAATACAAAAAGAAGGAATAATCTGATTAAATTGGTAATCTTCTGTATGGTACTTAGCAGGAAAAAAAAAAAAAGAATAATCTGATTAATGCTAGGACTTTCATACCATTTGCGTACCTAAGATCCTCCTCTATAGGTTGAATGCTGTTATTTTTTTTTTGTTCTTCTCATCCATTCCATTGGACATAATAGACTCTTTTTTTTTTTTTTTTTGAGTCAAGAGGGAGTATTGGTGAATTTTTTTTCTATAGGGGTTTTTTTCCCAGAAAGTAAGAAAGTATCTTAATCGATCAAAAAGGGGTGAGACCTTTGTATAAAAGAGGAGAAGTGTACTCATTTCATTCACCGCCCCAGTAAGGCAACCAGCCATGCCAAGGCATGCGAGGGAATAAAGCAAGGGCCAAAAAATACTGGGAATATTTTGATAAGTAGTTCAAACTTCAAATTGAAGCCTCCCTCGGCACAATTTAGGTTTCACCCTTGCTGTATTACTTTGAACCAATGGCATAGCCCTACACATCTTGGAAGCAATGATTTTTGTGTTGGTATCTGGCATGGACTTGAGTGTGTCAGTTTCCATGACAGAATGATAACCAACATCATGTTACTATTTTCAATAAAAAATAAATGTAGCTAGCAGTTCACATCTGTAAAGGATATATTAGGAAATATCTAGCCAAAAATAAATGCAATAGAACCATAATTTATGCCAGAATGTAAAAAAAAGGAAAAAAAAAAAGATATTAAAATGCAAAATAAGGGTTTCTCCTATAATATTGTTGTCAAACATCTAACAGGGGTCCCCAAAATTTTGTAAGGTGTGTTGTCTCCTTCTTGCCATGAGATATCTTGTGTTGCATCAGCATAGATTGTGTGGGTACTAAACCCACTGCCGTGCAGACTCAAACAGGTTGATGTTCATATGAAGCTTAGAAGCTTTGGTCTACTATATATACTATGTAGTGCTTGAAGGGTTTTGCATTAGATCCTATACTTTAATAATTAGATTCTTAGAACTTAATTTGGTTTTACAACGCTAATATTATAAACTTTTGATTGATGCAGACGCTTGGAATAGATCATGCCTTTTCTTCATTCATTTGGCTTTGTGGCCCTATTACAGGTCTCGTGGTAAGTGACTCCAATGTCCAAACTTTTTATTTTTTAGTTTGACAGACTTTTTTTTGTTTTTATTGTTGATGTTTGCATTTAATACCTTTTAAGTTCTCCACTTGAGGCCATCATCACTAACAAAGGCTCAATTTCAATTATTTATTACTTTAGATCATTTTCTTTTTAGTTTATTAATGATATTGGTGCGCATGTTTAGTATGACCTTTCTTTTTCCTTCTTGGAATCCTTTTATTCATTTAATATTGGTTATCCAAGTCCTCTCATATTTTTCTTGGTTCAACTGGATATGCTTCATATGATAATATCATGATTGTGTTGTAGCTCCATATGCATTGGTGATTTCAATGTTTGCCACATGCCTCATCTGAATCGCAGAAACTTTTTCATGATCAAGCATCAACTAACTTAGTTTTGAAAGAACTTCTAACCATATCTAATGGTGATGGGGTGTTCTGTATTATTTATGTAATATGTTTCTTTGATATTTTATCAATTCTCTGTAAGTTGAGACTTGGAATTTGGAAATGCATTAAACATGGGAACTTTTCCTATTTAATATAAAGTTCTCTTTATCTTAAAAATAGAAAGAAAGAAAGAAATGGGAGCCTTCTTATAGGCTTATGAACTATGAAGGTTATTGATTCCTTCACTAGTAGACTAAATTATTTGTAGAAATCTTGTATTTATTATTTATGCAGGTATCAAATAATGTCAATCAGGTAATTTCAAAACTAATTTTACCATAAACTTGGTCAAGTCAATTTGGACTGGGCAGGTGCCAAGTTGATTCGTCCCCGACTCACCAGTTGGCCAATTCCTATGGTTCTTGTGCTCCAAATACATTTGTTTTTGAATTTTTCTATTTGAAAAAGCTGGAGGTTCCTAGGGACATTTTGCACTTGTTCTAGAAGATAAAAAAAAACTTTTATTTTTTCTTTTTATTATATTTTATTTTTAGAATTCAAAGATTCAAGCATTTGAAGATTGGTGGTGCTATTTATTTGGCAGAATGAAATATAAATATGGAAACTTATAATGACTAAATTCATTATAATGCCAACAGGAGCGAATGAGTTCATTCCGTTCCTTTTTAATAGTGCTATCTGAGCTTGTAGGACTTGGGTTGTCAAATTTGTCTTTAGGGCTTTTGAAAGGAAGTTGTGTTGGAATTTGGGTTGTTTATTGGCCAGTCTTATAACAATTACTCTCAAAGATGTTCTTTGCCATGTACTGAACCGCCACTTCTTAGCAAGGGTGTAAATAGCGGCCAATACGCTGCAAAATCAGGCAGTGGTGGTCACCGCTACGCTTTTTGATATTTATCGGTGCTCGCAAGTGTAGTGGCCCGTAGTAGCGGCTGCTACATTAACGTAGTGCTCCTACGTAACGGGCACAACTGCAGAAATTAAAAAAAAGAAAAAAGAAAAAACCCCTCTACCCATGTATTCATCCGACCTAGTGCAAGGAGAAAGAAAGAAAGAAAGAATAGCAACTGCAACTTGCAAGAAGGAGATACCTGGAGAGCAGGAGCACTAGTGGCAGCCACCACAGTCGCAGCAGGCAGCAACATCGAATTGCAGCAGCAGAAATTGCAGTAGTAGCAACAGATTTTCCCTCTTTTCCTTTCCCTCCCTCCTTTTCCCCCTTTTCTTTTCGTTTTCTTGGTCTCTCGATGCTTCTGTTTTGGCGAGAACAAATGGCGCGAATGCCCTAGTTGATTATGCCCTCCATCGTTTTTAAAGGGTAACATATGGACCCCAATTTGGCCCACAACCCACCTTATGGTAGATTCAAATAAAAAATTAAGTGGGCCCCCGCAAAACAAAAGGCACAACCTTAATTGGCGGGCTCCACAATGAAGCCCAAGTATTAAAATAAAAAAGTTTCACCCTAACCAAATCTTACTTAATTGATATTAAGGCCTTAGCCAAACTTCATTCTAATTAAAAATAGCACCTAATCAAAATTTCACTCTTATTGGAAATAGGCCCCAATCAAAATTTCACTCTAATTGGAAATAGGCCCCAACCAAATTTCACACCAATTGAAAATAGAGCTCCAACGAAATCTCATATTAACAAGAAATAGAGCCCAGACAAATGTCACTTTAATAAGAAATAGTGCACAACCAAGTTTCACTCTAATAGGACATGGGACCTAGGAAAATTTAACTCTAATAAGAAATAAGGCCTTAATCAAATTTCACTTTAATTGAAAATTTCTCTCTCTCTCTCTCTCTCTATATATATATATAGTTTTTTTTTTTTTTTTTTTTTAATGACAGTTTTTTAGTTTTTAACTTAGCAGAGCTAACCAACATGAATATATATGAAAAAATATATCAATATTATCATTTTATAATCATCCAACGATACATGGTTATTATCATTGTATAATCATCCAGCGATACAGGGTTTCATGCAATGATGGGACCGCTACACCCCCCTATACTAGCTACTTTTGAAAAAGGACCATATATTCAAGCATTTTCCAATATTCTGGATTTTCTGGGAATTTTTCGGATTTTTTTACAACTTTTTTTAATTGCACTGCTACGTAGCGTTTTGGCGGCGGGCCGCTATATCCTCTGCTATCACTATTTTCATCCTTGCTTCTCAGTCCTCATTACCATATCTATTCTATGGATGCTCGAGTGTTTAGAACAGGATGACTTGTTTAATGATTTAGTGTTCAAAAGAGGATGACTTGCTTAATGGTTTTTCTCTCCTAAAGATCAAGCAAAGATGATGCATCTCCTAATTCTTTGCCATATAACAACTTTTATCTGGACAAGATCCTAAGTTGTTATCTGGATATATCCCTTAAAAGTTAAAACGCATAAGCTAGCACTACCACTATTATACTTGACTTCTAAGGGGGTAAATGGTTGGGTTAGCCCAGGCCTTACAGCCTGCACCGGGTTGGGTTTGAGCTGTATTTTAATCATGTTGGCTGGCTTGGTAAGATTTTTTTTTAATCCAATAGTTAAACAGGGTTGGCCTTGGCCTGGGTCTATGTTTGCTTAAAGCTAGACTACATGCCTGCTTGATCTGGCATATTTAACATGAAGGGGGTGCACATGAGAGAGAGAGAGAGAGAGAGAGAGAGAGAGAGAGAGAGAGAGAGAGAGAGAGCTGGATGATGATTCTGACTAGATGATTCTGAATTCCTCTTGTTGTTGTTTGTTGTCGATTGAAAACTAGGTGATGGTTCTCCACTAAGATCCTCTATAGGAATTTAAGGTTGATCTATAATTTTTTTATGTCTGATGTTTGGGAGAGAGTGCTAGCTGATGATTCTGGATTCATCTCCTTGCATATTGTTTTTGTCTTGCAAAACTAGGAGATGATTCTACACTAAGATTGTAGACTGCTGGCTGATGATTCTTATTAATCTCCTTGGACATTTTTTTGGGGGTCTAGGTGATGATTCAGCATTAAAGTCCTTGCCAGGAATTTATAGATGCTCTGTTTGGGTTTGGGTATTGAGTATTGTGACAAAAAGACGATGAAGATTATCTATGAATCTGAACTTGTTTTGGTCATTATCAGTTGTAATATTGTTTGCCAAACTTTCAGTACTTACCATCTAATCTGCTCACAGTTGTGGCAGTTAAAAGATGTATGTGTACATTGACAAAGATTGTTCTATTTGATTGGAGATGATATAAGATTCTTATGAACTTGTTTACAGATTTGCATTGGTCATTCTCTTATGCCCATAATCCTGAAACCTTTTTGCTCGAGTGCTTGACATTTCAGGATCCTATGTGGAACTTGAATGATTAACATGACTCAAGTTGGTCACAATTCACAACCAGGGTCACGTTTGTTGATAATGATTGTCAGTTTATGGGTTTGGTGCTCTAAAATTAGCCATTGTACTGGCTTTTTGACTGCTCAGACTGTACCAGTGATATTTACTTGGTTTCTTCAAGAGCCTTGAGTTATTATCATAAGGGCTTTTGTTGTATAACCATGCCCAAGCAATTTAGTTTTAGTTCTTCAGGTCACAAAATGGAAATTTTGTAGCCTAATGCTCATCGGTGGTTTAGTAAACTCTCTAAAATCTTACTTGTATTTGCCAAATTAGTAGGTTTTCTTTACATTCTACAGATTCTACCATAAACATACATATTTACTTTTATGCACTTCCTTATTGTCAATAGTACCCAAGACATCATTTTATTCCCTTTTGTCTTTTTCTGTAGTATGAATGATTTGCTGGTGAAATGTTTTACTGATTCATGTGTCTAGGACCTCTGCATTGGCCACAGTAAGTTTAATTTCCAGATAGTTGCCATATCTCAGATCATCTTCTAGCTAAAAGTTTTATTAGAGATTAAAGCATATGCATATTGGTCTTGTGCTCAGGTGCAACCATGCGTTGGTATTTGGAGTGATAAATGCTACTCAAAATATGGTCGCAGACGGCCATTCATTTTAATTGGATCTCTCATGATAGCTCTTGCTGTGAGTTTTGATAGATCTCACATTACATTGTTAGACTAGCTGTTGCATGTTCTCCCCTATCTTGACCCGTTGAAAGTATTTTCATCATTTAGGTGACTATAATCGGGTTTTCTGCAGACATTGGGTACGTCTTAGGGGATACAAGGGAGCATTGCAGGTGAATTTTGCTCTTTTCTTGATATTCTGATTTTGATTGCACAAGTGAAATGTTAGAGATTTTGACCAAGTTCCTTATTTATACAGAACTTATAAAGGTACACGAACACGGGCAGCTATTGTATTTGTCATTGGCTTTTGGATGCTGGATCTTGCTAACAATACAGTTCAAGTAAGCTTGTTGAAATGGTGGTCTCCCGTTTTCTACATTTTCCTAGTTTTTATATCATGCACTAGATGTGTATATGTGATACCTGAACGCATGATGTTTAATCAGGTACTTGGATATCATATTTTTTAGATTTTTTTATTGGTACCGTGTTGACAATTCAGTCGTCCATCTCCTTCAAGCATATGTCACAGTTTCCCAATAACATTCCTAGCAACAAAATACAGGAATAAAGGACATATAGAAGGACTATATGTTCAAGGAACTAGGACATAGGGGAGACCAAGTAAGACCTTAAATGTAGTAGCGAGGAAAGACATGATTGATTGTGGAGTTCCTGAAAATGTGGTTCCAAATGGGGCTCAATGGAAAGTAGTGCTACAAACTGACCCAAAATAGATGAAATAAGGCTTCAGTGATGACGCACTGAATGTGCTTGCCGACGTTGCTATGACACCGCCTATCCATGATGCACTGAATGTGCTTGCGGACATTGCTATGACACCCCTATCTACAATTGACACTGCTTCAATTTTTTACCAAGGGTAGTACAGAATCTCCAGCTGCAATGACTGTTAGTATGTGTTGGTGGTGAGTGAACCCAGCTAAAAGCAATGCTATAGGAGAAGAGGGAGAGAAATTAGTAGCTTATGTAGGAGCAGGCATTTAAGAGTTGGAAGGTGTTCATTGTCACAACCATGAGGTGGCGAGTGCGAGTCATGTAACCAATTATATATATTAACAAAAAATTGGGAGTTTTGCTAGCCAGAGGAACGACTGGATACAGAAACCAATGAATCTGTCAATGGAACCTGCAAATAAAAGAGGGATTTCTGAATTGAAGATTCAAAAAAAAAAAAAAAAAAAGGAAGAAAAACTTGACCACATTGGATGTTGAAAGAAATCAGATTAATGGCAATGAAATGGATGTTGAACAGAGAAAACAGTGAAGGGTCACAAATCACAGATCCTGCTTCCGACCAGACATCACATTTGATGGGGGCCATGAGGCTGATCTTTGGAAGATATCCAACCAATGGAACCCCATTTATTTGGTTAAACCAGTGGATGCCACCAACATGCCAATGTCTCCTTCGACAAATTCATGTCCTTGTATGTACAGTGTTTCATTTGACTATCTTTTTCATATCTATATAGTTTCTGTTGATTTCCCAAAAGCTCTTTCGACAAATTCATGTCACTGTATGTACAGTGATTCATTTGACTCTCCTTTTCATATCTATATAGTTTCTGTTGATTTCCTGGTGTTGTTTCCATTGTAGGGTCCAGCTCGTGCCCTTCTGGCTGATCTTTCTGGTAAGCGCATGTTTCCATGCAAATTGTTTTATGGCTATTCTTCATTCAACATGTTGCGATATTCCAGAAAATGATTTCTTGGTACCATGCAAGATTGTTAATATGGTTAGATGTGTTGTGGCAGGTCCTGACAAATGCAGTTCGGCAAATGCAATATTTTGCTCTTGGATGGCTTTTGGAAACATCCTC
Organism: Persea americana; assembly: GCA_029852735.1. Taxonomy (NCBI): domain Eukaryota; kingdom Viridiplantae; phylum Streptophyta; class Magnoliopsida; order Laurales; family Lauraceae; genus Persea; species Persea americana. The sequence goes on from CM056812.1 coordinate 57,985,375, forward strand.
GGGTTTTCTTCTGGTGCTAGTGGAAACTGGCATAGGTGATGGTTTCTTAGTTATTAATGAATTTATAGTTTATTTGTTTTTTTACATTTTTACTTTTTTATTTTATGGATCTTGTTGGCATCATATATGAACCTAGTCATATTTCACATACACATGCTGGTTACCATTCGGGCAGGTCAGCTCGGATTTGCTCAACCGAAGCCTGACCTGAAATGGATTCAAAGTCAGTCAAATAATACATATAACTGATCCAAGCCCATTCCGAATTGTAAATTCACTATCCCCATGCAACTTGAGTTTCACTGAGTACCTAAAATTTAGAAAATTCTAAATCCTTGAATTCCCATGTGGGTTTTAAAATTCAGGCGTAAGCCTGATTCAGAGCGGAACAAGCCCTTCCTGAATTTCACTTTTGGTGGGATCATGTGATGTGGGTTCATGTTTCACCTGACCTAGCCTCTAATGCATCCTTCTGCTACACATTGTATTGGCTGATACTCTCCATGTGGCTATTTTAACATTTAATGAATTTCATGCTGATATGGCCAATGTCCTGGTACATTGCACTGATGCAGCTAATACATTTCGGTTCAGGCCCTACCAATATGGGCTCTGATACTGATATTAGATCATGGCGTGTCACAGTTCTTGAACTCATCTTGCCTAAATATCTGTTGATTGTTTCTGTCTTCATGAGTTCTACAGTAACTGGTATTTCTTTGAGACTCTTCTTCTTTTACGCTGATCTCTATAGTGAAGAGCATTCCTCTTGGTTCCGGTGTTGTAAGATGCAGATTTTGGAATCTTATGAGGTTTAGTTGTTGATGGCAGTAACCTGCTCTCACAAGACCGCTTACTCTTCTTTTAATTGATAAACTTCTCTACTGCTTCAAGTTTCGATTTAGACTTTTCCGTTCGTTAGCAGATCGTGAATGGATATTTCCATGTTGAGCAGGTGGTTTCCATTTTTGACCTCAAGAGCTTGCTGTGAAGCCTGTGGAAATTTGAAGGCAGCATTTCTAGTTGCTGTGGTGAGTCTCACCAATCATGCTATTAATTGATCTTTTTGTTTTCTGTTTCTCAGTTTTCCCTTGTGGCCTCAGAAACTTAACAGCAACTAACTTCTGCCATCGTAGCAAATGTAATACCAGAAATGGGACAATTCTGATCTTGCAGCTATACTTGCAAAGATTAGCATCATGCTGAAACATATTATTGGTCCACAAAGCCATCTGTTTTAAAGTACTTTTTCTGCAAATGTTGCACAAAAAGTGCCACATTATTGAAGTCGTTGGCTTCTAATTTCATAGTTTGCTAACCAAGACCAAGACCAGACGTTGGCTAGTTACTGGTTGAGTCAACCTGGAAACAATGATGCATAGATACGGCATGGGTACGGCAATGACACGCCATAGACACGACAGGGACACGGATTTAACACATAAAAAGTGAAGTATCGGATACGATACAACACGATACGTTGCCCATTTTGAAATATCCATGCATCATAGCCTGGAACCTTGTTTATAAGGTAGGTCAGTAAACTAAATTTTGAACCTTTTACCACATATATTTCTATACAACTCCAGATAAATATATATTTCAGAAAAAATAGCAGTGCACAACATTGCAAGAACAATGTGGCAAACAAATTATATGGCCATGCTCATGCAATCAGCCATTCTCATGAAACCTGCACAAATTCTTTCAATGCTCATGTAAGCAAACATTATCTGCCTCTCCTTAGGGCAGTTGGTTACCGACATAAAAGTTACTCCAATTGGAGAGGAGCACACAGGTTGGATTCCCAAGGAAAGGTTGTCCACTGTGCTCTCTAGTAAAACTATCCTACAGTCCACTAGGTTTTATTTTTGCCAAAACCCGAGTAACAAATCTGAATAGTACATGAAGATTTGAACATTTATTTTTGTGAAAATTTCAAATAATAAGCATAAAACTTTTGGCTCATTTTAAAAAAAAAGTACATGAAGATTTGAACTTTTGAAAACTTTTTTTTTTTTAATATTCAAATCTTCATGTACTTTTGTTTTTAAAAAATGAATCATTATACCTTTATGAAAATTTCCTTTTTATTTTTTATTTTTTATACCTAGCCAAGGGGGCTGGGACCCATGAGAGACCCCATCTGGGGGGGCAGAGCACCCGCTAAACAGGAAGAAACCTGCAAAAGCAAGGATGGAAACCGTGGGGGGAGCACCTGCTCATGTAAGGAGAGAAACCCGCACCATGGGGAGAGGACCCATGGATGATCCCTGTGCAGTAAGGTGTGAAACAGGGTTCCCAAACAATGGGGCAACCCCTTGTTCTCAGTGGTGGTCTTGAGTGTAGTAGATAATTGAACGAGTGGAGGGAACTGAAATATTTCATCCCAGTAAATGCAGGAGCCATTTGTATGTATGCAGTGGGTGATGAAAATTGCGGGCTCACTTCAGCCAGTGCAATTCATGAAGACAGGCAGGTTGCAATGAAAATTGTGTGGCCTACTTCAATGCTGTAAAAAGATGCTATTGGATGTCAATGGTTGTTCACATTGTTTTGATGCCATATGCATTCATCTGCATTTGTTAACTAAAGTATGAAAACTGTGGGCTCACTTTGGCAAGTGCCAATTCATGAGGACGTGAGGGTTGCAATGAAACCTGTATGACCCACTTCGATGCAGTAAAAAGAGGCTATTCGATGTCAATGGTTGTTTGCTTTGTGTTAATGCCACATGCATTCATCTGCATTTATTAACTAATGTTTTGATACGATGCAGTGCTTCCTCACGTTGTGTACGGCTGTCACTATATATTTTGCTGAGGAGGTTCCACTGGTAGCAAAGCCACAACATCATATTTCCGATTCTGCACCTTTATTAAATGGTGCTCAAAGACCTAGTGTTGGATTGTCAGATATGCACTCTGAGAAGCCAATAGATGATCATGTAAATGGTATCAGATTACTAGTTGGTAATGAAGGTACTGCTGAAACGTCAATGCATCAGTCCTTAAAACCTGAAGAGCAGAATCAAGTGTATCATGATGGACCTGGAGCAGTCTTGGTCAACCTTTTGACAAGCTTGAGACATTTACCACCTGGAATGCATTCAGTGCTTCTTGTCATGGCTCTTTGTTGGGTGGGTGCTCCATTACACAACTATTTGGTTATCCAAGCAGAATACAGTTCCTCATTATCTTTTTTGAAATTCTCTATCCACTGTCTAAAGTTGCAGTTGGGCTTGCCCCCCTGGAAAAAAAAGACCAGGCATGACTTGTTTTAATTATGCTGGGTTGTCCTGTCAGTCAGACCTTGGGGAAAGCATAGATATGAAGTTCAGGTAGAGTTACTGAAGGGCCGAGCCCGACCCTGCTGGGGCTTTGGCCTTGTGTTTTTGTATTGGGCCAGCCCTGAATCTAAAAATTGGCCCTTTTAATAGATGGGCCAGCTTGGATTGAGCGATAGTAAGCCTGAAGCGTGGCCTGGTGACGTGTATAAGGCGGGCCGGACTTGGGCCCAGGCCACTGTGGGGCTTGTGCCAGATACGGGCCTTTATTCTAAAGTCGGGCCGGTTCTGGATGTGACTCAGTCTGGCCTGGCCCATGAACACCCCTTAGCTCAGGTCCTTGATTGGTTCACTGGACTTTGGGCTCAATGCATATATGCATGGTGAGGCCCAATTGCGCCTGAAACTGTTGTATGACGTGTATAATTTTTAACTATTTAAACACCTTCTTCCCAGCAAAAAATAAAAGAATTAAACGGTTGCTTATATCATGCCTGCAGTTGTCATGGTTTCCATTTTTTCTCTTTGATACGGATTGGATGGGTCGTGAAGTTTATCATGGTGATCCTAAAGGGAACGAGACGTACCAAAAGGCAGCTTATGAAAGTGGTGTCAGGGAAGGTGCATTTGGTTTGCTGATAAATTCAGTAAGAACTCATTTTGACCAACAATCTTTCTCCCTTTCCCATGATCCATATCTGCTTGTGTTTCAATGAGGAAACATAAGCAATTGCATCTTGGGAAATTGTTTTTCATCTGTCGGCACAGGTGTATGTAGAATCTAACAGTTCTTTACTGATTAGGTTGTTCTTGGGATTAGCTCTTTCCTCATCGAACCAATGTGTCAATGGATAGGTGCAAGATTAGTTTGGGCAGCGAGCAACTTTATTATATTTGTCTGCATGGCGGGCACTGCAGTTATAAGCTTGTTTTCCAGTAGGAAGTATTCTGATGGAATCCAGCATGTAATTTTAGTGAATGGAACTAACAGGGTTGCAGCTTTGGTTATCTTCGTGGTTCTTGGATTTCCTCTCGCTGTAAGCATATTTTTAATGCCTGTTTCAATATCCATTACCTTTAAGGAATGCCATTGGTCGTCCTGTTTTGGGTTCTGTTTTTGGAGGGGCCATGATTGTGGTAGTTTTGTTTTTGGGTCTTTCCTTTTTGTGCCTGTTTTTGGCTTTTCAGTATACCTCCTCTCTTGTACTGTTTAGCTGCGTTTCAATGAATGTTAATATTCTCAAATACACACGCACACATTACCTTTCAGTGTCATACACAGAAAGATTCACTGTGCTACACTTATGATGACTGTTTGGATGTGCAGATTACATATAGTGTTCCATTTTCGGTAACTGCAGAGTTGACTTCTGATTCAGGAGGCGGACAAGGTCTATATTGAATCGACTCTTTATATATATATAAATAATCTTTTATCCTTATCTTTTGGTCATTTGGCAACGCAAAAGGGGTCATTATTATTATTTGTTCTGAATAGTATCTGGCACCTTGCAGGGCTGGCTATTGGGGTTTTAAATCTTGCTATTGTCATTCCTCAGGTATCTTCTGGAAGTGTTTCGTCTGTTGTATTCTTGTGTGAATCACTGTCTGGTTTTCCATTCACGCTCTAATTCTGATCACCACATGGACTCATTTTTTAACATGCATGGATCTTCTTACAGCAACCCTTCATGGATGTGCCTGGCACATAAGTTTTAAGAGAAAAAGATGAATGTGGGCCCCAACATTCTCTTTTTTTTTTCTTTTTTTCTTTTTTTTGGGCGGGGTGGGGGTGGTGTTCCTTTAGGCTCTTAAATGTAGTCCATGGCCATTGCCTGTATTTTCTTGAACTGTGTTCTGTAATGATCAAAGCAGGGGGAAGGGTGGAAGAGAAAAATGCCTACTTGTCAGGCTATGCTCACCAAATATGCAACTCTGGATAATTGAACATAGGAGTATTTGTATGGGGAGTACTTACCGTTGTTTAGCTTATCATACTTTTTCTTTTTGTTTGCAGATGATTGTATCACTTGGGGCTGGTCCTTGGGATGCTCTCTTTGGTGGAGGGAACATACCGGCATTTGTACTGGCATCTATATTTGCATTTGCTGCGGGCACTACCGCAATTTTGAAGCTGCCAAAGCTTTCCGGGGGGTCCTACAATTCTCCTGGTATTCATGGTTTCGGATGATTTCTGCATTGAGAGGAAAAAGCGGTTCCTGTCCTTTAAAATTACATGTTTCAGGCAGGTGGCCGTGCTGATTTTGCAGCTCATTTGCATACAAAAATTAATGAACTTTTCCATCTCATTTGATTCATTATTTTTTATTATTTTTCCCACCACTAATGTTGAGGAATTCATAATGTGAAAGTATTAGTTGATAGGGAAACTTAAAAATGCAAATATTATGTGCATGACTATGCAAATGCTTATGTTGGGATAGCATCCTCAGATGTTTGTATGAAAGTGTATCTACTGCAGCTATATTTCTCAGTGATATATATATATACACACACACATACACACACATACTTCCATCAATGACGAAGAATTCCTTTATCAGAAGATAATGAGAAATTTCTTTTGCGGAATCTGTGTTCATTAATGAAGAAAGAAATTCTGGAGCTGGGAGTGGTTGATAGTTTTATTTTAAGCTCCCACTGCGAGTACAATAAAAAATAAAAAATAAAAAAATTCCCGTGTTTTCTGCCATATTTGGTCCTATTAACTCCACTTCCTCTTGCCAGCAGCACCTCATTAAAAGCGGGACCCACCTCATGATGGCCTTGGGGTGAAGTGAAGCAAATATGGAATGCCTCTCTCTCTTCTTATTAGGATTAGGATCTTCAAAGAAATTTAAAACCCCATTTGAATGTCGAATTCACAGCCAGAAGGGATATGGATCCAGCGCCAGCGGGACAAGGCTCATGTTGTGACCTGAGGTAACTGCCAACTACAACTACCGTGTCCCAAACCAGTAACCACCCTAGCTGCAACTTGGGATCATTATTTATTGTTTTGGTGGCCGGATTTAGTAAATGGTTTTCCATGGCAGATGTGTTTCTTTTCTTCTAATTTCCCTTATCCCTAAAATTATCATTCAAAATGTATATTTTCAAACATTTTGTTTTCCAAGGTTTATTTTATAGAATTCAGCTGTGAAATCGATGGATACAATGATTTGACTTGGGCCCTCCCCTCCTCAAGCCGTTGCCTAATAATGGTTTTGGCACTTGGTAGGTATTACAGATCCGGACCGTGTTCTTATAACCTTGGGACTTGGACTTGGACTTGGACTTGTGGTGGTTGCTGAAACCATAGTTGGAAGTCTGATGCAGATGGTCTGGCATCATTCATGGACATGCAATTTCGCCCAAGTGGGCCTGAACCACTCTTCTAAATCTAATTAACCCCATGTAATAAAGAATATAGTGAAGGTAACATTAACAAGCAATCTCATCTTCTCTCTTTTCTCCTTTTGCTTCTTTTCTAAATGTTCTTTCGCTTCTAAAGAGATGCCTCATAAAGCATGACTCAAATGAAACCCAACCGATATAATGACTTGGCTCCAGACCGTTATCGGTTTGAAACTGAATTTTTAAACCATGGAGTGGCCAAGTTGTCGGGCAACTAAATGTGGTGTGGTATGGCCACTTAATTAATTATAGAATCTTTTGTGATTTAAATTAATTAGCGGGGAATGGTCAGCCAGTGCCAAATTGAAGAAGAATCAGTGGTAATCTTCCATGATGGGAATGTATTGGATCCTCCACCCTAGATCTAGATGGGCCTCTGATATATCAAAGATGGCGCGTTTTTTTAAAATGTCTTAAATCTAAAGAGTGTTTATATATAAATGGGTATCCCCTCTATCTGAAGATGGGGCTTCTGTAAAGAAAGGGGTGAGCATCTACTATATATATATATATATATATTTATATATCACCTGAATGTATACATATGTCATATATATATATATTTATATATCACCTGAATGTATACATATGTCCACTTTCTAGGCTATGGAGGCCCCACATTAACTGTGTGGTTGTTGTTTCTCCCACTCCAACCACTAACGCACCATTGTTGACCTTGACGCCGACTGCACAACCCATTTCACCTTCTAACGTTCAACCGCAGACGCTTGAGCAGCCATGGTGTGCGCCGGTCCAAATGAAATGGCAAGCCACTCACATGCTCTTCCCTCCGCCCAAGACCTCAGCCGAATTATTATTATCATCACCATCACCATCACCATTATAAGATTATTGACTATTTAATAATCTTATACATTCTTGTTTCATATATCTCATCAAATGATTCCTCTCATGATGGGCCAAGTTCTTCTCTTGATAGCATTTCTGTAGAAAAATAATACTTATTTTGAATGATTTAGATTTTATATAGGTAAACTAACTGTGAAATTCCACTCCTTTCCACCTCAGGATTTCTCAAAGTCGGTGCCCTGGCTCTCTCAATAACTGTGTCCCATCGTTTTTCTTTTCCTTTTTCACTTTCCTTGTATGCAAGCAATAATAACTTTCTCATGTGATGTGTCTCCGTCCATATTGATATGGGTCTGTGACAAGAAAACCATCATCCATTCCATTCCAGACTGTCTGTCAGCCAGGCAGACAGCTCTTTCTTTAATTTCCTTTTTACTCTTAAAAAGAGAACGACACCAGCTGCATCCACGGGAAGGGATGAGCAAATGAGAATGCATTGGTGTAAAGTAATGCCTGGATGGACTTGGACTTAGACTTAGACAAGAGCAACTCCGGGTGACTTGGTCAGACTGATGGCCTGACTGGGTAGGCATTCTAGCATGTTGAGTGCGTTGACTCGGCCTAGTCAGGGCATGCCAATTAAGACCCTTCTTTTATTACTTTATTTATTTATTTATTTATTTTTTAAAACACATCCAGCATCTAGCTAGAAACACTTCTCCTCCATCTTTTCTTTGTTTCTTTCTTATTTTTTCTTTTTAATTTTCCTTTTCTGATAGGCAGCATATGGACACAATTGATACAGTCATTAAATCAATGAACTCTCTCATTGGACCATTGAGAAACGACAGTACCGTTCATGTTAAGAGGAAAAATGAGGTAGAGTCTACACTCAAATCAGTCGTAATCAGATCCGTTATATCTTTGTAAACAGAGTTTTAGGTGTTACTTTCTGGGTACTCCTAACTTACCTAAGTTACTTGGTAATTGCGTTTCAGCAATGCCAAGTGACAATGATAATTCATCTCTTCCTTCCTTTTCATTGAAATGTCTGTGCCTCGTTCTTCCCCCGCAAGGCAATCGAGTCGAGCAACTCCAAACAAGTATCCTCAAGTAACAGATAACAAGACACGCAGTTCATGAATTTAGATTTACAAAGTAAAAACAGCGATAGATCCAAAAAAAAGAAAACCCTGGCAACCACAAGGCTTTAGGGTCGCCTAGTTTCAGTGATTTTGCCAAACTGTTGCTCACATACTTGCAGTTAGATCAATGGTTATAACCATATCCTCAAAAAACAGCAAATGAATCCTGTGTAAACCTCTATCTCACCACATTACACAACTTCAGAAATTCTATTCATTTCAGAAACCATTTCTTTCAAATTCAATTCATTTCTATTACATGTTAAAAAAACACTAAAAAACAACAACAAAGAAGGAAAAAGAAATTATCAAAATTTTGTATCTCCACATACAAAGTACAATCAAACCCATTTCTTACATTCTTCAAAAGAACCTCAAACCCAAAGCCTCAAAATTCAATTATTTTCACTGTACAAAAACAATGAGAGAGAGAGAGAGAGAGAGAGAGAGAGAGAGAGAGGTCGTTTCATCAAATGCAGCAAACAGGGCAGAGTATAATTCCATTCTCATTGCAGTCCGGACATCTTAGAAACACCCCATCATCCTCATCAAAGATCTTACAGCTTCCAAAGCATCTATCACAAGGCACAAATCTCACGTCTCCACAGCCCTCACAAGCAACCCCACCACCACCACATCCTTCCAATTTCTCACATCCTCGTATAAGCTTTCCAAGCTCCCCAGATTCATGCAATTGCCTGACATCTTCAGCACCACCCACATACCTTCCCTTCACGAAAACCATGGGGAGACCACCAAAACTGTGCGTTTCCGCACCCGATATCTCATATAGCTCATCCCTAAACGCTTGGTGCATTGAAACGTCTCTCTCGTCCACTCTCACCCCATATCCTCTAAAGATGAGCCTCACATCACAGCAATCTTCGTATGTCTTCCTCACCCCTCTCAAGCTCGTAAAATAGATGACCACCCTCTCCTCTCCACGCGGCGGCGGCGGAGGGCATTTAGAAGACAGCCCCATTTCACTGTTGACTGTACGTTTGTCGATTCTTTCCTGAAAAGCCCGAATCCGCTCTTGGACGGTTCCGATTCTGGAAAACCTGCTGTTGCTGTTGTAGTTGCTGCCGGGTTTGTCCGGTTCTGGAGAGAGCGGCCGGCAAGTGTTGGGCGGGGAGAGCTCGTCTAGGGCTTTTCTGAAATGGGAGAGGATCTCCGGGTCGAAATCTGCAATGACGGGGTGGTCCGCTGCATTGAACTGAAGCCAAATCGGTCTGGGGGATTCCGCTTTGGTGTAGTCTTTGGGTTTGGTACCGGTCTCAGGGATCTGGGTTTCTGAAAGAGCGTGAAAAGAGAAGGATCGGAGAGGGCTGCTGTCTTCTAAGCCGTCCATCAGCTCCCAGGCGTCGATCGTCTCCGGCTCGTTGGGTGGAGTTTGGAGGAGGGGTGTCTTGGGGATTTGAGAGATCTTTCCTTCCATCTTATTCGACCATGCCTTTGCTTGCAGCAGGACCTCTGCTGAAGAAAGAATGGATCTTTCCTTGTCCTTGTGACCGTCTTCTTCTGCTTCTATTGTGGTGGTGGTGGTGGTGTTGATGTTGTTCTTCTTCTTTGGCGTCTTCTTCTCATCTTGTTCATTAGCGTCGGTGATGGCAGAAGAGGGATTAGGGTTTTGATCCAAGGGGTGGTCGAGCTTGAGAGTGCCCAAAGTGGTGGATGTGAGGGCGACGACGTGGTGGCTGTCGCCTTTCCCCTGGGCGGGATGGTGTATGGGCAAGGAGTAGCTGCGAGCCAGAGGAGCGATTGGTTTGTCGCGGAGCGCTTGCTTGGAGCTCGCGCAACCCATTGCAGAAACAAATAAACAGAAGTCAAAAGAAGAGGAATGTATATATGTTTTTCTTCTTCTTCTTCTTCTTTGCAGACGTTGGAAGGGAATATATGGGGGGAAGAAAGAAATGCACAATTGTATAGAGATTGCGGAGACTAGATTCTGTTCTGTTTCTGTTTATAAAAGTATAAAAGATTGATGGAAGAAAGAAATCACAGTCGAATTCTAAGGTTTACGAAAATAAAAGAAAATCTCAATACCTTTTAACACTGGAATTCTCCAAATCCAAAAGGGAGGGAGGAGGGAGGAGGGAGGAGGGAGGGAGGGGATGAAATCAAATTATCTGAGATTCGGAATTCCCTTGCCTGGACGAAGCTGAAACCCACACAACGAAACGAAGGGGGATGGGAAAAACAGATCTCATTTCAAAATCAGAGGAGAGGAAGATGCATCGACCGAATTCTCCAAATGACAACGGATGATTCCCCATTTCCATGTAAAACTACTAGTACGATCATGAAACCTCTAATTAGAGACCAACCGATCCGAAGAGAAATGTCTGCAATGCACAATCTCTCATCGTTTTCTCGTGGATTTCAGAGACTACTGACAAGTCTCTCTCTCTCTCTCTCTCTCTCGCCCACCGCAAAGCGCAAACAAACAACGAAGAAGAAGCCGTTTACAGTTTCCAATTCCAGGTCGGAAGAGTCTATATAGTCTATAACTGTAGGGAGAGATCCACGAGGACGATAATTGGAAGGGTTCCCAGTCCCACGCGCTTTTCTTTTTCTTTCTTTTCCATTTATATAGCCATCGGCATCCGGGCTGGGGATCGCAGAAAGTTGTGTGATTATTTCCGTATCTCGTACTCGGTTTCGTTGGAAGAAACGAACGGCGTTTACTTTACTTGTAGTGCCGTCTGTACAGGAGGCGAGATGAAGCTACTACCCGAAGTTAAATGTACAAAACCCCAAACCGCAACACCCACTCCCGGGCCCCGCCCCCGCCCCCGCCCCCGCCCCCGGGCCAGCATGTCCGTGTGGATGTGGTGTTGGGGGGGGGGGGGGGGGGGGGGGGGGACTCGATGAAGTCATTTCCGTTTGCTTCTGTAGGGTGCAGTGGAGTTGCATCAAGTGAACTCACTGTGGGGGTCCGGTATATTTTCTTTTCCTCAACTCATCGCTTTCTTATAAACAGTTCACAGTCTAAATGCATGGAGCCAAAGGTCCCTTGTACACTTTCTCATACCTGAAATGTCTAGTTTATAATTTCTTTAAATCATATCCTATGATTAGTGGGATACTACATTAATAATAGTCAACAACTATTTAATTGGCCACGATTAATGGAATCCCATTAATGAGATTTTGTTCAAATAAATTCTAAAAACACACAAGTAAATGTCAAAATAACGCAAATAAATTTAAAAATGTGTAAATAAGTTTCAAAATATCCAAATAAATTTCAAAAAATGTAAATAAAATTCAAAAGTCTTAAATAAATCTCAAAAGATCTAAAGAAAATTCAAAAATTCAAATAAAATTCAAAAGACGCAAATGAAATTAAAAAACGCAAACACATTTGCCAAAACTAAGATAAATCAATTTTTCAAATTTCTGAAAAAATTGCCAAAAAATCGAGTATTTTTGCCACAGCTCAGTTAAATTTATTTCAAAAGACACAAATAAATTTGAAAAGACACAAGTAAATTTCAAAAGAAGCAAATAAAATTAAAAAACACATAGATTTCAAAAAACGTAAATAAATTTGCTAAAAAACTCAGATAAATTTGCCAAAAATACAGAGAAATATGACAAAAGATGGATAAATTTGATAAAAACTCAGGTAAATTTCACCAAAACTCAGATAAATATGATAAAACTTAGATAAACTTTACAAAAACTCAAATAAACTTTACAAAAAAGCAGCCTGGTGACTGGTGTCGATTTGCTCCACCCTGGGACCCAACTTGGATCAGGCCGCCCTCTCACTGTTTCTGTTCTGCAATCTGAGGAGGTGTTGATCTGCTCAGGCTTGGGACCCAACTTGTATTAGGTGGCCGCTCCATGTTTCCGTTCTACAATATGAGGATTTGGAGAGCAATTATGATAAAAATCCAAAATCGGATTGTCTTGGTTTATGGCTTTTCGACCGTTTTTCCTTGCCAAATCCGTATATCCTCAGAGGCGTGTGGCGGTTTTGAGGTGGTTGATGGTCTTCGAAGCAGAAAAACAAAATCTTTTCTCCCATTTTTTGGCTGGCATCTGATGGCGTTTTTGTAGATGTAGAAAACACAACACAATCTATAATTTCCTCTTTTTGTTTGGAAAAAGTGCGGTGTTCTAGCAATGATTCTAAGATTTTTCGAGGATAATAGAGATCTTTCCTCCGGATTGGAAGAATCTAGATTTGTACCGTTTGGATGCAGCATAACCACCACCACCATAGAACCCCATGCCTCTTCGCCATCTTAGACCCATCAACCCCAACCTTGGCCCGTTCCCTCCATCTCAGCTGTCCATCCCTTTCGGCCCTTACGTCCATCACCGGATGCAGATGCATCCGTCTCCCGGTGCTCCCACGGGCAACCCCAAACGTGACCTCCTCAACATCCATACCCTCGTCGTTGGAGGCCTCCTAGACGACGTCAAGCCTCACGAAATCCACAATCTTTTCCGAAGGTGCCCGGGTTTTGACACTTGCCAGCTCAAGTACACTGGAAAAGGAAACTAGATCCGTTTTGATGTCGTTTAAGAACATAGTCCGCGAGCTGAGGGAGATGAGAGACGGGATTGGAAGCATGTCTAGGGCGAGGAACAGAAGCGAAGCTGGTGCAGAGCCGAGCTCGGAAACCGAAAACGGTTGTTTTATGCCCTAAGCACCGATTCAACTGGTTCGGGTTGAAGAAGAAGATGAAGAATATAATATTTGAAATTTAAAAATTTAAAATTTTATGCCTAAAACCGTTGAAAGGGTAAATTGGTAACGAAATATGTGATCGTGCGAACGTAGGGACCTTTGGCTGCAAATTATCTAGCTTAGTGGATCATAGCCCTTAAACAAAATCAGCGTGGACCAGAGGCTGGAAACATTCCGCTCTAGGGATCTTTCTCTAATTTTGCTAAAAAGAATTAGTTTTAAATTTCTGAACTGGTATTTTCTTTACAAAACGTGTCCTTTTCACATGTTCCCAGGGTGGCTAATGGTATTAGGATTATAGCTCATGTGTTCGGTCAAGTTATGATGGAATAACGTAAATTGGGAAAAAATAATGAAATCTTCTTCACAAATAGCTAGACGTGTCCAATAAATCTAATTAATGGGTTGATCTTGACTGCAAAATCCTATACACATGCATGGTATAACTAGTAGATTTCACCACAATGCTGCTGTCCCAACTCCCAACTCCCACTAAACATGTTTATCTTCCAAACATACAGTAACCTTTAAAAATAAATAAATAAATAAATAAATAAATAAATTTAGATAATATGTATAGGTAAGGGTTATGGGTTTAGGCATTATATTCCTTCAGTGACGCATAAAAGCCCGTACAGTGATGAACCAACAAACACTCTATTATGAATGGCCAGATGCGATTAAATGGCTGGCTAAAAGAATTATCATAAAAGGACGGTGCAGGTCGGCAAAAGTGAAAGCCTGGATTAAAAACACATAATGTCAAAGATCTCACACAGCTGTCAGTCAGCGTGGGAACTCTCCTGCAGATTAAAATTCCCCATCATGGCTACGTTTGATTGTAAAAGATATTTGTTTGAGTGACCTGGTTTAATTTAATTATTAGTAGTCCGTGACGAGATCGCATGCAGCTCCTACATATAGCTATACGGATAAAAATAATGGGACAAATTCAAGCGGATACCTTTTTCTTTAGTGGGACATATCCTTTTCCAAATAACAGTAGCGCCCTTCTTCGGTGAAACGCACCTGGTCACTGGGCATCCACTCATCCTAATTCCATGGACCATGGTATCCAGTAATTTTCGGTCACAAACCAACCCCGTATGCATGCATCAAGGTCAAAGGATCCAAACAATGGGGTCCTTAGACGGTCTTTACAGGACTAAGTGCGACGAGTGGGTTTCACGTGAGGACCACCTCCCATACATATATATACACATACATACATATTTGATGAATTTTTCAGAGCATGTCATCAACTGCTGTCTCTGGTTTTTAAAATTTTCTCTTTTGTTTTGCAAATTCTTTAGATAATTATCAGAGGTTTTTTGGTTATAGTTTCCTCCCAGTTTTTTTTTTTTATAAATATCTATCGTTTAAAATGCTTAGGTGCCCAGGCACATAATAGTGGGTACCAACTTGGTTGATGTTACATGGCAACACATCATGTGTAGAACAGAATTTAGATCAAACCTTAAAAAAAAAAAAAAAAAAAAATTAGGATCGGAATGAAAACTTAATTTTGTCAACTATATGTTCTGTATTTTTTTTTATTTTGAGGAATCACATGACATCGGGGCTCTGCGGTAAAGGTGAGCCTCAACAATCGGACCAGATGGTTAGGTTGTTCGGAATTGATTTAATGAAACCCACTAGGAAAGAAGTTAGTATCCATCCAATTTCCGACATATATTGGAAGTGGATTGTTGTAATGGACGGAACTAGATGACTCCTAACTTATGAATCTGACCAGACAAATAGGGCTTTTATTAAGACAGGTGAGACTTTTGGGCGGCATGTTTATGTAGTACAGGGATTCCGTGTTTAATTAACTTCTGTTTATGCAGTGCAGACTGTGCAGTTTGTGGAAAACTGGTTCCCACTTTCCTATTGGTGGAGATAGTTTTATCCGACTCTAGGAAAAATAGCTTATTTTCTCCCTCTTTCTCTGGTGAGGTGGGGAGTAAACCTCTTTCTCAAGGTTGGAGGATCATATTGCCGACTTCATTCTGATCAAAATTAAGGTTATGTAATAAGGTTCTGAAGCTCTTTAAATATAGCTAGAAGATCATATGATCAAATTTCACTTACTTTCAATTAAAAGGGTAATCTCATACCATTTAATGATAAAAATCCCTAGACGCTAATGGCCCATGTTTTGCCTTTCTAATCAAGCTCAGACCTTATTACCCTTGCCTGGTTGCCTCCCCCGAGAACTTTATGTCTTTTTGTTGGCAGAGCTACATAAACAGATGAATTTGTTAACTGTGAAAAAATCTTTTTTTTTTTTTTTTTTTTCATTCCAAAAAAGCAATTGAGATGGTACACTAGCTGACATGAGATTTTATGAAGTAAGCTAATTTTGATTGGACGAACAGTATCTCCTTGTTCCGTAGAGACAGGGGATATACACTCATCCCCTAAGACCGACCTGGCCATGTGTTACGTGGAAAACTTCAGCGTGGAGCTTAGACTGAAAATAAACTTCATTGTACATTTGATAAAAAAGGAGAAAAGAGTGTTCTCCTCCCCGGCAGTGTAAATAAACTTAATTAGCTGGAATTGTGAAAGACCTTGGTTGGGGGTGGGTTTTAATTTTATTTTAATAAAAAGTCGAAGAGGATCCCGAGTTCGTTGTGTGGGAATGGTCCTGGACTCCGGGTATGATGACGATGCACGTGACCCTTTTCTTGTTTCCACCCCACTGCAGTATGAACATTTGAAAACACAGAAAGTGGAGCTTTCACTCACTGACTTTACCATTACCAATTACCAATGCATGTTCCTTCTGGAAGAATGACTGATGATGGCTCGTGCAAGATCTTGCCTCTTACCAAAATTCAAGAACACCACCTGAAACCTAAAAACTGACTCGAGCAGCCCAAATACATACCACAGGAGCTCATGAGCAGGAGGTTTTTTTTTCCTTCTTTCTTTTTTTCAGGGTGAGAAGAACCCAGAAAGAATGTTTTTTTTTTGGTAAAGACCCAGAACGAGTTGAAAATTCCGTCTAATTGCAATTGGGGTTCAGGTGCGTTTCATAAGATAACAAGATTTTTAGTTCATTAAAATTGTATAAATTTAAAATATACATACATATATATGGTATATAAGTGGGTAATATATCTATGCAAGGGCGGAATCAGAAGGGGGCTGGGGGTAGCCATACCCTCCAAAAATCTTCAAACGACCCCTGACATTTAGAGGAAATTTCATATGTTTTTACATGGGGTCCCTCCAAGAATTTCTTAATTACAGCTTCCAGTTCTGCCCATGTATCTATATGCATACGGTATGCACGGCCTTACCACGCACATCGGCTACTCGTGGCACTACAGATCGTGGGACATGAGTGGGTTGGAAAGATCCCCTCACAGTAGACATAAATATTAAAAAATGGGACCAATCTCATGCCTCTACCACTTTAATTCATGGCCAATAAATTTAACAACTTCCTATTAACAAAAAACCGACACTAGATCGACCGGATGGTCCGGTCTATTTGATGGGTGCAAACCCCAAGACCGATGCATATATTGGAGGTCTTGTGTGTGTGTGAACAGTTTAAATGGATCATAAGATGGGCTTGGCAAGAAGTTCTCATTGGAATATGTGAGAGTTGAATGCACAAAATACTTCTCATAATTATATAATATGCAAAAATTTGGAAGATAATCTAGCCGAATGTAGAAAATATCTGGCCTGTGGGACATATATACCTGGCCTGGCCCCACTTTTGCAAACGGCCTTGGGGCCAACTTTGACATTCATTTTAAATTTTATTGATCATCAAATTAAACAGGCACAGTCCATTATATAATTTGTTAAATTTCAACTATACCACTTAAACTCATTTTCCCTAAACTTATTGTTGACTGTTATCTTGTCCAAGCAATGAGCAGCACATTAGTTACAAATACAAATACATGAAAACTCTTGGTGAAATGATATCTACCAAATGATTATTAAAGATGTGACGGGTGAAGAATATGAGATGAAGGGTGAAAGATATACAAAAGAGAGATATAGATATGACCTCACTTTTCCATGCATTGAATTAATAGGATGATAATTGGGTATTCAATTTCCATCCATTCTATTGCAAACAAACCGGCTTTGATGAATTCCCATGCGAGCTCAACTTCATGCATTCTTGTACACACAAGTAAAAAAAAAAAATTATCTTGGACAACTGCTACTCAATGGTCCGTAACTAATCAATTCATACTGTAGGCGGTAAAAGTATCACTTACTTAGATTAGGATGTAGAATTTGTGGATTAGAGAAGACCGAACGCTGAGAACCTGAAAGGGAAGGAAAATGGCTTGGGTCAGAACCTTTGGCTGCCGTGAGCCTAAGGCACTCCAATGCCTGGGTTAGTTCTGGAAAAACTAAGCAGAAGGAGGAAGAAGAAAATGAGGGTTTGAGTAAGGGTTCTCGTATTGTTGGTTAGCGTACCTTCATGGGGCTGATCCCATGTGTATTTGTAGACGATTCCTCGTTCATTTTTCTTTGTGAGTAGGGGTAGGTGGGGGTAAGGTCCCATCGGGCCTTACTCTGACATTCGACGGTAGGTAAAAAGCCCATCAGAAACTTCCATGCTTTCGGTCAGTTGATGTTAAGGGATAATGAAGCCAACTTCTTATCGCCATAAATGAGCACCCCTATTCTGTTAGGGCGGGCCCGTAACTTCTCATAGGAGCGTGATGGCACACTCTTTGCCTTCAGTATTTTTACCTGGACCAGGAATGGTCTGACTGATCTAGTACTTATGCCGAGCTGATAAACGCTGAGTTGGCACTCTTAATCGAGCTGCCGAGCCGCCGACCGGGGGAGCATCTTGAGTGGACGCTTCTTATCAAGCAGCCGAACTACTAGGCTGTGATTATTGAGACCGAGGTGGTGGGCTAGTGCATCACCGCGGTCCTCACTTAATCTCATCATTACGATATTTTATCCACACACATACAGTCCCAGCCCCGGCACTATTTGAATCCATTCCGTCCTTATTCATCTTGGACTTGGACGGGGCACGTATAAACGAAGTAGATCGTGAGAGGTCACTTTTCTGTTATGTGAACCACCAGAAAGCACAGCCAATTTTTTGAAATATATACATCCAAACCGTCAAGTGAGCAGCGGCTCCGGCCCAACTCCAACCACCGTTTGAGCAAGCATTGCCCAAC
The DNA here is from genome assembly GCA_029852735.1 of Persea americana. NCBI lineage: Eukaryota > Viridiplantae > Streptophyta > Magnoliopsida > Laurales > Lauraceae > Persea > Persea americana. The sequence continues at coordinate 58,003,927 of CM056812.1, forward strand.
ATACTGCATGCAAAAGCTTTCTGTGTCTAGGATTTCAAACAAATAATATTTCTTGGTTTACAAACGCCACATTCTTTTCTTCTGCCTTAAAAATAATTAAGGATTCAATGCACAAAAGCCCTTTTTATTTTGAATTATAATAAAACTATGCATTGACCCTAGCTAGCTAGCTTCTAAGAAATGCATCCACTAAGGACCCTCTCGAGCATCTTAGCTGTAGACGTACGTGTCCCTTACTTCTTGTTGCCTGAGAGCCTGTTTTTCTCTTTCTTAATTTTTGAGTGGCAACTAACCATTTACTTGAATTGAAGGAAGGAATATCATAGTCACAGGAAACAAACAATATATTACAATCCATATAATAATGCAGTAGAAGCATATGCAACTTTCTCATTGTTTTATTGAAGAAAAGAAAGCATGGAATGGCATTTATCATTAGTCTATTGGCTCTTTCCATGGAATGTCTGTTTCTGCATGGCCTTCTCTGCTATGTATGTCATGTCGAGCACAATCTTATGCATCTCTCTTCCAATTTGGTAATTAAAGCTGGCGAAATTATTAAAATTGCACTTTCACCTCTTGAGGCCCTACTTTTGGAGTTTGGACACAACTATAATCGGGTTGGAGCTCAGATTGGGTCCAATCTAATGCATACCCGTATATCCAATTGCACAATTGGCATATGCAAAATAATTAATATAATGTAAATGTAAGAACATATTTGAAAAATACTTTTGTCGTATGTCTTTCACAACAGCTCAGCAATTGTAGATCGTACTAGTATATGCGGTTAAAAACCAGGCCAACCATAGGCCTGTATTTGAACCAGCCCATTTAAAGTCATCGCCTTTCGAGTATACAGATGGCCTTTTTTTTTTTTTTTTTTTCTTAACCTTCTACCTTGATGAAATGTTAAAAATTCCCCCTAGAGCTCATGTCAGACGTTTTTCTAGCACTATTTTTTTTCTCTTTTTCTTTTTGATACCTTAGCTAAGGAAGTCAGGACCTAAGAGAACCTACACAAGTAGGAAGAGGAAACTCACACCATGAAGAAGACTAGAAGTGTCCACACAAGTGAGAAAAAAAAGAGTAAAGACAGCATGACGGAGCATTGGGTTCCACTGCTCAATTGTAGCCACATCCATCCACTGAAGATTTGCATCTACATGCAAAGTCAGAAAGAAGGAAAATTCTTTTTTTTTATATTTAAATAAAGTAAAATAAAATAAAATAAAATCTATTCAACTGGTAGCACCCACCTACTAAAAAGTCAGCAGATTCGATGACTTGGGTAAGGTCTATAGCTATTTGTGGAGGGTCCCATCTGATGCTGCTGACCGACCGAGTGCAGTCGAGCAGAGCAGAGTAGAGGCAGAGCACATTTGATGATGGAATTGGATGGATGATTGGGGTGGAGATTTGTTCATGTCCTCCTCCACCTCCTCCTTTTTTTTGCTTGTTTTTTTTTTTCAAGAGAGGGAGGTCAGCAGCATTCGGTGCATAACAAGTGGTTGGGGGCCGGCTGCCTGGCCACTAGCCACATTGTCAAACTCTGGAAGTAAGTCGGTGCGCAAAATACGGCCTCGCTCGCTATTATTGTATATGTATGACCCAATTCTCTACTTTCAGAGATTTCATTCTTCTCCTTTCTTTTTTTTTCCTTTTCTCAATCATTTGGTTTGAATATATAATTAGTTGAAAGTGTTCTCCTCCAAGCAATAGTATATGCAATCCAGCTCCTCCCTCTTTGTACAGGCACTCTCACACTCACATCCTCCGTGATCTGGCACTGGGCCCAGTTTCACCCTCATAAAGTGTTTATCCACCTTTGATTTGAATATCAAAGAAATCTATGGTTAGAATCAAGGGCTATTAAACTTTTTGGCTATTAAATCAAGAGCTAGAAGAACTTTCCATGTACCCCACCGCACTGATAAGTAGGTTTCTAAGTGGGCCCCACGAGCCAAACTTCATGTGAAAAGTAACATAGATAAAAAGAAATACACTACAAGGGGGCAATGCATATGGATAAAAATGAACTTCTTCCCCTACTTGAATTTAGATAATAGTAATATTACCCGTTGGATTATTTAGATGAGTTCGTGGATCACATTGATTGTATATATGCACTAATTAAGTTTAATGATGATGTGATTCTGACGATGAAAGTGATACTTGAGCTTGAGCACAACCATAAAACACTGAAGGGAAGAGTTTGATCCAATGATTTACTTGAACAGGTAGGCCCCACAGTGGAGCTAACAACTCTCGGGAACAAATTGCACCGGCCTGTTGGGGGTGCAATGTATTACTTCGTTTTTGTTTATTTGATATTTAAAGTGTTGTAGCATCCTAATATTCTCTAATCTATATAACAACTGTTTAGGTGTAAGTGAGCTGGGCCCTGGGATAGTGTAATATTATCTTCTGTCTTTTATTTTGACTGAGAAATTAATGATGGTTTTATTATGCACGACAGGAATATAACATTCTCCGGGGATCATTGGAACCAAATGGGGAGACTCTTGGGCTGTTCAGGCCTGACTTGAGTGCCACTTACTCAGGTCTAAACCCAGTCCAAATGGGCAGTGAATCCCAGCTCGGTTTCAGCCCAACTGAAGATTTCAAGGCCTTCTCTCAAGCTGAGCATTGCCCATTCATACAGTCAGGTAAAACACAACCAAACCCTTGTGAGCATTGCCCATGTGTACCTATATATAAATATATATATATATATATATAAATTGGAGGCCCAACTATGGCTCAAGTTGAATCATAAATGGCAAGTATTATGTAGTCCCAGTAAGCTTCTTGGGCTTTTCGGATCTCAAGTAGTATTCTAATGAGGCCTGGCGTGAAAAATGACAATGCAAGGCTCAAGCCTGATCAAATACAGCCCAGGCCAAGTCATGGCTCAGCCTGACCCACCCATGAACGGCAAAACAAGAGGACAGAGATTGCGCACACATGGCACCCATAATAATAGCCCTAAGTTTTGGTAATTGCATAATAAGATCGAGACGCAACATACAACTAAGTAGTTACTGACAACACCATTAACAAACTAGTCCACCTATATTAGAATTGTCCTCGGAGAACAGAAGGTCCACCAGTGGCCAGGTTTGGACATTATAGAGGCCCATACTGAATCATGGGCTCAATATTCAGGTCCGTCAAATATACTAAAAAAAAAAGAAGCTGTGGATTCCTTCAGGCTTGGCAACCATCTGTTTTTCTTCTTCTTTTTTTTTTTTTTTAAGAGAAAACTGTTGGAAAAAATGGATAGAGAACCATTATTTTGGTCATCTTTGAGCCAAAATAAAAGTGGGACCCACTTATCCTTTTAGGTGGGAATACATGGGAATGTAATCTACTTTATGAGTAGATTAAGGATACGTATTGGGTTGCTCTAATCCATTATAGAGTGAATAAGAAATTGCCTCCTAAACGCCACCACTTTGACTCGGGCCTGGACTTCACGTGAAAGGTGGGCCTAGCTAGGCCCACTGCCCATTTATATATTTTTGGAGAAATTTCTTTTTTCTAAAAGGGGTGTGTCCAAAGTGGTGTGTCCATTCACGTATGAAAGGGTGTGTCCAAAGAGAAGCATTTGTTCACTGAACAGATGCAACTCCATGAAAGAGTCCTAAAGTAGGCTATATATATATATATATATTATATCTTGTCCATGCATTTTTGCTCATTCAATTCCTGCATTACATTTGGGTCAAGAAGAGTTAAGAAGAGAGAGTTCTGTTGCACTGTTTGGTTCGACTATCACACAGGTTGTAATGCTGTTCCTGTGTGTTCTTGATTATTGTATCATGGGAGACAAATGCCACTGAAAACTCGTAAGCACCGTTGCGGGGGCGAAATTTGTCTTAAGGACATAGTGTTAAACACTAGCCTTTATCAGCCTTCTTCTACGAGTTTCTGGACTTTATAACTTCAACAGATTATAATAGATTTGATCTAATGAGTCCTTGGCTTCAACAAGACTCTTGAATGAGCAAAATGTGACAGTAAATAGACTCACATGCAGGTGACTACGGTTCGGGGAGATACAATTAATCATTCAATTTAAGAGATAAAGAAGTATATTCCAGATAACCAAATGCGGATTGGTTACTTGGAGGGCCATTAATGCTTTGGTTGGGGATGAGTCTAATGTGAGGGGAAAGTCTATGTACAAAAGTGGGTGGCCTTTGTGGTGAGGATGGGAGGATGGTTAGGTTTTGGTTGGATGACATGGTAGGGCTGGGACCCTTGAGTATGTTATTCCCTAGTTTTTTTAGAATTGTGGTCAACAAGGAATCTTCTATTAGTGACTGTTTTGAGGTGAGCAGTGGATAAACAATATTCGCTGTGTCTTTTAAGAGGGCTTTTCGTCGTTGAATTTTCTTTCTAATGTGTTTATTGCAGGGATTCTAAGGGCTTTCGGACTGAAAAAAAAGAGGTGACTTTTAGCTGCAGAAAAAAAAATGGTCTTTGGAGGCATTTTCCCTTTGCGCCGCCCCCCCGCCCCCCCCAAGGGCTTCCCACCCGTTTTAGGGGCGGAAAACCACTAAAAATTGAGTATAAGAAACTTTTAGTGTTCGAAAAAAACCACTGCTAAAGGCCATTTTTTCAACTGCTAAAAGTTACTCCTTTTTTTTTTTTTTTTTTTTTGTAGTTTGGAAACCTTCCACATCTAGGGAGTTCTCTCCGAAAGCTTTCTACTTGGCCTTGGGAGGTAATCTCTCTCTTAGAGTTCTTTCATCTCTTATGTGGTTGTCCCGCTTCGAGTTGAAGCTTTTTGTTGGTTAGCAATGGCTGTTAAGGTTTCCACGGTGGATAACCTAAGGAGGAGAGGGATGACCTCTATCAATCTCTTTGACATTTGTTTGAAGTGTGGCAATGAGAAGGAGTCGGTAAACCATCTTTTTCTTTATTATGTTGTGGCAGTCGCCATTTATAGCGACTTTATTGGGGTGAAATCTCGCATGGTGTTGGCAAAAGAATATTACAGAGGTGGCGGATTCTTGGTCGGGTAGGTGCTTTGTTAGGTGTGGCTGCATCCCATGAAGGTTGGTCCCATCAACTAGCTTATGGTCGATTTAGAAGGAGAGAAATGAGAGGATCTGTTTTGACTCTATCTTTGGTCGTTGTTTTTATCTCCAAGGTTGCCTTGCGAAATAGGTTTTGGCTTGAAAGTTATCTAACCGAAACATTGACAATATCCTTTCTAATAGGAAATCTTGTATAGGGTGTGGCCTATTTAAGATGAGGAGATCAATTCCTTGGTCTTCCTTCCTATTTGGGTGTTAAAATTTAATGTGGACAGCACTTATAACTTAGGTAAATCGGGGACAATGGGTGTGGGGGGAGTGCTTCACAATTGCATGGGTGAGTTTATTCTTTTGTTTTCTAATAACGTGGGTGTTTGCGATTACAATAAAGTAGAAGTGCTAGCCATTTTGAATGCTCTTAGGTTGTTCTCTCGAAGATATCATGGTAGACTTGTTGTGGAAAGTGATTGTCCAGTGCGATTGCTAAGGCATACGTCTAATTAGCGGAAGGCGTTTCCTTGGAAATTTTATTACCATTGCAACGTAATTAGGGAGATGTCTTCAAATATTAGTGCTTATTTTAGTCATCAAGGAAGATCTACAAACTACATGCGGGTGCTTTAGCCAAGCAAGGGGTTATGAGGGCATATCCTTGGGTGGGAGTGGTTGTTTAATTGGATGTGGGAGTGGTACATTGCTCTTCTACTCTTATCATCCCTTGTTTTTTTGGCCTTTTCTCCTTTTATGTTCCTCCGCTTTGATAAAGTTTGTGTTATCGATAAAAAGGGATATTGCCTATCTATCTTTAGACTTGAGATTCGCCTCTGAGAAGTCAAAGCTTAAGTACTTCCCTCGTATGATATTCTAGGGCTGTGCGATATTGCACACATCATGTTGTGTGATGACCTTGGGCCACGTGATATGGCACAATTCATTATGTGATATTTCAGAGGTGAAATCGTAGCGCTATGCGATATTGCATCATTATTGTATGAACAATTATACGAGAATTATATAAACTTCGACTATTATGGGGTAAATGTTGAATTTAAAAATAGTCGTATGATCAATATCCATAGATATATATATATATATATATAATATAACAAAATGTGTGATCCTTTTCTTAAAAGACCCACACAATTTAGGAGAGATGACAAAGGATATAGTACATTAAAAAAGAAGAATATAATTATCAGTAAGAATATGATTTCACAATAATGACTTAGTAAGACCTTAGATTAGGACTAGACTAGATTTAGTTTGTGATGGTGATCAGGTTCTCTTGCCTACAAATCATTTATTCTCAAAGGTTATCGCAATTATTCTATAATAATTGTTAATACCCAGAAACATAAAAAATTTGAGCTGTTAGTGAACGACAAAACAATGTATATTAAAGGGTTTTGGCAGCCCTTCTCACGCATGTGCTCTTCATGTGAATAGAAACACGCCAAATGAACATATATGAATAGAAACACGTCCCCAGGATCCTGACAAAAATGTAGTATTTAAATGTTTGTCATTATGGTGGTGAAGAGTATAGGGTTCATTGTATTAAACTCCTTTAGCTAACCATTCTTATCAAAACCTCAAGACCTTAGTAGAGGTAGTATAAATACTTCTCAATACATCCCTTTCGAGTGGAGTTCAGTCCTCAACACCCCCCCTCGGGTGGAATCCGGTTAGTGCACTTTTAGTGACACATTTTTTTTAGTGGCAAGTCGTTTCTCTTTGGATTTGAACTCGTGACCGGTTGACTCTAATACCATATTAAGTTTATTCAGTTAACCATTCATACCAAAACCTTAAGTTCGAATCCCAAGATGAGCGATTCAGTTAAAAAAAATGCATCGCCAAAAGTGCACCGATCGGGTTCCACCTAAGGGGAATGTTGAAGAGTGAGCTCCACCAGAATATTAAAAAGTATTTATGCTACCTCTATTATTGCCTCGAGGTTTTAATATGAATGGTTAGCTAAAGAAATTTGATATGATATTAGAGCCAATCGATCGTAAGTTCAAATTCCAGAAGAAACAACTTGACGAGAGACTTCATAAAAAAAACTTGTCACCAAGTTCGCCAAATGGGTTTCACGTGAGGGAGAGTAGTGAGGAGTGGGCTCCACCAAAAGGGAGTATTATAAAGTATTTAAGTTTTCTCTACTCTCTACTAAAGCCTCAAGTTTTTGATAAGATTGGTTAGCTAAGGAAACTTAATATGGTATCCGAGCCAACTATTCGTCAGTTCAAATCCTAGGCTCGGCGCGAAAATATGCGTGCGCCAAAAGTACGCTAAAACCTGTTTGTGAGAGAAGTATATTGGTAATGTTCATTTGGGTTGGATTTTGTAGCTCCATTGATGTGGTTTTGAATTCCTTTTACTTCCTCAAGCAGCTAAATTTAAGTTGATATTATTCCTTTTTGTGGTCCAATCTAGTCTTGCATCTAATGGTTTCCATTGGAATCTGGTTAAACTCCCATATCCTTCATTCGTGTCAGGATGCCACAAATATAACCAGCCAAAGTGCATGCAGATTCATACACCATAGATCCTATCCAAATATGGCCTGTTTATGCCCATCATAAAGGATGGGCAGTCATTTCCTATTTAAGGGGATAAAAACGATTGTATTTCAAAGATCTCCACCTAGATCCTTTGATAGGAGCCCATATCTTAAAAAGTCCGAGGGACCATTAAAGGGTCCTCAATCAAGAGAAAAGAGAGGATGAAGAATGTAGAGATCAAATTAAGATATATATTTACTTAGGTTTAAGCATCTGTATAGAAGGCTAGAAGCGACCCTTATTGTATTAGAAATTAGAAAAAGTAGTCTCACAAAAGCATGATGTCAAAAAGTGCCAAGTTGAAAACCATAACACACAAAAGTCCCCCAACAGAGAAAGTAAGGCCACAATAACAGTAAAAGTTGCACTTAGATATACAAAGACCTCAATTTTTTCCAACGTAGGAAGTTAGGATAAATGATGACGTAAGTTGTCTTTCTCACCGCAAAATCCTAAACTCTAAACCCTAATTGACGGTATGAAGCTAAGACTATGATGATCATATGATGGGTACTTCAAGACTGTTAATTAAGGGACTGTTTGGGGGCTTTACTAAAAGGGCCAGTCCTGGATTTTGAACTGGGAGTGCCAGAACGGCCAGCACACCTGAGCCAAATTGGAGCCGGTCCATCTGGCCTTTTGTTGATCTTTGAGCTCCACTGGCGCAGAGAGGCTTTGTCCTGATCTTCTGTTATTTTTTTTTCTTCTTTTTGGCCCAAAGATTTGAATGAATGGCCTCATCCCAGAATGACACAGTCCTAAATAATGTCTTACAAGTGGTCAGTACCAGGCCTTACTTTAATGCCCAACGGGCTTATTTTAGGCTTAATATAATATTAGGCCCAATATCGGGCAGTTGGTCATGAAAAATATACCTGCCTGATCTAGCTCAGCTGCAACCATCTAGAAGATATATTTTCAAATAATCTCCAAAGAGAGATACTTTCAAATTATAAACCAACAGGTGATCTGACAAGTTTTATATTGTTTTTTTTTTTTTTTTTTAATTTGCAATGAGATCGAGGGCCCCTTTGTTTCATGGTATTGAATTTCCAGGAAATCTAAGAGATGTTTCTCTAGAAGTTATTAAAATTGAAGTAATGAAGGAGAAGATCCAGAAATGGCGAAAAAAATGAATTGAAGGGGGCATTGGAAAATGAATACCCAGCCATTATCCTAGTAAATCAAATTCGAGGACAGTAAGAACCCCATCTATTACCTCTACCTCTACTTACATAGTTTCCTTTTTCAAAAATCTTTGTTGGAAACCATTTTACCATGAATTTCTATGAATTCAATTCCATGCAAATAAAGAAAAATTTATTATAGTTTTAATGAAAGGGATTATAGTTTTACCATTCATTAACTTCACTGTTTCACCAAAAAAAAATGACTCACTACTTGTTTTAGCTTTCCTCCTGCATCTTTACTGCTAACTTGTCTGGCACCATTTAATCGCTACATCGGCACAAAACTTCAAAGGCTTTGGCCCCTGAGCCTTCTTGAAAATTTTAGTAAATTTAACAATTAATTAGCAATGAAACCCACTCGCTAATCAGGCCTCCATTTCATAAAATGGGCCAAACAACAAACTTGCCGTGAGGCAGCTTTGATTGATTTAAACAGTTAGTCTCTTCTATTGGTTTTTGTTTCTATCTCTGTTTCTGAATACTACAATCCTGGGGAACGAGGTAGCTCATATTGATTGCATTACAGATCATAGCCGGTGAAGTGGCTCTTCAGAAATGGCCTAGTGCCCCTCCAAGATTATTTTGTACTTTATGCAACTAATTGGTTCCTTTGTTTGTAGAGACTCTGTGGGCCCACACACAAATACAAAATGGCCTGTCTCATGGAGAAACATCACAAGCTATCAATGCTCGTAATATCACTGTCAGCTTCAAACAAAAGGCTAGGACAGACCATTACATAAAGACCCAAGTCTCAACTACGTTTCTGATGTTTGGCATGTGGTTCAGTTTCCACTAAATATTCGGCAGAAAACACGAATGCACATGCTAACATTATAACATGGAGGAAGACCAAGAATACAATCTTGAACTGAAGATAGTGTGAACTTATAGCTTTTACTAGGAGACGTACCACCTTCATTTCATTGGCACAAAGATTCCATATCATAGACTGAAAACCCCAAATAAAAAGAAGGCTCAAAACATTTCAAGTCTTGGTTATCTTCCAACGCTAGGCTGTGTTTAGTTTGGATGGAAAAATGTAGGGAGGAGAAAGTTCATCTCCCCGATATAGAATCCAAATACTCCGAAAGGGCCCATTTAGATGCATGCATTCTTGGTGTCCGGAGACAGCTGGGATCCTTAATGAGATTCGTGGTTAAGCTCTTCTTCCTTGAGACAAATCCTAGATTCTTAGAAAAGCAGGGACATGAGGTTCCCCTGCCTTTTAGAAGAAATGAATGAATGCATATGGTTCCTTCTGCCTAGTGGGGCCACTGAACCCGGCCTGCATCGGCACGTGAAACTTTTCAATGGTCATGAACGCAGAGAGACACTTTCTAGATAAGAAGTCCATGGGTGGTTTCTAAAAGAAAAAGGGACTTTCCAAATGATGCAACTGCTTTATTATATGATAGTTAACCTTACACATACATGCTTCTCTCGTTCCTACAAGGGAGGAGGAAGAGGAAGAGGAAGAGGAAGAGGAAGAATGAAAAAGTGAAAGAGGCAGAAATGTATAATACTACATAAGCAGACTCCTAATTATTGCCGCTTGGGCAGTGTCTGATGTAGACAAAAGTTGGGAAAGCCTCTCGCTGAGGTCATCCACTTCTCTGTGCAAGCTCCTAATATGGTTGCATGTCTCCTGTAGCACCCTTGAGGCCGATACCTACACAAATTCATGGCGATTTCTTAAATTATGCTTCTAACATGATATCACAGTAACAATGCCTGGGTGGGCTTTCAAACACAAACAGCACAGAAAAATATAAATGTTTGAAAAGTGTTTCCACCGCCCTCTACTAAGGCCTTGAGGTAGGTTTTTGATATATATAAATATATATATATATATAGTATTGGTTAGTGGAGGAAATCTAATAATAAACGAAAGGAAAAGAGAACTTGGCAACATATATATACCCTATCCACTCTTCGATCACGGATCTCTGGGAGTAGGGCTTGCAACTTAGAGATGAGATCTATGATTTGCTCGTCAGTGATGGCCGCGGAACCCCCAGATTGCCTTGAACGTGACCTTCTGCTAGACATCTCGAGAGAGAGAGAGAGAGTGTGTGGTTGTGGGTGTGTGTGGGTGGGTGTGACAGGCAACTTGTTAAAAAGAAGGAAATCGAGATGGAGAGGTGTCAGATGAAGGTCAAGAAAAAGAAGAGGAGGTGAAAAGGGAGAGAGGGAGAGAGAGGAGGACAGAGACAGAGAGGGAACAGAGAGTGAAAACACAACACAAGTAGTGTTGGGTTGAAGAAGACAAGTGCATGGGAGAAAGTAATGAGGTGTTGTCGTTTATAAACAGGGTTAGAAGGAGAGATGGAGAGAGGTGGGGGCGGGATGTTTGGAGAGTTTCAACTATTCAATTGAATTTTATCCGACCTATTAACATGGCATGTGTGTTTTTCTCAAGACAATTGACACATGCACCCACACACGCCTCACACACACGTCTCGTGCCTATGTTATTATCCACCAAAAACAAGGCGCGGTTTTTCTCCAATCTTCTTTGAAACCAACCCTAAACCCTAAACACCCCCCCACACCCAACAAAACAACATGCAGGTGCCCTGCAGACACCACTCCACTCTTTTTACAAACTACAGATTTCCGTTGCGCTATTGCGTATCTTTCTCTCTCTCAAACGGATCCTATAATCAATCCCTCCCTCCCTCCCTCTTCCGACGCAACACCTTGAAAGCGAGTATGTTGACTAGTCAATGTGATGTCTTATCAGCTCGGTGCACCATGTGACACGTGGTGCCTCGTTTCCATCAGTTTACATGGACCCGGTTCCTCGGCACCAATTGCCCCGTAATTTCTTTGTTTCGAATTTCGAGTCAGATCAGGTGAGACTGATACGGTTACTGTGGAAACGTGAGGGAGGGCGACTAGTTGAGATGATGATGAGATAATAATTCTAATCCTTCAGGCTTCAGCTAAGCAAAATGATCCAAAAACTAAACTAATCTTCTTGAAAAGCTTTAGAAAAAAAAAAAAAAAAAAAAAAACTCTGTACGTAAAACAAAGCAATGAACTTAAAAAAGGACTTCAGAATTTGGAGGCTGTGATGAATTGGGGGTACATGCAGCTATTAGTTATTATTTGATCATATCAAAACCTATCTACCCTCAGCTTCTTCACCATCATCATTGTAACAAAAAAAAAAAAAAAGACAAATCTATCCTAAGATAAATGTTTGAATCAGTTGCATTCTTTCAGTATTATTTTTATCTTTTTGTCCTATTTGACTTACTTCTTTTTCCAGAGGGGCTATCAACCTACACCTAGCACCTCATACTATTTCTTGTTTCCATGCATCAGCGGCGTACATCTTATCTTTTCCTCTTAAAAAAAAAAAAGAAAAAGAAAAAGAAAAAGAAAAGGAAAACGAAAAACTTAAACTTAAAACTCAAGGGGATTAAAAAAAAAAAAAACACTTTAGGTGACCAGTGGGCCTAAAAGATCATTTTAACCGACTTTACACTAGATCAGTCATTTTGCTCAAAAATGCATTTTTTTAGTACTTTCAAGTAGCGTATTTAACGACCTTAGTTTTATGACCTTAAGGGCCCTATGAACCCTGGCCGTCTGTGCCCAGCCAATTATGGTCTCCTCCAACAACATGTTTGACTGCGACTCCTCGCCCTCCTACTAATTGTGGTCCCCTCTCACATCCTCTTTGTCAAATGTATGTGCTTTTGGATGCTCCCCTTTGCCCTTTTCTGAGTCATCTGTGACGTTATTATCGTCTAGGTTATGCCCTTATTGCGTCTACATGCCTTTTGCTATGGTTAATGTTTTCTCGTGGCAGATATCTACTCTCCACTCGAGAATCGCTTCTCTAAAAGGGTTTCTTTGTCTTCCTTGTGTAGCATTACCCCTGATAGCAAGAAAAATGCTCAAAAAATGTCTTTAGTCCTTTCTGAAAGACAATGAGCAGAGAACCCTAGAGGTGGATTCAATTATTTTTGGTTTTGAATCGCTTGCCAAAGACAAATGCGTGATTTGGTTGCCAAATACGAACGTGGGTCGGAAGAAATGGGTGCAGACAAACATGGTGAAGGAAAATAGACTTGTTAATAACAAAACTCGAGGAAACACGCCTATATTGTTCTAATTTGTGTACAACGCAGGGTTCTTAGGAACCATTTGCATCATAAAACTAAGGTCGCTAGGGACGTTAGTTGAGAGTGTTAAAAAAAAAAACACCTTTTCAGGCAAAATAACTGATCTGGTGCAAGGTCTGTTAAAATAATCTTTTAGGCCCACTGGTCACCTAAAATGTTTTTTTTTTTTTTTTTTGTAAAACCCTCTAAACTCAAACCGTAGACATCCGGTCTCACAGACATAAATGGTGATGGGCTACATTTCAACTAACAAGTAGAAAACTAGTGATCTTAATGGTGGCAGCGGGACATTTTCCCAATAAATACAACAAATTAATAACCTAAGGCTTTCTGAATACTTAGGCACAAATTCTACAAATGTAGAAACAATCTAGAGTCAGGCTTTTCTAAGCCATTTTGGTAGACCAAACACTAATTACTGCCAACTGCTAGTAATTTATTATAGTGCTTACCACCCATTCTTATAATGAGAAGGGCTTAATAATATAAACTGACTGTTCAAATCATTCATAGCAATGGAATGGCAGCTTAACTTTAGTTTTTTCTTCTTGTTTTTTTTTTTTTTCACAGAAGAGATCAGAATCTTGTAATCCTGCCCCTCTTATAGGAAAAAGAAATCCTCTCTTTCAAAAAAAAATTCAGTTCTTTTTTTTTATTTTTTTTACCTTTTCTGCCAAAAAAAAAAAAAAATTATCACTCCAAACAATGATCCAATGAGCTACATTGAAAAACAATAAACTTTTTTCCCTTTATCGCAAAATACTCCTATCGTACAAATGTACACAGATAAGTTACAGTATGAAATGACTCTTTAATTACAAAGGAAGCCACTATCCTTGTTACAACCGGGAAGTGAGTAGGAGAAGACCAATCCATTATCTTGAAGATTCGATTCAATCATGTTCAAGCATTAAAAATATGACGGAAAAAGTACGTCTATCCTCTTCTCTTGTTAGTTCTTGCCATAATTATTCGCCCAAACAGCCAGTCATAATAACTATAAAGATCAAGACCATTTGCAAAATTAACAAGCACCATTGGATTCATGATTTGGATATCTTACGTTTTCAAACAAGAAAAAATCTTGTGCTCCTATGAGTACTGTGTTATACTAGCAAAACATGCCCGCACTTAGCATAGGTAATATGATTTGCAATATTAAATATCATATTTAGTTTAAATTATATTGAGATAGTAAAAATCACAATAAAAAAAATAAAACCTATAATAATAATAATAAATATAGTTGGTTAATTTGAAAATGAGAGGACTTTAATTTGTTTGAAATTAGTTGAGTATTCTACATCAAACATTCTTTTGAAATCAATAGAATAAACCCATAATAAGAATTAAAATTGATAAAAATACCAAAAAATACAATGTGCAAAAAAAAAAGTCTATAGACAAACCAATAATAAGAACAACTTAAAAGAAATAAATAAACACATGGAAACCTAATGCCTAAAAAACAAAAAAAAATAAAAGAAAAAGGAAAAGAAAAACCAAAAATTCATGAAAACCTATCACCATGGAAACTAAAAAAGAACTCATCAAAATCGAAATAAATAAAACAAGACTATGATAAAAGGAAAAAAAAAAAAACAACAAAAAATACATAAAAAAGGAATGTATAAAAAAAGAGGTGTGATTTAGAAGAAACAGCAAGCCCATGAGAAACCAATACAATAGAAAACTGAAAATAAAAAAGAAAAGATAAAAAATAATCAAAATTGATAATGACAATGACAATGTGCGGTTGCTCAATTGGTTTGCAAACCTAGGTGTCATCTAACTACCCAAGGACAGATAAGATTTACCTATGGCATTAGATAAGAAAGTCTAAATACGCATTGATTGATTAAAGACCGCGGAAGATTGAACTTTTTTTTATAAAGAAAACTCATTTTAGATTGGACTCTTTATTTAGATGGCTAAAATCGAAAATCTCTCTCAAATCCCTAAAATGTGTCCTCCAAGTTAAAACTGGAATTAAAATTGAGTTTCAATATCTTAATCAATTGCAAAATTAGAACTCAATTGTGAAACTGAAAACTATCCCTTTCATATATAATATATAATAATTGATGCAGCTGCCACATGATTTAACTCTTGTGGGCCCACTTTTACGTGATCGAACCCATTTATATCACGTGTGTTTCTATGTAAACTAAAGCCTCTACCCATTTCTTTATCCAATTGAAAGACATATGTCTACTATAGCATTTATATTATAATATATAAAAATATGGAAAATGCTCATGTGAGAGACACTCTCACCAAGTTGGCGGGAGATGGGTGGGGGCCCTTACATAAATATTTGAGGTCCTTGTATTTAAGTTGGTGAGAGTGGATATTTATGTAAGGGCCCCCACCCATCTCTCACCAACTTGGTGAGAGTGTCTCTCACATGAGCATTTCCATATAAATATATATATATAGGGTAATGCACATATACAATATTTTCTTATTGTCTTAGGGTACAAGCTACCTCGTGGGACCACCTATTGGTCCATCCGAGCGGACCACCCAAACCCATCCCTCCTATTTACACATGTCTTACCGGGTTTTGATAGATCCGGATGGAGTGAACCATTGGTTCGATGTTCAATTATATTTTTTTATATAATGCTGTTAAATTTAAGGACCACGGATGAATGGATTAGAGATATTATATTGACTTTAAATTTGATATCTAGGTTGACCCTACTTGGATCGTTCGATCCCCAACCCCCTCGCTTGCTCTCTAATTTGTGGAGTCCCAAGTGGGCCCCACAAGGCATAAGATGGTAAAGAAAGCTTGTACAGGAGCATTACTCTATAAAACGTAGCCACCTTTTATACACACGATCAACGGAACATATCACTGCAGTCTATCTGGAATTTGGTTCAGTTAATATATATGCTGATTGGGGCCGAGGCATGAGATATAAGCAGTTAATAAGATGCAGAAAAGGTGAGGGCAAGGAAAGTTAAGTCCATTCCCCAAAAAATAAGGAAAGTTAAGTCAGATGATTAGCTTCTGTCGGCAGTATAAGATGACTTCCCTCGTCGATCAAAAAGGGCAATGACAATAAGAACTTTTCTGGATCATCAAGGTGGGTTGACGTTTTGCTGTTGTGGTGCAGTCACTTACGCTCTCGTTTGGTTAATTGGTGAAGACAACATCTAAGCTCGTCACGAGTTTGTGTTAGAGTCGCCCCCACATGTTTCCAACAACCTGCAACTTTTATCAAACAGAATTGTGAAAGGATCCAACGAGGGGCAACATGCAAAAACCATCTGGGTCCGGTTCCCTTACAAAGCTTTCACATCAAGAAGCTTTCTATTGCTTGTTTATTTTATATTATTTTTAAAATTACATATTTGGTTTGTTGGGGATACACCAACCTATCATATTAAAATGGTTGCAAATACGTATCCAATTATGTGAGTGTCTGTATCTCTTGTTCTGACAAAAGCGGATATAGACCTATAATTTGATCACGAAGTAATTCAAATTTGGAATGAACTCACATGTTATAAGTATATATAGGCTTTTAAGTTCTACAAAGCTTGAGTTATTTCATATTAGATAGTACTCTACTTAAATTTAATCATATACCATCTAATCAGCCCCCTTGAATAATAATAAAAAAAATCGAAACTTTATTGGAAGCTCTTTGTTCAATTATACTAATGTCTTTAACATCTTAGTTCAGATCCGTTATTAGAACTCAATACAACACATAGCTTTTGTATCAAATCTTTATCTAGATCTATAAAGGTGGATCCGGGTCCTAATCCACTTGGTTCCTCCCTAAATCCAACTCATGTTGCGCCCTAAAACATATAAAAGGAAGGGCCATGGGATGTACCCAAGTAAAGGAAAAATGATGATATTTTTGACTGGAGAATGAGTTGAAGCTCTTCTCTAGGATGAGGTAGGGCTTTACATGTGCGGTAAACTAAAGGTGAAATAAATATCACATCAATGGGAAAGCCGAGATAAAGTATTGGGGGTGGGGTTTTAATGTTTTTCTTTGGCATTATGAGGTACAGTAAAGTGTGAGAGGCAGATGGTGCGTGATTAAATTGTTCCATTTTGCCTTGTACTTACTTCACCATATTTTATGTCAATTTTATAAGATAAAAAAGTGGATAGTGGTAACGTTTATGGTAAAAAAAAAAAAAAAAAAAAAAAAACAGCGGCTAGTATTTACTTTTTCATTCTATTGTTTCAACCAAATATAATAAAAAAAATATAAAAGTGAGCATTGAATCAACATTATATTTGCTTTATTTTATCACATACTAAACTAACATGTTGAATTTTGTTTTATATATGATAGATTTCATAGTTCTCCTGTGGTTGGTTCAAGTCCAATTCTTGTGGAGGACCTAGAGATTACCTTTGTTCTCTTGGTTTTTATTTCCCTCTCAAGACGCAGTTTTTGTTTAGAATCCCAATTTACCTTTGTTGTGGAAGTGGACCCCTTTCTGTGGCGCAGGTAACACGGTGCACCATCTCACATCAGGCACGTGCATGCATGTGCGAAGGCATGGGCAGAAGGACACATTTCGCAAAACCCCACCCCCAGGGCCCCACCTCGCAGGAATCTTTGAGTCGTCTCAATTTATTGCATCCTAGTGAGTGCAACCGAGTTGACTTGGTTTCTTAGCGGACCTGAGCTTGACTCAACTAAGTACGATGCCACGTGGCTAGAATCTTGCCCTAACTGTTCCTCCAAATGGGTGCCCTATCCAAATGAGAATCGTTTCCGTTCAGTGGGGATCCCCTGTTCTGGCTATTACGTGGGAACCGTGCAATATTGGTCGGGAACTCCATCCCGAGACCAGCAGAGGTAACTTGAATCGTTGAAAATGAATTACATACCTTTTAATGATATATTCCTAGATTTTACTTTAATAGGAATATGCCCCACCTTAAGATTAAATGCAAGATTAAAAACGGGGTTAGGTACTAATGTGACATCATTGCTAATGTGGCATAAATAATATTTTTATCATGTGTTCAAACGGATGGTGAGACTTACTTCTAGTAAACTAAGATTTGAGAGTAAATATCTCTGCCGAGGGAATGAAATTATCATCTTGTGAGCCCAACGGTAGACTTCCAAAATAGTGCCACACGTGGTAAAAACTCCCTCGAGGGCCCGACATAGAGTTAATATGGATGGTTTAGGATGAGTCCTGCACCATCCAAGGATACATCCTATAATTTCATTTCACTAGGAGTAGGACCCATTGTTCGATTCAACACATGACTACGATTGAAAATGTGACCAGGCACTGATTTGGCATTGCTGCTGATGTGGTATATATTAATCATGTTCCCATTATGTTTTCAATCAAGCAGTGGGACCCACTCTCATTAAACTGGAATTATAGTATATACAATATATGCACGAATGGGATGGGATGTGATGGGATTTAAAATGAACAATTTGGATTAGCATCATTTGATCCTCCATATTCACGGTGGAGTTCTGGGAGTATGTGTTGCACCGCTCGGTTAGACACCTGTGGGTTGGAATCCGGACTCTGAATGAAGGGCCACAAACAAACCGGTTTGAATGAGCAGTCGGCAAAGTGGCTGTATTACATGTTACATGTAAAATTGAAATAATTCTCAATAAAGATAAGTCGGCAAGAGTCTCTGAGCCTGGGGAATTGACTCCCCAGTCCCCACTCATTGGCAGTGTAAAGTCAGCAGTCGGCAATTCAAATAGATTTCGACAGGGACGTACGCATTAATTCCTGTGATCGAGGAGTGAATTAGGTTTACATGATAGCAATATATATACCCAACAGTGGCAATATGCAGCGTTTTCCTGTATGTAGAGGGAATGTGGAGAAGATCTTTTGACTCGATCCTCAGCCGATGTATTGGGATGAATTGTAGGCATACATTGTGTGATGTGATGCTCAACTGCAGACTGGATTGGAGAGTAGAGACTGAGATGTACTGCCGAACTGAAGGCAGGATTAGAGGCTGAGATGATGGAAATTAAGCTATAGTAGGCTACCTATGGCCTATGGAGGAATTAACACGTTAATTAACATTTACGTGCATGATGGGCCCTTGAGTGCAGAGAAATACATAGGAAGCCAATATTTGCAAATTGAACTTGCTAACAACATCGGGATGCCTAATTACTTAAAGCTCCATGTAACACAAAGCGTTGGGAATTAAACCTTGAATTAGGAACCCCTTATTCTTCCTTCTTCTTTGTGTTCTTCTTTCAAGGCCATTCAGAAAGTGTCATGTCTCTCCTAGTGGCAACTTATGATACCTACCACCGCCTCTAATGGCATTCTGGGCTTCCAAGTCACGCTCACACCGCAGATAGCGTTCAACTCTAGAATTCAAAAAAAAGAAAGAAAAAAAAAAAGAATTCCCCGTTCACTCTACATTAGATTATACTCAATTCTCAATTCTTTTTTCACCTTTTTAAATTGCTATACATCTTTGAGTTTTTTCCCTTCATATTAATAAATGCACTACCGGGTGGGATTATACCATCAAAAGAAGCTCTAATGTACAGTGAAGCATGCTTTAATCTTAATATTTATTTATTTATTTATTTTGTAGAGATTTAGTCTTACTAGTTGTAGAGGGCAAAATAAAATTGTGTGGTTGCAAGACTACTAATCATGACTGAATCAGATCAAATTCTTGACAGACTACCATTTGGACTGTGATGGACAAGTCTGATGGACTTCTAAAGTTAAAATCAACTGCTACTCGTCAATCGTCATGTCACAGATCCAACAAACAATTAAGGAGTTGAAGACCCTTCGTATAAGATTTTCCAGCCATTCTAATTACTTATTATTATATCTAAATCTTATTCTAAGATGCATGAACGAATTTCAATTCACTTCAATCCAACTTGCTCCCATATACTTAACCTAATAATTTGTCCTGTTCCATCAGGTGGGGATTATTACTATTACTAACAAAGGAAATTAAATGAGACTGCCTTGCTAAGACCTTGAGACCTTAATTTACAAATTACAATGCACTTTTGCGAGTCGAGAGGAGGTACGTAGGGTTGGGAAATGGGTCATTAGCGACTCGAGATTGAGATTGACCGGGGTTGGGGTTGGGGCCTGCGGCCTGCGGGAGATGACAAAGCTAGCTGAATAGTGTGTGCACGTGTAGGAGGACACACATGACGCGTTTTCTCATGCCTCGATCGAGACGATATAATTAACACTACTAATCAACACTAACCTGGTAGAAGATTTTGAATTACATGTACAGTTTTACTATTCCATTACCCTAAGGAGATGACGGTCTTACCCCCCGTGCACTTGTCGCTTCTTACTTGTACAAGATCAGCATTTTTATACTAATTTTTTTTTTTAAAAATTATATTCCTCCATGCAGTTCACTAGGCTTCTGTTTTAATAATCTATTATATCTATATTATATATATATATATATATATAAACAAAGCTCAGGTTGCAACTTGCAAGACAACCTTCTCTGCCTCGGATTTTAAACCTTCTTTCTTTTCTTTTTTAAAATCGATCGACGTCCATGGAGTTTGTTAATTGAATGAGGAGAAATGGCAATGAAATAGCTAATGATATCTCTAAACCATCTCCTGCAAGTACGAACAACATCCTAGCTTTAGCTGCTTGAGTATATATAGCTCTGAAAAACGGGCCGTGCCGTCAAGCTAACGGGCATGAATATGAATATGTCAAAAGTCATTCAAGCCCAGCCTGTGCACTGATCTGGTCAGCCCGTGGGTCCTAAGGTTGGTCCAGGCCCAATTCAAAAAATTTATGACACTTTCGTCCACCATGTAGCTTGACTCTGTTCTCCAGACATACCAAAAATAGAAAAAGGAAAAAAAAAAAAAAAGGACTCTTCGTCAGACATACCAAACCCAAGTCCAACCTATCTAGTTTCCCTATTTGTGGGGCCCATTACTAGTGACTGTTATTGGGCATGAGAAGCAGAAAAAGTTGCTTAGATTCTTTACAAGCGATTTATAGATTGAAAGATTATAATCTTAAGATTGTTTCCAAAATAAAAACGTCAATGGAATGCATCATCAATATCTAATATATATAACCACCACATGGTCTGGAAGATGGTCAAGGCATTGTCCCTGCACAACTACCACAAGGGGAAGGCCCAGGAGCCAGGTACATACAGTTAGTTACGCAGAAGTGGCTTAGAAGAAGAAGAAGAAAAAAAAGGGATCCCAGATGTCAGTAATCTTTTAACTCTCCTCCGCTTGGGTTAGAGTGGGTCCCATCGTTTACCAAAAGCGTATAGTAGGAATCACAACCGGTCCCATTTACAGCACATGAAGTGCCAAATCTAAGAAATCCGGTATGGGCGGGCACTAATATATATTTGGCCCAGTTTGACCATCAAGTGTAAATTCAAGTCTGCAGTATGGAGATGTCAGATAGTTGGGGTCTCAAGCCTTACTTGGGGACCCAACCCCAACCCCCAACCCCCAACCCCATACCCCAACCCTACCAATTAGTATCGAGACTCTAATTTTTTTAATGTAGGGCAATAATTGGGTAGGGCAACATTACAAAGATAGGGAATTCTCGGGCTAATCATGGTGATGGCATGTGCAAGCCCAGGCCAAAACTGAGCCCGGCGCACATTGAGTTTGACTGATTCACTACACCAAAATTTAAGGTATTTTACACTTTCAGGGTGGACCCAGGCCGATATTTTGCCCAATTAATATATATTATAGACGTAGGAATCGATTTCGAAATTGAGTTCCAATTTGCTAATCAATTGAAAAATTGGACTCTAATCTAAAATCAATTTGAGAAATTGGATATCAAATCAATTTCAGTTTTTTTTAAGTGAAGAATAAGCTCTATCAATTCAACTGACGTATCCAACTCAAACCCAGACTCTCAAGTCTATCCAACTCAAACCCAAACTCTTAAGTCCTACGATTCCCCACTCAAACTCACAAATTATATAAGTTTTCAACTATTTAATTGCATTGCCAACGTAAAACCAACATTGGAAAGAGTCTTCAACTACTTAAATATTAATGTAGATTTATGCATTTGGAAAAAATCTCATTTGCTGAACCCAATCTATTCTAAGATTGTATTTTTAGTCCTTTCAAAATTTTGATTATCTTATTTATTATCTTTTCTTTCTTTAAAGGACAAATATTTTTATTTTCATGTGTTTCCTTTTGCACGTATTCATCAATCGAGTATGGATATATCAATGATTGGAAATTGTAAGTTTGCTCAATTGTTTTCTAATGCATATATCAAAGCCATGTAGATTATTTATGACATGATTGCAGAGTTAGTTATTTTCTATTTCTGTTATTTTATTGGTATACATATCATTACTTCTTTTTAATTTAGCAAATAGTATTTATTATTTATTGTGGTTTAATATTTAGTGGGTAGTATTTTTTTTATTATTGTTGTTTAATATTTATTTTGTTTTAATTTTGGCCAGGGCCAATGCTAGCCGCCACCAGATAAATCGTTGATTGAAACATATATAATAAAAAGGCGAGATTAAATTAGACTTTTTTGGATATTTTTGTCACGATTCTTGCTCTAATTCTTCAGAATAACGTAATGTGCTCCTGAAAATAAAAAAATTATATGAGCCATGATCTAGTTCTTTAAGATAGCAATATCACTTCACTTCTCTAATTATGATTAATAATATATAACGCCTATTATCACCTATGCTACTATAAAATTACAACTAAAAGTTTACTAAGATATATAAGTTAATACGTCAATGGTGTGGGGCCCAACTAACTCATTTTCAAATATACCCTTACATTGTTAAACATCTTAGTTTTGAATTCTTGTAAATTATCAAGACTTATGTATTTTTTTAATATTATAAAAATATATTGCCCGTGCTAAGCACTGATCATAATCAGATGATCAACAAGTATGCTATTATTGTGACATTTGAAACTGATCTAGCATTTCAGCTAAACAATACCTTGGAACTCCAAACAATATATTTCCCTAAAAGGGCTAAAATAAAAGGAGTAAAGGTAAAAATCCACAAAGGATAATCTAATAGTCTCTCCTTTAATAGGAAATGTAACTAGCCACGACTTTAATAAATCAAATCAGATCCTAAAATTGAGGATCTCATCATCTCTCTTTGAACTCCTCACTTCACCTCTTTATCATTCTTAGGATTTTCATCCTAACCCTCGCATGAGTCAATTAATACATATTATAGACGTAGGAATCGATTTCGCAATTGGAGTACAAAATCTCAATTGATTATGAAATTGGAGCTCAATTTCGATTTCAGTTCTAATTTAATGAGAGATCTTAGGGATTCAGGATAGATTTTCAATTTTAGTCATCTAAATGTAGAGCCCAGCACATTCAACACACCTATCTACACATTAGACTTTTAGATAAAGATGGTTTCTCATGTGATCTCAAAATATTCTTTCTAACCTATAAGGATACACTTTGCATAGATCTATGGTTATATGTTGTTTTATCTTTATACACTGCCACATGTATGTATAGGTAGCCAAGATTTCATTAGGTGTTTCTCACAATTGCATCAAGTAAGCGAATATTTGAGTGGGTTTAGGTAACTTAGCAATCTATCTATGGGTGTAGTATTTGAATGAATTTTCAATTTATTAAATGAAGAGTGTGCGTGGGCTAATGATTTTGAAGTACTCAAGCAATCAGGAATAAATGTTGTTGTGGGCCATAACTCATTTATCAAAATTAATCATTTTTTAATATTATAAATTATATTGCCCGCAATAAGAGCGGGCGTGTTTTGCTAGGTTAATTCAAGAATTTTATTGTTCTGCGTTTATTTTTCGGGATAGATTTTGTGGCATATGTTATGTTTTTCTAATTGTTCAATATAATGATTATGTGTGATTAGGATCTCAATAGCTTCAAGATCCATTTAGGCACCATTTAGTTTATGTTTGTTTTTTCTTTGTTCAGTGTAATGATTTTAGTTTATGTTTTTTTTTTGCTCAATGTACGAGTGAGTTTATGAAGTTTATGTTTTTATTGACAAGTGAATGATTTTTCGTAATTAGGAATTTTATTGTTCTATATTTATTTTTCGGGATAGATTTTGCTGCATATGTTATGTATTTTTTTTTTTTTTTTTGTTCAGGGTATGATTTAATTTATGTTTATTCTTTATTAAGTGCAATGATTTTATTTTATATTTCCTTTTGTTCAAGGTACGATTTAGTTTATGTTTTCTTTTTTTTTTTGTTATCGCGTACATTACGTTTTATTTATTGCTTAGTGTAATGATTTTGTGTAATTAATGTATTTATTATTCACATATGATAATTGTTTTCATTTTTTTTAAACAAAAGTTTTATTCTTCTTATCGTATCGATCATACGAGTTAGATGTTTTGATTCTATGTCCTTGTAATTTATTTTCTATTGATGAATGATTGATTTTATTTTTTTTACTTTTTAATGCAAGTCATAACTAGCTTTAAAAAAACACAAGTTTAATTTTTTGTTGTTCAGTAAATTTAATTATTTTGTGTATATTTTTAGGGTAAGATTTTGCCTAAAATTGTCCAATTGGCTTCTTTTCTTATTAAATAGTCATGTCCGCCCAACCTAATCTAACTCTAAATCTATCAAAGTTGAACACAATCTATTCAAAGTATCAGATTGGATATGTAACGCCCCAATTTCGAATACCGAAGTTACCGCTAAGGTACCCGAATTTGGCGCACTACTTCCCGGAAAATCCGAGAACTTCCAAGATTGTAGTTCGCGGTGAGGTAAAATTTTTAAAACTTTTTGAACAATAATATGATCAACAGTTATATTGCAGAAGCATGAGTAAAAATAGCGGAAGCAATAGTATCATATAAATGAGTCAAATATAATAGTGAGGAAGTCTAATAAAATCTCAAAGTATAGTTATCAAAGTTTATACAAAATTGTCCATTTACCTGCTCGCTACAAGAGACTCTAAAAAAACCCAAAAAGATCTGCATTCATTCCCCTTGTGCAGGTGCTCCATCATCCGGCTCGACCACCTGGTCAGCCGGCCCCCACCCGTAGTCACCTACTACAGGCGCCTCATAGTACGCGTCGTCCACGGGGTCATGGTCGGGACCTAAGCACCAAAGATGGGTCAGATCCAAATATCTGGCAAGGCACTATATGCAAATAACACAGGATGCATACAACAAAAGAGAATAAAGACGTACATGTAATCATAAGAATAACAAAGGTACATGATCTAGGCAATTGAGCAGTAATTAACAGTTTAGAATCAGAAATATAAAGTAATCTAATCTAATCAGATAACAAATGGCACATTCACTCAAGCTGGATATACCGCGAGATATTATGCCGCGGCCCTCCCATACTGTAAACAACTGCGGTGGGGAAAGAGTAAAATAACCATACAAGGGATAACAGCCCTGCTAATAACAATATACATAAATATAACACCGATCACACTCCTTTATCGCACCGATGACACCCCTTTATTGCACCAATCACACCCTTTTATTAGATCAGATCGGACCAGGTATCACACCATCCGTCTAATCACAGCTCATCATGATAGCTCTAGCCATAACCAATATAGCTCCTACCAGTGATGATCAGTCAACTGGCTGGGCTTAGATCAACTAAGTGAATGTTAAGTGCCAACATAGGGAACAAGTAGAGGTCTGTGTCTGTCTAGGCTTATTTTGTGTGAGCAAGGTTCTAACCAAGTTTCTAAGAGGTTAAAGTACGATATCATGGAACACAGTCCAGTATCCAAGTCCAAGTCCAAAATCATTTGATCTACTCCGAGGCCCACAACCATGGAATGAGGCAATACAAGTATAATGCCATGTTCATTCCACAAGTAATTATCTCATGCTCATACACAATGAGCCAACAATCCATGAAAGACTAACCTCTCCATTCTAGGGTTCCACATACCCAATCTTAGGCCGTATGAGGGCCCGCCTAGCCACAGACACGGGTTGTTCATCTCCAATTACATCATTGGGTCACCACTAAGTAATCTTAGGTTCAGGTCCTCCTATTCCCATTAATTAACAGGTTCAAAACATTAATAAAGATAAGAGAGAAGAACATTACATATAATCCTCCAAATCATATAATCAAGTGGAATAGACAAAGGTCCAATCATAGGTAATGGTCCACTCTTAGTTCAGGGCCTTATCATGTAATTGGATCCCTAATTATAGCCTCTAATGTCAAAAAGATAATAAATCTTGTGCTCCTGAAGTTATGGACATCATTGACTACATTTAAAGACCGAATCATTGATGATTCAAATCCCAAAACCCATTTGGTGGACCCTACGAATCAAGGCTGAGCCACGCCATTGATTTGTGCTTCGCACACTTGATGGAAGCCTATTTGGATGGTCAATGGACCCCATAATTGATCAAACAACAAAGGAAGCTGAAATCTGGAAACTCATTGTTCATAGTGTTCTCGGTCGACGTCATCCCCTGGGATGTCGACCGGGTACATTGGATGTTGACTCCCAAGTCGACATTCTGCAGTGTCCCCGGTCCACAGCGTGGCCATGATGTCGACCGGATCCACATGGACCTGGAGTCAAACAGCCGGGGTGTATCTCAGAATGCGCAGTGTATCCGGTTGACATCATGGCCTGGATGTCGACCGGGTACACAGGATCCTGGTATGTCTAAGAAAATTCAGATCTCAGTTAATCCTACAGACATATGCGTATCCGGTCGACCGGGTACATTAGACTGTATTTTTACAGAACACTTAACTGGGACTTGAATTTCCCCATTTCTAGTGTGCCAAGTCGATCGAGCTGGAGGCCGGTCGACCGGGTACACGCAATGAGCTGCAATTCCAGATTTCAAGGATTTTTCCTTCTTCAACCCATTTTTCATCCAATTCATCCCCAATCTCTTCCATTCATCACATAAACATAAATAAACAACAAAAACATTTCCATAATCTCCATCCATCATCAAACCAGGCCATTGATCTTCCAAATGGGAAAACCCATCCATCAAATGACCATCATCCATAAACAAAGCTCAAAAGGAAAGATCTAAACATGCATATCTATTTAATTGAATTGAAATTGCAGAATCAAGAGAATAACAACATGCATTATGTGAAATTAGCATAGGGTACTTGCCTCAATTCGAAATTGGTAATAGAGTTGAGAAAGAGATGAGAATTCCAAGCTCCTAAGAGTGTTGATAGTGCAATTGGAGTGATCTCTAGCTTCTTCTTGTGCTGGAATTTGGGAAATTAGGGTTTCTTAGGGAGAGGTAGAGAAGATAAGAGTGAATTAGGGTTTTAGGCTATTTTTG
Source organism: Persea americana (assembly GCA_029852735.1). NCBI lineage: Eukaryota > Viridiplantae > Streptophyta > Magnoliopsida > Laurales > Lauraceae > Persea > Persea americana. Next base: position 58,031,218 of record CM056812.1, read on the forward strand.
CAATAGTTGGGCTTATATAGATTAGGGCTTAGGACAATTACCAAAAGGGTAGTTTAGTTGTAAATGGGGAAGAGATAGGGCCATGGGTAAATAGGTCTTTAGGTGGGAATTCTAGAAGGTTCTTAACTCATAACACCCCTCCTACTAATTCTAATATTAGTTAAGTCCTAATCTAATAAAAACCTACTAAATTTACAATAAGCACCTAATATCTATAAAGAATTCTATAAAAGCTAAATTCTAAGACTTAGGAACATTAACAACTATTCTATTAAGCCTATTAATTAGCATATTAAAGTAGGTAATATCATATTAATAATTATTTAAATCAAATTGAGGGCCTACAAGGGGTGGGGCCTCACAGGATATCTCTTCCCTTTGTTGATTTTTTCCCTTTTTATGAGTTTTCCAGTGTCTGAACGATTTTTTTTTTTTTTTTTTGCTTTTTACCATGTTTCTGTTTTATTTTTTATTATTTCCCTTTTGATAGGTTCTTTTAATTTCCTTAGTGATAGGTTTTCATGGATTTATATTTTTTCTTTTATCTTTTTATTTCGATTTTTTGTTTTCAGGCATTGTGTATCTAAGGGTTTATTCATTTCTCTAAGTTATTTTTATTATTGGATTGTTCATGGATTTTTATTTTCATATTGTATTTTTTGATGTTTTTATCACGTTTATTTTCTTTTATTATGGGTTTATTCTTATGATTTCCAAAAAATACTTGATACAAAATATTCAATTGATTCAAAACAAATTAAAGTAGACTCATTTTGAAATTAACAAACTATATTTCTTCATTGTTTTTATAGGTTTTAATCAAGACTGTAATTTTTACCATCTCATTACAATTTAGACTAACTATTATTTAAAATTTTAATTATTTTTAATGTTATAAATTATATTAGCATGGGCATGTTTTGCTAGCACAAAAACCCTGCTGAGCACAGGTAGATCCAAATATTGCAAACTAAATATTCATATATAAAAAGACTAAATATTCAATTTTTATTGTTACAAAAAAATGCTAAAACACTTACCACAATAAAAGGTATTTATTGAAATTTTTTTTATTAATCTTCCCCTAAAATCTCTCTTACATGTTTCATTCTATATCTTTTCACTCAAATCTTCTCCTTATCTCAAGCACAAAACAATCTTCTTATCTATCTCTTCCTACTCTTATCTACTCCAGCCCCAAAAAATTTGATGAAAGAGGTGAATTCTTAATATATATGTCTCTAAAATATAATCTTCTCCACTATCCCTAATCTTCCTTCTCCTCAATTAATTAAGTGACATCTCGTACGAATCATCTCCACCCTTCTTCTTCGAAGATGCATTCCTAATCTCCACAAAATCTTTAGATTTGGTCAAGTAATTCTATTTTGGATGTGAACATTGGATAAATCATGATGAAGTTCTTTCTTGATTGACTCATTACGCTGGACTTCGATTTTGTTTCTTGGATGACCAAGAAAAGTTTTTGGACTTTTAATTATGGTTTCTTGTGATGATTTTGAGTGTTTTTCTTAATTGACTATGAACTTTATTATTCCATTGGCTTTGAATTTGAGGGTTTTCTACTACGTTATTAGAAGAGTGATAAAAATACTTCCAAAACATGAATGATGTGTATGGGATACGTGTAACAATGTTATAAATGAGATTTTCAAAAGTTTGTTCTAAGAATCTCTTACATTCTTGTTAGATTTGATAAATTTTGTCAGTGTCTAATATAGATTTTGGAATTTGTCAAATCAGAACTTCCTGGGTACTACATTGATGATCTTCCATATAATGGACAAGATTTATGGTAAATCTTTATCTTTCACTTCCATCGTTTTTATGTGTTCATTTTGTTCCACTTCCATATCAATGGTGATTGGATCATGGGCATTACATTTATTATCTTCCATATCATACGCAAGATTTAAGGTAAATTATTCCCTTTCACTCCCATCTTTTTATGTATTTATTTTGTTTCATTCCCATCAATGGTGATTGGATCGTGGGCACTACATTGATGATCTTTCAGATCATGGCCTACGGCTACTAATTAGTCTATTGAACTTCTACATAACAAAAAAATTGTTCAACTGCTTTCTCCTTTCACTTATTTGGGTCCATGCTTTTTCACATCTACTAATATAGATAGTTGCCAATGCCTCAGCAGTTTTGCTCAGTTGTTTGACTCCAAGCAATAAGTGTTGGTATGGCTCATAATGTGGTTGGGTACCCAGCCCATGTCTTCAGATGCATTGTGTTTTTATAGCTATTTTTTTTCTTTGCATTTTGTTTTTAATAATCACTTTGTTGATATAGGAATTATGTGTAGTTATAAATATGTAGATATGTACACTTATGCTATTCTCTTTTTTCTTATTTTTGATCTTTTGATAAGCTTCTTATTTTTTCATTTTTCTTTTTTGGTGTATATAATTTTTATATTATGAATTATAGTGCCGTACTTAGTTTAATTATTATTTTATTTTAGGGCCCGGGATTAGCACGGGCCTTTCTTGCTAGTATAGTTATTAATATGTTGGCCATCTATGTGTGTTTAGATATCCAATATATTCCACTCTCAATCCAACATCAAATAATAATAATAATAATAATGATACTAATAATAGCAAGAATAATAATAATAACAACAACAACTGGCACAATTATATATATATGAAGCAAACTGGATCCAATTGAGAAATCAAACAATTGGATCCAATTGATTTTGACTATTTTAAATACTTTGAGGTTTCCTTGACTTATGAGACACTTGCATAATTGATGAGTGTTAAATATTTCATATTTTACCCCTCATATATAAGTCCGAGCTTTATTAGTGTCTCATATGCATATCATTTGCTTTACACAGAGATTTTATCATTCTAACACATTAACGAATTATCGGATTATCATGCATAAATCCAATTATTTATTGTGCATTTTTATGTGATTTCTCTTGTGTAGGTGGACCCCGCGACTATCTTAACCTTTCTACCAGTGTCCCAAGTCATCAAGAAGAGATTTCAATAAAAGAAGTTACATGAAGAAATCTTGGTGAAGTGTTGAAGAATTCCAAAATAAGAGGACAAGACTTTAAGGATAAAAGAAGTCATTTTATGACACAAATGAGTGGTTGGTGTATTGGTTAGATCTTTGGTGGGTATAAAGGAGGTTTGGGTTCGAAGCCCAACAATTGCATATTTTTATTCTCCACCAATCAGCACAAATCCAAGTGAAATGATATAAGCCAATAAAAAGCCTCCAAAATGAAATGAAGGACCACAAAAAGTAAAAAGCACACGTGCTTTTAGTTCTTGGAAGGAAAAATTGTTGGAATATATCAAATAGAAGCAATGTGAAAGCAAATGACCTCTGAGTTGCAACCAATCAAATGGAAGCAATCCACGTAAAAGGTAATGAACCAATCAAATGTGTATTTGTAGAGAGTATGAGTTCTTTTTAGCAAGTTAGTCTTTTTGCAATTTTATTTTTACTTTTAGATTGTAATTAGGAGCTTATTTGTGGCTAATTTAGAGAGAGTGTGTGTAATTGAAGATCATTAATAAATATTTGGAGCTCTTTCTTGATATTTAGTGGCTAAAGCTCTTGAATTAGGCTCTCCTTTTGAAGCTAAGTAATGTGATTAGTTCAATTACATGCATGTTTTAGTTTAAATTCCTTACTTGTGCCTTGATGATTAGTAGATTTTAGATCTAATTTTGCTAATCTCTTTCATTTCTCATGTTCTATCTCTACACTTGATGCTTGGATAATCTTAATTGATGCTTTGTAGTTTGATTAAGTTCTCTCACATAGCATACCCTTATCTTTGACCTTTTGTAACTGGATTTTGATGATTAATTGTTAGGGTAGTTGGGTTATGATCTATGATCTTGGCTTTTAATTTTCTTTACTTTGATTTTCATTGATATATCATTCAATTCAATTAGGCAAGAGATTGCTAATTGGATTGTAGATTTAGGAATTGAATTAGAACGTGCATTGTGTGAATTAATTACATACTTAGTGGATTTTGGATTGCCTAATCTCTTATTTTTATTGTTGTTAATTTAAATATTTGTTTAATTTGTTATTTTCACTTCTAGATTGTTAAATCTACACTTCACATAACTTGTTTTAAAATCCTACACATTTCATACTACATCTTCACCTTAAATCTTCCATTTCCACCACCATTCATCTACTTCTTTAGTGTAGTTTTTAGATCTTATTAATTTCATATTTTAGATTGTTATTTAGAGTAGTTTAGTTGTTATTTTAGGTTTATTTCACATTCCAATTAGTTTAATTATATTTTTCACTTATAGTTTAGTATTTTTAATTGTTCACTTCAATTGTCTATATTAGCTAAATCTTAGTTTAATTCTAATCTAATTTGATTCATTGCTTGTTCCAACCTCTCTCCGTAGGATTGATAATCCGGACTCTTTAGTCCTTTACTACTTGACGAGACTGTAGTATTGCGGTTAAGCATTACACAAATAAGTGTCGATCAAGTTAAGACACAGTCAAATCATCAATATAGCATTTCTTCTCTCTAAAACTTTAAAAAGACCGTTTCATCTTCTCTTCCTAACGCCTCCCCTCCTGAAAACTCCATTGCATGAAACCCTCAAGGCATCAACGTTGCAGTCCAATTGAGAGATCAGGCAGATTTGTGCAATTGATTTTGATTTTTTGCAAATTTATTTAGACCCCTATCAATGCTCTCTTGAATGCCTTACTTGCCCACATTTTTCATTAACACAAAAACGGCACCTTGCCTTTTATCTCTTTTTGTGGAGGATAGTTACCGTTTTTGGCAAGCTAAACAATGGGATTGTCCATCTATTCAAACCTCAAGTGACTGCCCTCTCGATGATGCTTCTCAAAATCGACTTCTCAACTTCTCCCCCCTCCCTTCGTTCCCTCTTGATTCATCGCCGCAAGCACCCTCTCTAACGTGCAGATGTGTAAATCTCTAGACTTCATCTTCAAGCCCTGGGGTTCTGGAGCTGTCTCTTTTCAAAGAAGACGAAGGGAGAACTTCTTTCTCTTTTTTTTGTTTTTTCCTCTCCTGTATTGTCGTTGCTACATATTTTGAACTATTTGGATAATCTCCTTTTGGCAGCATCTAGTTTTTTCCAATAGTTAGTTTTGGACGTGCATAGATTGGGAAGGAGCTTTTGCTCTTGATTTTTATGGTTCTTATTAGCTTATCATCAATCAATTTTTTCTTTTTCTTTTTTCTTTTGACCTTTAACAGGATATTCTGATTCTAATGGTGCTCTCTTGACTGCATGTTTGAGAGCAAGACCACTGCACCTTTTCCCGACCTCTCTAAACCAAGGAAATAATATCTTGAGTTTTTCATGAGTATCATGATTGGTATTCAAGTACATTCAATTATTTTCTCATATTTCTTTTATTGTATAGTGCACTGTTTTGTTGGATAATGGAATTTTATGATAAAGGTAGAGGCAAATCTACCATGAAAATGTTCCGCAACATGAAACAATAGAAACTAAAACACAAACATGCCCTAAGTGTTGTTGAAAGTTTAGGCAGAGGTTAGAGTTGCACACAATTTCGCTCCCCGGAATGTTTAGGCTTCTTTGTTGTTTGGTTCACATGCTATAATCAAAGTGGATGGTGCTGCTAGCCACTAATTGTTCCTTGGGTCCATCCTTGCTTTCCCCTTTTTGTGCGTCCCAAAATCCACCACAGTTAATGAGCTTTCTATTTGTTTGGTTCACATATATACAACAAGCAATTTTTTTTTCCATCAGGTACTGTCTAGATTTATCTACTGCCATTCTTCTTGACCCTCAACAAACGTAGAGCTGGTTGGCCGAACTAACAGATGGTGCACAATAAAGTATATTTGTGGATGTAAACATGTCTGTTCTGTACGGGTCCATGGCATAATTTGGACCGATAAATTTTATACACTTGGACACGGATTAGACCCTCGGACGCAACTCTGTGGTTGACTAAGCATTATCTGAACTACAATACGCAGGTTGGAGGCTTCGAGTTGCTTCCTATTGCACCGCCTGCACTACTTCCTCTTATGAGCTCTACTTTTGAATTCAAGATCCACAATCTAGGCTTATTGGAATGTGTGCCTTCGGGCCGGGTTCATATTTCCTCTTGGCTATCAAGGTTGAAGTGGACGATCTTGAAATTTTTTGCCATTCATGTCTTATACACTTTTCACTTCGATTTTTTTTTAAGTTGAGGACTCTCTTGTAAATACATTATTTTATTTTTGTCTCATTTTTAGAAGGGGAAAAAACTGAAAAAAACAAATGCTCTAAAGAAATCATGAGGTATGTTTTTAATGTGCCGGCATGAAATATGGCCTGAAATATTAGCTGTCTCCAATTCTTATTATTGGATTGTGTGCCTCTAATTCAAACATTCTTTGCTTATATTTGAGATTTTCTTTATATATTTATTTTTCTTTGATTTTTTAAAATTATTCTAATATAGTCCTTTTAGCAAATTTTAACATATGTTTGCTTAAATGAAATAATCGTTGTTTTTATCTACAAGTACTGGACAGTGTTTTCCTATAGAGAAGTCATTTTATATGACTCATTGTATATATATATATATATATATATATGAATCAAATGTTTCAATTGAGAAATTAAAATAGACAGTAAATCTCCATCTTTTGCCTCTGTTTCTCGAAAAGCTCTTTTCCTCTCACCCTTCTCTTTGATTCCTCTAACTCTTTCTTTTTCTTTTTTTTCAAATGATTTTACGTGATTGATGTTAGGGTTTTGATGTTGTCGTTATTTTGGATGCCGATTTTGATTACTTGAGTACCTGTATTTTTAGTAGCAATCTAAGGTATCCTTTGCCGGGATAGGTAGAGCTGGCGCTATTTGCGCAATTTCAAGTGAGTATGAGTTTGATCAGCTCATTGTTCTATTTAATTTCTTGGGAATTTTCCTGATAAGATTTTTTTAAAAACTTTTCTGGTGATATTTTTGTTCAAGTGTTCTTACGAGTTTTATTTGGTTTTTGCATTTAGACTATTGAGGCAATTTTCTGGTGATCTATTTGTTTCATGTGGAAGTTGCCGTGGAATGAGGTTGATTAGGGTAGATAGTGTTAACTATGTGATTGATGCATATCAACTGTTTGTTTCTAAGTTGAACTTAGTCTTTTCCTAATGCTTTAGTAAACCGGTTCTATGGGAATTTGGTGCATTAATATTTGAAATCATGAGTTAGAATGAAGGAGTGAATGTCGGGTGAATCCATGATTTTTTTTTTTAAACTTCAAACTTTATTTCGAAAACGAAAAGACAACAAAAGACTAAGCAGCAAAACATTGGTTAGACCAACCCAAAACAGAAAATACCAACTCCAAAAGAAAAAAAAAGAAAAGCCTACATATATGGTGAATTGATGAGGTTTAGGAAGTAAACTAGAGGTAAAGTAAAGATGTTTTTGGGAAAAGCTGAAATTTCAGCCCCTACCTGGGCTATTCAGTCCCACTTTTCACTTAGAAAACAGTGAAGTTTTATGGGAAAAACTCATCTCTGAGATCCACATCAGAGTTAGCTTTCTGACAAATGTTAATTTGTGCAATCTGGAATTAAAACAAGAGATATATGTGCAATTTACCGAACCAATGTCAAAATCTTAGAATTCAGCAAATCTTGTGTATAGCTGCACTATGTACATTTTTTGTTGACTTAATAATGACTTTTTTAAAATGTCTTTTATCCATTCCCTATAAGTCTTTGGCTGGGGGTTTGCATACATGAGGGAATATTTTTTTTAAATTCTTTATATTTTCAGATGGTGATTGTAGTGAACTATCATGTGCAGTTTGTCCTCTTCATGATATTTATTTATTTTATTATTATTTTTTAATTCTTTGGATCTAGATCTAGAAATAGAACTTCTTAAGTTATCTATATTAACGTGGTCTTTTATCACCTTTTTTGGGATGCTAAAGAAGTGTCGGATTTGCTAGAAAAAAGGACTACATAAAGAACTTATTCACGTTCATCCCATTGAACCTTATTTGTGTATTGCCTTGGTAAAATCCGTTTGCTTTTTCCTATCGCTCAACGTGAATGTTGTGTAGAATGGAATACCGATTTACACGTGAATAAATGTTCAACTATAGAAGCTAATATCTATTCACACATTAATAGGTAAAGTCACAATTTTTATGAAAAAAAGGAAAAGGAGAAATGGAATTGAAAATATTATGATGTTTCCGTTTTTTTTTTTAATATATAATTTTTAGGTTTTAACAAAATAAAATTGAAGATACCATATATGCAATATCTAAACATGTCACTGTCATATACTCATATGAACTTGTGTTCTTTATATATTGTATTTGGTATTCGTAAATTGTAATAGTGGGTTGTTTCGTTGTTAGCTCACCTGTTAATGATATGAACGAAAGTTCCATCAATTCATGAGTGGAAAGCATGAAACAAACTATAATCCTCAAAGACTGATCAAAACCCATAAGTATCATAGTGAACAAGGGTGCACTTATTCGCATATATTTTTACATGGGAATAAGATGATTGTTTGTTGTTCTCTCTTTATATTTTTTATATCTATTTCATTTTTTAGCGTATCTATTTATGTGTGTGTTATGTTATCAATGCATAAAGCAAATGGAGTTATTGTGTTGTATGAAATTTTTTGTAAAGAATTTCAATCAGAAAATTTGCTCTTGGATGGAACCTAGGCTCCACGCCTAAAAATATGAGATCTTGGTTATTTCAAAGTGAGAAACAAAAGCTAAAGTGCTCATGGAATTTGTATCTGATAACCATTTGAATAGACTATCTATGTTGAAAAGGTGACCATAAAAATCAAAGTTTGCTCCAGAATATGGACAAGAAAAAAGTCATTGCTTTTAGTTGATTTTTCTTTTCCAAAATGTAAAGATAATAAATAACTCATTGTTTTGTGAGATACCTTTATTGATTTCTTATTTTAGGCCTTGGAATGATAAAGACCATAGTATGTTTTAAATTATTTAAAAGAATTACAATATTTTCCAATGTACGTTTTAAATTTTTATAAAAATTATAATATTTCTCACTATCTAATATTGTGAATTACGTTGACCGTGCTAGGCACGAGACTTTTTGCTACTTATATATGAACAAGCTGGGCTCCGGAATGTCCAAGCCTCAGATATTAGGCTTCGTAACTAAATTGGCCGGACAATTTCTGACCTCGCCCCAACTTACTATCCTATTGACAAAGCTTAGAAGAAAACTCAGAACAGTGCAAATGTAATGACTGAGTTATGATTGTTATCTTTGTTTTTTTTTTTTTTTGTTTTTAATCCACTTTTGGGATACAAGAGAGAGACTGCGCGCGCAGAGGAAGACACTTTGCACAAGCAGGCAAAAGTAGGGTTGTAAAGGGGTTGGTTCCGGTCCAGGTCCATGGTAGACCCAGAACCGGAACCATTAAAGAAAATGTGGAATCGGACCCGGAACCGTTTCGGAACCAGTTTTTTGGCTCCGAAATCGGAATTAGAACCATATATGGGACGGGTCTGGATCCGAGTCTAGGTCCAGGTCTAGAAAGAGAATGATAATAAAAAAATATATATGGTTTTTAGGAGCGATTTTAAAAAATTGAGGTAATATGTCGAGTCTCGGGTTCACGGATCCTAACCAAGGTGGAGTCCACGGTTCAAACCAAGGTGGACCCGGACCTGGACCCATTTACTTATAAGGGCCTAAATAAGGACACAGACCTGATTTTTAACGAATTGGAACCTCCGGGTACTTAGAAAATTGAAGACCCATTTACATCCCTTGGCAGAAGGCCCTAATTAGTGAAAAGAAGTGACGTACCTCAGTAGAGTGCAGTTTCAGGTTTCTAATAGTGTATGTAGTTTGAAGAAATTATTGTACAGGTCGAAGCAAGCTTCTGAACAATGGTACAAGCGATTTGGTGCATTCATGAAAGAATGAGTCAAATTCAAGTTCAAGCATTGCTTGGACTTGATCGGTGTACTCAGTACCTGAGTGCCCTAAGGGACAGGTGGAGACAGTGAGACGTGTTTAGTGCATGAGGATCATCTTTAATGTTCGCAAATGCGGAGATTTGTTAGGTTGTATGGCTCAATTGAAATAATAAATCTAATAAACTGGGCCCCTACATCGCCCATGTTCTACTGTGATTAGAAGTAGGTCTATTATCATAAGTCTACTGTGATTAGAAGTAGCGTTTGGGTGCAATAGAGTTTTGGAGCTGATATTATAAATAGAAACTAAGGGTCTCTATGATGTACGACCTCTTTCTTATTGTATAGTAAATTCTTTCGTCTTCCTCGTAGACGTGGGCTAAAAGCCGAACCACATAAATCTTCGTGTTCTTATGTACATACTTGATCTCTTTTGGTAGGCACTAGATAATATCAAACTGAAAGGAGCCACTACAAAGAAGTTCCAGGAGTTACGAAGGAAGCTTCGAGCTCATATTGGTCATGGGTTGATAGCGAGAGTTGAAATCTTTGAAATCAAATCTCCCGTTATTCCACAGTAGCTCAGTAGTAGAGCGGTTGGCTGTTAACCAACTCTAATCGTAGGTTCAAATCCTACTTGGGGAGATCTGAATCCATTAGCCATGTGAGGAATGCCCCCATTTACCCGCGAGGTAATAAGTGTGTGTTCTGGAGTTGTCTGTTATAACTAAATGAGTCATAGGTTTTCTGTCTCTACTTGTCAGTTATTATGTCAGACAGTTCTAAACAACTTGGTTTTCTCTTCATATGTCATCTCAGTGTAAACTACTAATTCTAATTCAACGAAATGAAATGAGTTGAGCCTCCTTATCTTTTTCTTCAGTACTCTGTTCTTCTTCGCCTTCCTTTTCTGTTCTTCTTTCCTTTTCAAGTCTATTTCACTCCATATGGTTGGTTTGGAAGAATACAATATATTGGTTTTCCTGTAAGAGGAGTACAAATTCACTAAGACGCCATGTTCAACAATATTTCTCGGTTTAAATGTATGGTATGCTTTTGGATCCCCTTCAATGCAACAGTGAAGTAGGAATGTTTATTTCATGGCTGTTTCTTTATTTTTTAAATGTACCTTATATATGTTTTTTTTCATCAAAGAGAATGTACCTTGCTTTTATATAATAGGAAGAGTATTTTTAATTGCATATTTTCCAGTCAAGTGCAATTTCTTGAACTCCCTCCCATCTCGCCCTGTTTCCCTCGTGTCAAGTTAAGTTTTTTTAAGGACATATTTATTTCATATAATTGAATACATAAGAATTCCAACTTGTATTTCTAAAAGTGGGTAAAATTGAATTAAAAAAAAAGAAGAGATGAATATTACAAAATTACCATAAAAAAGCTCCACTTTAATAGAACATGAATCAATGGGAGATGCATATGTGAATACCCAGTCATAACTATAGTAATTCAAGTACTATGAAAGTTAAGGTACTACTTCATAATTTTCACTCGTCATCTCTTATCTCTTTAATAATCTTTTGCTAGAGCTCATTTGACTATGAATTCGTATGTAATTAGTCCTATACAAATAAAGATCTTTCATAAGAATTATACCTCTTCATTTCTCTTAAATTAAGTTTCTTTTACATGCAAATAGTAAAGTTGATAGAATAGATTTTTCATTTTTTTTCCAACTTATTTCACCCCAACAACAATTAATTACCATCTGAATTACCTGAATAATATATATATTAGAAAAAAAAAAAAAGAAGCTTTATTTCTAGGAGAGGCAAAGAGGTTCTAGGTAAGAGGACATCGGGCTTTTCGGTTCCTCGTATTGGTATGCCGATCAAACTTAACCCATAAATGATCAAGAACCGGTTATAAGGCACATTAGATTATTATGCATCAATGATTCGGAGCAAGTTTGAGTGTTTAATATAATCTTCTCTTTTTCAATGGTTTTCTTCTAGTTTTACTGTCGTGATCCAGCCTGACTCGAAGGCAGAATGGCTGGGGATTGGGGTTTAAAACCCAATTTGTTATGCATAGGGTATGGGTCGCTCCTTTAATAATTTTTATAGCAATGTAGCCCCTCAAAAGAAAGAAAATTAATGTTTGCCTGTGCCACCGCGACTTGGGTTGGACCACCGGTTGAAACAATTTAGTCAGGACCATCTCGTCAAGTGGTTCAACACCCTCTCGATTTTTAAAATATTTTTGAAACTAGGGTATAATATTATAGTTTGAAATCCAACTCTCCCCACTAGAAAAGTGGTTCAACACCCTCTCGATTTTTAAATCTTTTTTGAAACCTAGGGTATAATATTATAGTTTGAAATCCAACTCTCCCAGCTAGAAAATTAGATGTATCAAATAGGCACTACATAAAAGCACCAAATATATAAATATAGATAAATATATATTTGTGTGTGTGATAGAGGAGGTCTCTCCTCAGCTCAAGCTTTGCGTATTTTCTGCTTATTAATCCCTATTTCGAAGGACTATCTCATCCTCCATCCCAGAGAAGCCTAGCCTCATTCCTCCAAAACCGTTTCAGCACCTCGACTGCCTCTCCGATCCCCCATCTCCTTTCCAGGCCCACCCATTCCCTCTATCCCCTCGCCCTCGATTCTGCCTCCGCTAAGATCGGCAAGGCCGCCTTAAACTGCGCCCACAAGCCCCTCTCCCGCGGCCTCCAATCCCCCGTCCCTTTCCCAGACTCACCTATTCCCAAATGCCCTCGCCCTCGCCCTCGCCCTCTACTCCGCCTCCCTCCAGATCAGCAAGGCCACCCTCCACTGCGCCCACAAGCTCCTCTCCCACGGCCTCTCCGCTGCCAGTTTGACCACCTCCCCAACCCCCGTCCCCGCGATGCTCCGCCCTCGTGGCCTTCATGTCTGCCTTGGTGTCTTAGGTCTCTCTCTAGTCTTTGAAGTAGTATGGATTTGGTGTTGTTTTGATTAAACTAAACTACTTGATTAGGTCACTAATTTTAATATTCTTAGAAAAAGACAATTGATGCTGAGAGTCATTCACCTTTTTCAATTTCATAGTGCTGGCCCACTTTCACTTTATTTGTATTTATTGATGTTTACACATGTACAGAGAATATCAGAAAATATCACACAAGAAGTCCAAGCACAAAATCGTCCATCCATCGTAGGATCTCATCGTGTCATCTACTTTCCGTCTTCACATGTGCATCTGATTAAGATGGGATGGATCCATCTACTATTGTGATGGATGATTGATTTTATTCTCCACAATCTAGGTCAGTTAGGTTGGAGTGTGATGATTTTGAATGGGAAATCATAGATCTCTTTCCTTTCTTTTACTCAAATCTAGTGCACATGAGTTGACTGATATCTTGGAAGATTTGGGTGCCACATTCGTACAACTCTGATGAGTTGGGCGTGGCTGAATTATGGTGACCCAAGTCATGACAAGTGGGCTGGAGTTGGTCTGAACGATCGTGAGTTGAGCTATTATAAGCGGGCTGAGCTTGTTCGGACTAGGTTAAACCTAACCCAGGCAACTTGTACTCCTTGATACAAACATGTATAAGCCAGTGGGTGGATTGATTTACATGTGATCAATCCAAAATGGGTGATACTTTGTTTGCAGTAAGACACATTTGATCTCAGTGTTAAAACCAAAATAGAATGATTATTTTGAGTAGTCTGGACTCCTTATAGTTCGCTTTATTATTCTCATATTTTAAGTGCCCTCATAAGGTCTTTGTAAATTGGTTATTGGAAAAAATTCAGGTATTTTCAGATTTAGAGTTTTTTTTTATCTAATGGTATTATAAAATATGAAAATAATTCATTTTAAATAATTAATAAAAATTTATAGATGTAAGATTTCCAATTATCTTGTAATAGCAACAGCTCTCTTTGCTCTCCAAGGTACTCGTTTTTCTCTTCATATTTTTTCCTGCCACGTTGGTTCTCATTTCTTTGTTTTTAGATGTTTTTATTAACAAATAAAACTAAAAATAGGAAACAAAGACTGAATCATTAATGTACTCATGGTAAAAGTAGTAGGAACATTTTTTTTTAACTTTGTCATCATTTCCCTTCGTTTTTTTAAAATGCGTGGAAAATTTAACTATAAAACATTCACAAATCCAAATGTCCCTTTGCCCGGTAGAAAGTGTAGATGGATTTGAACTTTAAAATCCATCTATAAAATACCTATGTAGATTTGAGAAGAAAGTGTACTTACAAGCCACATTTGTTTTTTTGTTTTTTTTTTTTTTTTTCATCTTTCTTGCCTACACACTTGAATTTGTGAGACTGGAAAATCCTAACCCTTTGAATGGATGGTTGACAATCAACTAACAAATGATGAATGGGATTGCTTCCAATTCTTTTTTCTTTTATGAAAATGGGTGTAAACTTTAAAACCCAGGTTGCAATCATGCATGTTTTAGTGGAACAATGTATGGTTTTATGTTATCAAGGTTATTTAAAAGGGAGACTAATGTTAAGGGCAAAAGCTCATTAAGAAAGCTACTTTAAAGTCAATAGAAATGGTCTTAACAAAATTTTATTAACAAAGTATATAAAATAAATTAGAGGAGGATAATCGTTCATTAATGCACAGGTCATAGTTGTGTGTTTTAGACAAGTTAAAATGGGATGAGCTTGTGAGTATAATTGTAGGTAGAGAAAACATATGTATTTTGACTTTTATGTACGTGGGCACGTTTGTATAATCCATTTTTGGAGAAAATTATGTAGTTTTATGCGGAAAACTCTTTTTTCATGTGTTTGGTATGGTAATTTTTTGCGGAATTGCTTTTTCGTCACGTCAGCCTTTTCCTCCCTAAGCATGAAAGAAATAGACTTCGTATAGGGAGTATAAAAAGTCAATTTCCAAGAAAAACCGACCCTTCATTTCCTCACTCCCACTCCCAATTCCACTCAACCACATTCTTTCTTTTCCCTCCCACCCCACCCCCACACACATACTGACTCACCCACCCAACAATTTTTACTAAAAAGTAGCTTTTACTGAAAAAATTCGTAGTTATATTAACAACATTAGCACCAATTTATCGAAGAAAAACTTTTTGCACCAAATATGGGTTTCTATCTTCTTCAGAAAACCTTTTTCGAAGTATTTAAGAATTATATAATTTTCTAATGTGGCAATTTCATCTTTTCATAAAAATTACCTCTACACAAATATGTCCCATGTGTTTTAGCACTTCTCTGGTTTTATGTTGGAAATAAATTCTCTTTTTCTGGGGTATTGATTAAAAAAAAAATACAGTAAAATAATTACTAACATCGTGCCAACAATTTTTGCTTTTCGCGTCCTGCAGGAAAGTCTTGGCTTCCCACTGCTCACATTATACCCTAAGTGGAGCTTCCTGCGATATGAGATCATGGACAAATAAAGGTGAGTTCGCCAGGATATGTCAGGTGGATGGATGACACGTGAAAGTGGGAAACACACCTGATTTTGAGCATTATATATTAGTTTTCAAAAGTTCATCGATGCATCTACAGGACTAGGCTAGGCGAGAGTCCTTTCGAGTCCTGCCTGGTACCTAGATTCGATCAACACAGAAAGGAATTTCACAGAAAATGAAAGAAGATGAGGCCCCTCGCCTTTGTCATCCTCTACTTTGATCAGTGTAATGGAAAGAGCCACCTTTGGTACAGGAGGTACTGCTCTGTCCTTTGTCATCCTCTCCTTTGCTCAGTGTAACGGAGGTACTGGACTTTATCATGCATACACGTGTGTCATACACTCATGCATACACGTGGTGGGGGATGGTTCAGAAGACAAGAAGGATAGAAGAAATTGTAGCGAAAACAGAGTTGGTAAACTTTTACCTTTTTTAATTTAATTATCTGACAAAAAAGAAGGATCCACAGCCTGCAGCTAGCAATATATGGGTATTATTTGGTAGTACCAGTAGGTACACTTACACAACACATGCCCGCGCTTCACGCACTACGTAAGACATCCAGTACTTCTTCAATCTAACAGATAGGATCTCTGTGAAAAGAAAATCAAAGAAAAAGCACTTGCAATTAGCAAAGCGAGGGAGAGGGAGCTAGGGCTGCGGTGGGCGGAGCAGGGAAGGAGAGGGAGAAGTGGGAAGGGTGAGCGTAGGTGGCCAGAGATGGGAGAGAGAGGGAAGGGGAGGGGAGGGAAGGTTCGTGTAGAAGCGCGCTGTCTTTTCTAAATCGCGCAAATATATGATCTTAAAATATCAAAGAGAGCGTGAGGGTAGATTGCTGGAAGCTTTGGAAACCGGCGGAATTGCTTCTCTTACCCCCATCCGACTCCACCAGTCTATCCGTTGGGACCTTTGCTCGCTCTCAACAACAAATCGCAGGACCCACAAACAAGCCAATTGATGATGGAATGGATCGACCAACAGCTCCACTCATCCAGGGGTCTTCTTGTGCTTCGGAAGCATGGGCTCCTACTCGGCCCCACAATTGAAAGCAACGGCACTTGGTCTCGAGATAGTGGGCACCATTTCCTTTGGTCACTGCAATGCCTTTCATCCATTGACACAGATCTTGACGAGATCCTACTAGATGGGTTTTTGGACCGAATCAAAAGGCATGGGATTAGTGTTGGATTCCTGGGTCCCACAGGCGGACATCCTTAGACATGTGGCTGTTGGTGGATTCGTCTCACATTGTGGATGGAACTCGACCCTGGAGAGCATATGTTTTGGTGTGCCCATATTGACTTGGCCCTTGTACGTGGAGCAAAAGATCATAGCAATTCAGTTGGTGCAGGACTGCGGTTTGGCTGTGCAATTGAGTATGGATTATGAGAAAGATGGGTGGGTCAGTGCTAAGGAGTTGGATAAGGGAGTGAGGTGTTTGATGGGGAGAGTCTGAAAAAGGACAGAAGGTGAGAAAGAGACCTAAAGAGATGGCAAAGGAAAGTACAAAAGTAGTGGCACAAGGAGGCTCTTCTTTCTCTACATTTGGGCCGCTAATTGAGAGGCTTAATGCTCTAAAATATCTATCTAGTTTTAGTGATTTTAGTTGCGTTTCGTTGCAGAAGGGGAATTGCTTCTCCCACCTCATCCAACCCCAACAAGCACATCTTCACTGCCTACGACAATGCCGCCACCCTCTTCGTCCAGATGGGAGCTTACCGTAGCAGCCTATTCATATTCACTGTCATCGGTCTCGCCTAAATTAATGCTGTGAACATGAATATCCCTGCCTGTGTTAGTGTTGTGAGCAAGGATATCCCCGCACACTAGAGTATTGTGGACTCAGAATTGTATCAGTTGTGTTGGGGATATCCCCACCAAAATTAATGCTATGAACGAGGTTGTTAAGAGATCTGTCCGGATCCCAAAAAAAGTAAATGTGAAAAAGGGAGATCGACATTCTTTATGTTGTAATGAACGATGAACGAGGATATCTCCACTCATTTACTTAGAATGAATTGCGATATCCGCGCTCAGCTCCAAAAGCCAAAAAAAAACTAGCGAAAGGACCAAATTGGTCTATATAAGACAATGATGGCGTTTTTTGCTTTTGACAAGTCTAAGGGGATTTTTCTAGTTAAGTCCTCTTTATGATACTATCATAATGCTCCAAATTTGCAGTTCAATAATCATGGACATTGAATTTTGAAAGCTCATTACTTCTTAAATACTAGGTTTGTAAACATGATAAAATACATTTTATATAAATTTATATCACACACTATATATAATAAGATTTAGGAATTTAAATAAATTAAAAGAGTACCTAAAAAAGTATTGGGACATCCTGTGTCATGCCCATCACCCTGGGTATCCAAGCCTAGCATGGCCAGGGCTGGATCAAGCCGCGGCACATAGATTGGTGAGCCAGGCTGGGTGGTATGGCCCGTTTGACATCCTTTCGTTTAAATGTTAAAATTAAGATTAATATCATGCTTCTAACCTCTTGATCCATGACACATAAGTTTAGGTGATTTAAATTAAACAAGTAAATTAACCTTCAACCTAGAGGTACAATCTATTCACAGCCTAAAAGGCCCCCCACATTCTACGAGGTGAATGTACCAAAAAAACTTGGCCCTGTAAATATCTCAATGTACCATGTCGCCTTTCTGGTACTATATCGACGAGATGGATACTCACTAATAAATCTATTTCTCTGTGAACTTGTTATTACATAGACTCTGCAGGAATCAGACCCTCCAACAAGAATACGTTTCCATTCGAAAGTATGGATACCTTAATATTGGAATGGAGGGCATTTCTATATAATTGCGCTCATATCATAAACACTAAGTCAAGGCAAACTTCTGTCCTCAGAGAGAGAGAGAGAGAGAGAGAGAGAGAGGAGTTGCCACTCATCTATCAATCAATGGATTGATGCAAAGTGACGTTCCATTCAAACGAACCTTCTCTTGATGTGTTTGGCTCAATAATTGATGTAGCTGGCAGAGAATATTATAGATCAGATGAGATTTATTTTGGACCACTAGAGCTTATAGGAGCAGAATTAAGGAATTCAAACCGCTCTAAATGTCGACGCGGATGTAGCCGTGTGGGTTGGGTTTAATGGGACCCACCTCGACCCGCTTAATGGAAATCCTATAATTAACACTATCTTTTAAATGAACTCAATTATCCAAAGGAGATTCAAGACCCCTTGCATTTTTATAAATATTGGATTTAAGTGTGGCCCAATGACCGCACCACTTAGATGATCCAATCACTTTAGGACTCTATTAATACTAAAGACTGCTTATGGAGATGCTTTTGGTGTTTAAGAAGAGTTGTTAACCTAGTTAATAAAGTTTTATGAGATAATAGGTATCTAAATTTTAATTATATTAGGACTCCATGATGAGAAGGGAGTTTATCTAGAGGGGTTTGAGGGTCCGGTTATAGCTCTCTATGCTAATGCACGACTGTCCCATCAAGAGCACGTAGATAGGCAGTGGTGGAGGAGTGTAGTAAATCATTAATCAAAGGTAGTCAATTAGTCATTCAGATCAAGCTAGCGTTAGGCGCAAACTAAAACATTCCTGACATATGAGATCGCAGCCAACATTTGAGTACGTATTTCTCAATCCTTAAGTTCTAAATATTATTTTCATCCATAGGTATGAGAAGAACGGATGGTTCAAAAAAAGTCCAACGCGAATATTATTTTCATTTGTTCTCGTTTTATTTCTTTAAAGCAACATTGAATTCCAAGACTAATATTTACATAGAAAGAGAAAGGCATATAGATTATAAGCCAACTTGGCATGTTAGTTCCGGAACTTGCACAAATCGACTAATCAAAATTATGACTTTGGAGGCCATCAAGTCCATAATAAAAGGGGATATATATATATATATATATATGAAGATGCTCCTATAAGAGGATATGGATGTGAGGGCCTCACCTCATCTCTCATATAAGGTGAGAGATGTCTCTCATAGGAGCGACGTATATATGGGAGACGCTCCTATGAGAGATATCTCTCACCTTATATGACAGATAAAGTGGGGGGTCTCACATCCATATCAAATTCCAACAACTTAAATGTGAGGGCCCTCACCCTTATCTCTCATTAAGGTGAGAGATGTTTCTCATAGGAGCATCTCCCTATATATATTATCAATTGTATATTAAAAATAAGAGGAGTATTGAAAAGTATTTATGTAGCGTCTACTAGCGCTTGAGATTTTAATATTAATGCTTAAGTAAAGAAATTTACGGTCGCAAGTTACTTTCAAGAGGGTTTAACAGGTGTAAGTCATAGATTGAACAAGAGGTCTTTATGTTTTTGTTTTTTTATTTTAATTTTCCCATGCCCTCCTAGGCTGTGGATGGAACGAAAGATCCTCCAATAGAAGAAATGCCTAGCTACGAATCTGAGAGGAGATAATGCAAGAGTCACCTATCACCATCAGCCCAAGAAATGGGCGTCCCGTGGAAATACAAAGGAGGCACGCATCAGGGAAATCCCACGTTTCAAGCAAACAGAGTTTGGCATTTTCCAAGCCTACTCTTCATTTTGGTGGAAGAACTTTTTGACTCTTGAAAAGCAAAAATGGCAGAAAGAAATCAGAATAGGGCAGCATGAATGGGATCCTTGTTAGAACGAGTCTTCTTCCATCATATTGACATGCCGCAGCTCACTACAGGTGGGTGGGCTGCGGCTGCCTATATATATCATCGTCAATCTTAGGCCATATATTGCCACTTTGGCTGTGCAGGTCATCCAATCGATCGAACGATCTCTAACTTACCAGCCAAATAATAATAATAATAATAATAATAATACGCCTTTTAATTAGTAATTAGTTCTTATCATCGAGCACAAGGTGATCATCTATTCACATTTTGGTGACCCGTTTTTGGATTCCGACCTTACGATGCTTGTGTTTCTCCACCAACCGTCTTTATTACGTGTGTATATGGACATGTAGAAAGATGAGCGGAAGTGGAACTGCGCCTAGTTTTCACGCATTCATGTGGCTCCATTGACATTTGGACCATTGATATATATCTCAATCTTCCCTTTGATTCCATGGGAGGAATCAAGAGCCGAGATTGATTTTACTGTCCAAGGTGTGACTTTGACAAGGAAGGAAGTTGGATATCGTGCGTAACTTGTCCACATTTAAACTATGCCAACTTTGGGTTTGTACCCAACGCAATGGTTAGTGTTACGTCGAGGAATGGGGTTGGAAATGAAAATCATATTTTACTGCTTTGGAATTGGATGTGATGCTTTCCTTCCTAGAAAATTTGCCGTTGACGACGCCTTAATATGCTTCTCTGGTGAGCGATCGAGATGGTAGCCAGTAGCCAGTAGCCAGCCAACACCTATCTCGGCACCAATCACTTTCTTTCTCAAGCTCGATCCAGCAATTGCCAATTGCTGAGTGAATTTTGAATACCGAAATGGACCGCGCCAGATCAAGCCAGGTTCAACTGAAACCAGTGCATTCGCCTGTGTACAAAATGGGTCAATACTATTTTAATCCAATAGTCATCAGGTTGATTAGATATGACATAAATTGTTGTTTTTTTTTTTTTTTTTCATTATAAAACTTCTTTTATTATCTCTTGGTCACTTCAATGTTAGGGTTGAACTGGGTCAAAGTCAAACCAAGGGATTGAACCGGAAACTATATAACTATACATCAACTTTTGGTGTATGAAATAGAAAGCTATCAAACACAGTAGAAAATAATGAGATAATTAATAATGGATTAAACATACCTCTCACAATTTCAGGTACTACTAAAAGTATGGAATCTATTAAAGGCATTACCTGGAATTGCAGCGGAGCTAAAACAGCCTCAACAATGTGAATTCAAGAGATTATGTAGTGAACATAACCCAGACTTTCTATTTATTTCAGAAACCAAATCTTCTGAGCAAGATATTAAGAAATTGACAAAAAAACTTAATTTTGATAATAGGAGACCCAAATTTACTTGGAGGGTGTTTGGCAAGTCTTAATCTTGCCTCTATTTTTCTTAAAGAGGTTTGAAATAGAGATTTTGAGAAATAAGATTGTTTGGTTAGTGTAATCACAATGTCTATATGATGCCGATAGTAGACAATATATGTCTATATGGAAAGGGCCCTAAAACGCAGCTTTTTGGGACAGACAAATATGTATAAAGCGGGCAGACACATGCTATAGTGCTAAACTATGCCTCACTGCCTTTTCCTTTTTTTTTTTTTTTTTTTATAATTCTGGGGAACAAAAACAAAATCCAAATAGTTGGATGTCTTCAAAAGCCCAAGAACGGCTATGGGCCCGAATTTGAACCGTTAATCATTCACCAATCCCAAAATATGTATAAAAAAAGGTGGACCCATAGATCCAATTTGCTGGAATTTTTGGGCCCCAATGTCAAAATCTGAACCATCGGTTCTCTTCACAAGCTTAAAAACGGCTATAGTAAC
Organism: Persea americana; assembly: GCA_029852735.1. Lineage (NCBI taxonomy): Eukaryota > Viridiplantae > Streptophyta > Magnoliopsida > Laurales > Lauraceae > Persea > Persea americana. The sequence continues at coordinate 58,053,120 of CM056812.1, forward strand.
AAATTTCAGTTCCTAATTCCATGCGGATCATGAGAAATTGGAGAAAAACTTTGGACCATTGATGAATGTAAGCATAAACTAATTGGGTTTTCACATTAAAAAACCCAATTTGGCCTCTTCTAATTATCTTCAGTTGTGTCTCTCTTAATATCAATCTGAACCATATAATCTCTTTGGAACCCAAAACACGACAATGTATCAAATTTCAACTGTTGATCATTTGTGGATCTCAAGTTATTTGTGATTAAAAGTGGACACTTATATTGGATTTTTTGGAACTTGTGGGCCCCAAGATAAAGATCGGAACCGTTTATCCTCTTCACAAGCTCAATAACATATATGGTATCAACTTCCAGCTCCCAATTCCTTGCATAGCTCTAGAAATTTAAGAAAAACTTCGGACCATAAGATTTTAAAATGTCTATTTGAAACTATGAATTGGTCTTACCAAACCGTCTAAAAATAAAACCTCTATTCTACACAGATCTATATAATATAGATAAGATTTGTCAAACAAGGCCTTGGTTTAATCAAATGAAAGGATTTGCTCACATAAAAGAGAGGCTTGACAAAGCCATCGGTAATATCGAGTGGTGCAATCGCTTCTCGTAAGCTTTTTTTTTCAGGATTAACGGAGGGCGGCTCAGATCATTCCCTAATATTCTTTATAGTTGTCTGGAAAAAACCAAACTCCCATGGCCTTTTAGATTCCATAGTATGTGCCGTAGAGATAAGGAATGTGAGAGAATTATCATAAATAGAGATCATGCCCTAATACTCTTTATAGTTGTCCGGAAAAAACCAAACTCCCACGGCCTTTTAGATTCCATAGTATGTGGCTTAGAGATAAGGAATGTGAGAGAATTATCATAAATAGATGGTCTAAAAACAAAAACATAAATAAAGAAAATATTCATCATACTCTACACCTCTTTGGAAAGGATCTTGTCAAATGGAGTAAAACAAGTTTTGGTAGGGTTGATGATGTGATTAAAGAAAACTATGAATGAACTAAAAAGAGTAAAAAAAACAAAGTTATAAACCCTCATAACATTGAAGAAGAATTGAGTCTTAGAAAACTGGATGAGTACCTCTCAAGAGAGGAGGAATTACGGAGACAAAAATCTAGGGAGCTATGATTAGGGCTGGCAAACGGGTTGGGTCAAGCTAAATCAGGTTAAGTTAAAGGTTGGTCCCACCTTTTGGACCTTGGCCTGTGATTGACCAGTTTTTAAAACGGGTTGCAACCACACTAATTCGGCTCAGGCAAACCCGCATTAAATGTGGGTCAGGTCAAGTTGGGCTCAACCTAACCCGTATGACTCGGTTTATTACCCATTGCCCTAAAAGAAGATAGCTTAGAATATTCGAACACACAACCTTCTGCATTTTCAACAACATCTCTAGCACTACACCAAACTGATTCTTTTATGCAAATGTTTATAAAAAATAATTAAAACTAATTAGACGAAAAACTAATTAAAATGAAAACAAGTCCTAGAATTTCTGGACTTTCAAACTACTCAATTGATAGGTCAGTCGGGTTAGGTGGGCTAACTCTGACCCGACCCTTTTTTAAGCGGGGTTAGGAGATCCTAACCCGTGACCAACCCGTATTTCTCGTGGGTCAGTTAAGACGTGTCAGAGTCGGGTCAGGTTAGCGGGTTTGGTAACAGTTTGCCACCTCTAGCTATGGTAGAAGGATGGAGATAGAAATACTAAAAATTCTTTATGTCTTGCATAATAAATAAGAGGAAACATAACAGAATTGATAAAATCAAGAGTAATGAAGGTAAATGGCTGGATAAAACAGAGGAAACAGGAAATGCCTTTTGTGTAAATTTTAAGAAAATATTAGAAACAACTAAAAATAATTTGGCTCTCCTAACTAAAACTAGTTGGAGATGCTTATCTAATGAAGAGCTTCTTAGTTCAAAGATTCTCAAAGCTAAGTATTGCCCAAACAAATATCTATGAGAAGCAAAGGTTAGAAAGGGTAATTCTTGGTTCTTGAAAGGTTTCGTGGAAGCAACAAAATCTCTTAATGAAAAAGTGGGATGAATCATAGGAAATGGAAAGAGTATATATATATATATATATATATATATAACTATTTGGAAATGTAATTGGATCCCATGTGAAGGTGGAATGAGAAAACCTTTATCAGAAATTTGCAATCCAGTTCTTGTTGTCAGTGATCTATGGGACCAGAATAGAAAATGAAATGTGAATGTCATCAAGGCCATTTTTAACAATAGCGTTGTTGATGTGGAATGTATTCAAAAAAATATATATTCCGCAATATTTTAGAGAAGATAAGAAAATTTGGGCCCATTCAAAGCATGTGGCTTTTACCACCAAATTAGCTTACAACCTCATAATGAAGGATAATGAACAAGATGTCAGGATCGCAATCAATTGGAGAGCTTTATGGAAGTTACCTCTTCCACGAAGGGTTCTCATGTTTGGCTAGAAACGCATAAACAATGCAATCCAGGTTCGTAAGAGAGTTAAAAAAGTAATGGATGAGATTCTAATATCATGATTTAAATAATCGGGATTAATTTGAGTAAGTTTGGCTGGTTTATCCATATCTCTCTAATAAATGGGGATATATAAGAATAAAAATAAAAATCGAAACTGAGTTCCAAATTGCTAAATTATATTAAAATCAATTAAAATTTGGAAGCCAATTTCTTAATCAATTGCTCAAGTGGAGCCAATTTCTCAATAATTGCGAAATTGGATTCCAATTTCAAAATTGAATCCTACATGTCAAATCCTACATCTATAATATATAATAATGTATCTGAAACATCAAGGATGTTAGACATTTTCGGTTGTCTAATGTAAGGCCGTAAAATGAACAGCTAAAACCATGCATCTAATGGACGGTGGAATATCAAAGTGGTCTCAAATCTAACATGAATGGGCCTCAATAATTCTGCCACAAGTAACGTTTAAACAAACCGGATACTATCATTCATAGCTTCAAATCGAATGGTTGAAAAGATGTGATGGACTGAACCATTCAAAAAAAAAAAAAAAAAAAAAAAAAAATTAGGAAAACATTGTAACGGACTGGTTTTTGTACAAATGATAATTAGAGACCAAGGCCTTTAATTTGTAATATTAGAGTTTTTATGTAGCTATTCATAGCTTTTGCAATTTAAGATCTAATCCGTGATCCGTTGCCTAATAGACACAATGCAACCAACCGTGTCCCCTTGCTAACGTTGAGTAGAATAATGTCCATCATCTTTCAGAGACAACCGGCCATCTATTTCGCTCTACAGTTCGCAGACAGATTCTTTCACATGCAAATATTAATGTGTGAACGTGTCGTGGTCAAGATTGATAACTAGAAATAAAGTTGCATTGACAACCGAAACGTGATTCTTGAAACAGAACACACAAATTGATGAGGATTACGTGTTTTGACCATCCATTTTTTTTTTTTTTATTATTTAGTAATAATTTAAGACCAATCTATATATATATATATATATATAATGGTTTATTAATGTTCCGTTCTAAATGTTAGTAGCAAAAGGCTCGATTAGCTAATTAATTCCTACTGTGATTCTAGAAGTCCATGGAAAAAGGGACCTTTTGTAGTTCTTTTGAAGGGTCCGAGACCCAAGAGGCAAGGCCTAGACTTAAAGGGGTCCATCAAACTCCTCGAGTTTTATATATTCTCATGATACCTTGGGTCTTTTCTTTACCTTAATTCCCTGACCTTAAAACACTTGCATGGAAAGCCTATTTCTAAATAATTTTAGAAATATATATATAGAAAAATGTTCATATATATCTTTCCCTCACCATAAGGTGAGTGATACTTTCAATTTGAAATCTTTTCAAGTAAAAAAGACCCCACCCCAAAGTACAAAAGTGACTTTTCAAATATATGGAGTGTGGCCTTTGGTACTTAAAAATACCTCAATATAAAAATATCTCTCACCCTGTGATAAGTAAAAGATACATATGATCATTCCCCATATATATATATATATATATACACACATGCATGCAAGAAGAAATTAAGTAAAGGGGCACCTAGTACTAATGGTACAAAAGTTGAGCAATTGCCTCTTGCCAGTGCATCCAAACAATAAAAATATAATTTCCTATTCTTGAAATCAATAAAGCTAGAAATATTTTTCACTAGAACATAAGTTTTTTCTTCCAAAATCTAATTATTTGCAAGACTATTTTAATTAAGGTCAGGCGCAAGACATGTCAACATGTTTATATTAATTTTATTGAGGACACTCGGGTCAAATTGTGAGTGCACCCAAAGAGAGCAGTCAGCGTGTGTTGCTGTACTGTTGCCATTTGCAACCACTTATCATCATTAGCGCGCGCGCTCCCTCTCTCTTTTCTTTTCTTTCTTTTCGATTACTAATAAAGAAATCCAAGGCCAACAGGAACGTTTGTTTGTTTTTTGTTTTTTTGTTTCATGCAGTCAGTCAGTCCGCTGCTGCGGCGCCTGAGTTGTTGTTTACTCTTTTGTGTTTTGTTCGTGGTCCTGCCAATTAGTGCCAATGCCATGGCACGGTGGACCACGTGGTGTCCTTCATCTCAACGCAATGCTTCACGTGTACGTGTGAAGAATGCACCTCATCTGCTACTTCCAATTTAAGAAATTATTACGAGGCAACAAACGCCAAAAAGAAGATGATGATTTCTTCTTCTTTTTTTTTTCCTGGCCAAGAGATGATGATGGCGATGAATTTCCAGAGAAGAGGGCCACTCCATCCTAATTAACCCACAAAATAAATCAATAGGCCATCTATCTATGATCATATCCATTCGTAATTCTTATGCCTCTTCCACCCCCACCTCCTGTAGATGGTTGGTGTGTCAACGTTGCCATCCGATCCGGCTATTCAAGACTACGGACCAAATGATAATACTAGCAGCATATATAGAAGCCTGTGCTTGGCATAGCTATGCCCATTAAATGAAAATTAAACATTCATAGAATGAACCTATACATTATAAACTAAAGAGCTTTTTGTATATATCCCCTAAGTTTTGTAGGATTTATAACTAGGTCTCCGAGGTTTTAATATTTACAATAGGCCTCTGAATTTTTATTTTAATACCTTTTGTATCCCTAAAATCAATAGTCTTCCAACAACTATAGGTTTTTAGTGCGAAATGATACTTTGTCCATCTCTGGTTGGATAGAAGACTCCTCTGCCCTTATAAAACATGTAACATTAACATTGCACTTAGTGGGAGAAAACAATCCTATATAAATTGTTTTTTTTTTTAATTTTTATCTATACATGGCTCATTTCGTTAAATCCAGATTGATAATGATAACAATCAACACTTGTGCTATAATCGGTTACGATTTATCCAATTCATACATGACCCACAATTGGATTGACGAAAGTTTCAAAATTCATGATTTTGCTTCATGTATAACAGGTGTAAAGTAAATATCGACGGAATGGACAGATGTAAAAAATATATTACTTTTTAGATTTTTTTTTATTTTTTTATTTTTTTTTGGGGGGGGGGGGGGCGGGGGGGGGGGGGGGGGGGGGTGGTTTAGCTCTATATAAAAGAAATATTAGGGAGAGGGACAAATGTTAAAAAATATATACTAATTTTTAGAATTTGTAGGGGGGGGGGGGGGGTGTTTTGGGGTTGTTGAGTTTTAAACTTTTCTCATATATGGGTGGGGGCTTCAGTCCCAAGGCCCTTATACATGGGTCCACCCCTGGTCATGTACAAGAAAGAGTGGTTGAGGAAAATAATTGGGACTTGAGATAAAATAATGGTATTTTAGTAAATAATAATTTACTCATTTTGTTTAATGGATGTAAGGGTAGAGTTGTCATCATTTATATAAAAATCCAAGACAAATCTCATGGCGGTTGCCCATTCTTCTTAGGAATATTGATTTTGGAGACATAAAAGGTAATAAAAAGAAAATGCAATGGCCTATTTACTAATATTAAAACCTTAGGGGCCTATTCACAAATCATACAAATCTTAGGGGGGTATATACAAAAATCTCTAAACTAAATATTAGTACATTTAAATATCATTAAATAAAAAAAATGAAACATCAATTAATTTAAAGAAATGTAGAGGTCTTCACCACTTTAAGAAAGTAAATATCAAAGATTTTTAAGTGATGGACTAAAGTTAAGAAGCAAAAAGCGTGTATACCATTTGTGAAAGTTGAAAATCCAAATAATATATTTATATATATATAAATATATAAAAGAAGCAAATGATGCATCTCCTGCTTCCACCTTCATCTCTCAACTTCCTCCTCATTGTCCTCTATGTGACCTAGAAATCTGAAGGAGCAAAATAAACCCATTTTGCGGTAGAATGAGAGTTGAAATGAGTGGTTGATGCGAGAGGAGGGAGTGTGTGGAGAGGTAGGTTTATCTCCCTTGGTGAGTGAGTTGCAAATTGATTAAAAGTGGTGTACATGAGCAAAAGTGGGGGAGTGAGGTGGAAGTGGGGGAGAATACACTTGAAAAATTGGAGATAACAGTTGGTCAAGATTTGAAGGTACAATTAAAATTAGATTAAGAAATCCCTCCACTTTAATATATAATAATTGAGATACGTGTAGGCCTTATAAAATGACTGTACTTTCACGTTTCTTCAACCTATCTCAACAAATGGACTATTTTTACCAAAAAAACAAAAAGGACTCTAATCTATCTACATTTTAATCATCAATTATTCTAAAATATCTTAACATATCTTATTAGTTTTCCATTTAGAGAGTAGGTCACAAAAGGGCTATGCGTGGTGTATGGAATTGAACAAGTCTATGTATGGGCTGAATATTATATTTTGAATAAGTCTGGCTGTGAATCTAGGTGTCAGGCACTTTAGCATTGACATTACATTTCTTTCTTTCTTTCTTTCTTTCTTGGCATTTGTTTTTTTTTTTTCTTTTTTCTTTTTTCTTTTTTCACTCGGTCAAATCTTTTTACCGGGCTTCATCAACCTGCTAGAGAAGATGTTGGATTTAATGGAAGTTTAGGACGCCCTTGAGCAAATATTCATGGTAAGGAGGAGATTCTATGCTTAAGATGATTTCTTCATTCCAATGGATTTGTAAAGAGAGTTTTAGGTTTGGCATTAAAAGAGGATTCCCACCATTAGTAGAATATATGATCTAATAGTTGCAAGTTTTTTTGGAAATAACTCAATATCTATGAAGAATCAAGACGTTAACTTTTTACTCAAAATCATATTTGGCCATCTAGAGTATTTGAACGGTTCGGATCGTGTGAAGGGGCCCCACAAAAAAATAATATTTTAGAATCTGAACGTTTTTGCAAATATCCAGATATCTAGACATGATCAACGGTTGAAATTTGACCAAATAGTCGTTTTTGACCTTCCAGAGATAGCTCACGGTTTAGACCATGATTATGGGAACCACATGAACCAAGAGATTGAAAAAAAAAAAAAAAAAACACACAATGTTTTTCATCCCCTTTTTTTGCATTGTGTGAAATCAACGGTCAGTAATTTTTGGCCAATTTCTCATGATCCATGACGAATCAGGCTGCCAAATGTGGACCCATATTTGTTTTAGGCATTATGAAGAGATTGGACGGCTTGGATTTCACAAATAGGCTCCACAGAATTCCAAAAATCAACATGCAATGGTTTGCACTTTTTATTTTATTTTATAATAATCTCAAAATTTGTGATTAATCAATGGTTGGTATTTGATGCCCTAGCCATTTTGGGCCTTTTAAACAAGATTATTGGTTCGGATCTGACTTGTGGGGCCTAGAAAAACCAAGATTTTGAAACAAAGGTCACTCGTATACTGCCACTATATGCACTATAGCATCGCCATTCCACAATTTCGTTTGACCGGGGGGGTGGGGTGGGGTTTGACCAAGTGTATGCATAGGAACGTGGGTTGGGTTGAGGGAATCAGTGATGCAATCTTCCTTGCATTACCAAATGTAGGTTTTCCACGGGAGTACAGAAAACATGCGAGGAATCCTCTCTGAGGATGGTTACCAAACATGTCCTAAGTGTTTAATCGACATGTCCACACAACTAGAATGGGCCAAACTTGGGCGATCATAAATATAAAAAGTGTTCCATATTTGTTAAACATCTGAAGGAGAAAATTTAGCTTAAAGAACAAATCTAATTATATGATAAGGAAGGAATATTATAAAAGAAATCATATATAAAGAATTAGAGATTACACCATTTTAGTTTATGCAAATGGTAGTACACATTGTAAAGAATATGAATTAGATTTGATATTTTGTTCTCTCTCTCTCTGAGTTTTATTTATCTTCACCTTCATTATGATGTTATTTAGGGCATGTTTGTGTCACACTTTTTTGTAGAAAAGTGGACCATTTTTTGTAGAGAACCAATTTTTCGGGCGTTTGGTGTGGAACAATTTCACGGAAACGCTCTTTCGTCTCGTCAGCATTTTCTTTACTAATGCTGGAAATGGATTTCCTCTAAAAACTTCTTCCATCTTTTCTTCACACTTTTCCATTTCAACCCACAACCCTCAAATTCCTTTTTTTTATTTCTTTAAATAAATTATTATTTGATGTTGAGAAAATAATATAAATGTTATGTTGTTTTCTTCAAAAAATTGTTTCACCAAATAAGAGAATTTGATTTTCTATAAGAAATCCATTGTTGCACCAAACAACATTAGCACTACTGATTCAACGAAGAAAAAAAATTCGTACCTAACATAAATTTTTTAATGCTGCAGAAGTTATTTTTTGAGGTTTTCATTTCTATGAAATTTGTTGACGTGTCAATTTTCCCTTTATACAGAAAGGGTGTGTACACAAACTGTAATACCCTGTCCCAAGTTAATTAAGATTAAATCTAATTAATCGGGATTAATGCTAATTCAACATGTTTTATTGGTTAATGTTGATTAGTGGCTGAATTGATATAAAAGTTGGCTCGAATGGGCAAATTGAGCTTAAGGAAAAGAGTAGTGATTAGTGTGAATGAATTGAAATGGTTTTAGGCTAAATCGGGTAATGCAAGGACCTTTTCGTAAATACGAAATTACGCGTATTTCGTCGAATACGGAAACTCTTGATACTTGCACGTGTATCTCGAGGAGTACGTTAACTTTCGTAATTATAGCAATTCCATTCGGCGTGAATTGGTTCAAATGACCTTTCATTTGACTTGAATCGTAATTAGAGGAAATAGGAAGGGGGTTCAATACAAAAATGGGGATTATAAGATAATGATGAACTCATTTGAATTCATTCATCATCCCAGCATAGCTCTCTCTCTCTTCTTCTCTTCTTCTCTTTCTCTTCTTCTTCTTTCTTTCAATTTCTCTTCATTGAGTGGCGAATTGGAGTCTTGACAAGTGTGTGAAGAGGGACTCCATCTTCACCATCGTCTTCTTCATCTCTTTTCTTGATTTCTTGGAGTTTCAAGCTTGAGAAGATCTCAAGAACTCCCGCCAAGGAGAATATAAGTAAGTGTTTGAGTTGAATTCAGCACTTCCAGGTTTTAATTATTGAGATAGAATGGTTTTGGTCCAAAGAATGCATAAGAGTTCTATTTTGTGGATTGATTTTGGGTTTTAGGTTCAAAAGAAGGTTTGGCTTGAGGATTTCATCTTGGATTCAAGCTAGACATGGGAATTCTTGCTGATTAGTTTCCAAACAAGGCAAGTATACTCAATTATATTGATTTCAGATGTTAATCGACTTGTTAGAACTCAAGGAGTTCAGTTTTAGAAAATTCGGTTCAGAATTTTCTGAATTTCTGGGCACAATTCGGTCAACTGCCAGGCTGACCAACACATGACCGAGAGCTGACCGACATAGGTCGGCTAGCCGAAATTGTGAGTTCGGCTAGCCGAGGGTTGACCGCAAGGTAACCGAAAATCTTGTCAGGGTTTTTCCATCAGAAGTGGAGCTTCTGGAAAACGGACCGTAAGCTGACCGAAAGAAATTCGGCTAGCCGAAATTTGAATTTCGGTCAGCCGAGTAGGTGACCGAACAGGTGACCGAATTGGGCAAATTGTCCTGTAATTTGAGAGATTTTGGAAAGCTGACTGAATATGGTTCGGTCAGCCGAAATCCGTAATTCGGCTAACCGCAAGGTAACCGACGAGGTGACCGAAATTGAGGGGATATCATAATTGATTTCTGATATTTCCTAAACCTTCATCGGTGTTAGCTAAACTTATGTGAATGTAAATGTCACTAAAAGTGATGTCATCTAAAATAACACTTACATTGCATAATGAACGTTTCATCTGAATGTTGTTTTAGGAAATTTAATTGTTTCTGACTTGAGTTGGCTTGTCCTCTCTCGTCTACTACTGTTATGCTCCTTGTTGAGCTACCATTGGATAATGTGTTGAATTATGAAAGGAAATGTAATGAAATGAAAAGAAAAGAACTGAAGTGAACAAATATTGTAATGTATGAAAGATTAAGTCTACTGCAGTAGATGGAGTGTTCCGGAGCTCCGTGGTGATACCGGTGATCTCTGATCAAGACACTGGTAAAGCCCACACATTTGAAAAGCCACTTAATAAAGTGAGTAATATTGAAATGAAATGAGTCCTTGAAAGGCCGGGTTGTGAATGGTGCGCCTTCCGCCTATGCCAGAGGACAACGAAAAGAACTTGATAAAGTATACATAATGAATTGAATGCTTCCTTCAGGGGAGAACTACATGAATTGCATGCTTCCTTTAGGGAAGAACTATATGCATTGAATTGAATTGAATGGAATTGTATAAATTGTTTAAAACTGCTAAACATGTGATTATCATAAAATTGTGTATACATTGTTGAACCGTCGTGTTCACAGTATTATTGATGACATTACAGGCCAAGTTGCCCGTTCTAGTGGTTCAGAGACCGCGCCGCCAACGGAGGAGAGCAATCCGGTTCCTCTAGGAGGATTGAATGAGTGGATGTAAATCAGAGGCGACCGGTTTAGCGAGTTTTGGGAACATTTTGAATAGATTCATTTTGTTGGAAATAATGATCACATGCATTATATTTGAATATGCATGGTTGATTTAAATAGGAAATGAGATGTGTAAGTAAACTTTACTTTCTGTAAAGGACCTATACATGTTAAAGTTGGATGTCAATGTATGTATATATTTCCGCAAAAACATATATTTGACAGGTATATGTACGATCCCTTGTAAATCTCGTATTGGCTTCGGTGATGCGAGGTTTGCGGGAGTAAGTATGGTAATCACGACTTGGGATTTGGCCGTAGTAACCCTAATCTCGGGCCCGGGTCGTGACACAAACGTACCATTAAAGAAAATACGATGGAAGTTGATGGCTGATTCTCTTTTGTGAGTCCAACCGATGATTGATCAATTCTGCTATTCAAATCATATTATATATGCCACTCTAGTCTTCATAGGCATTCAACGAAGTTGTTTCATTTAATAGAAACAGCTGGATTGATCATTACACAAATTACAACTACACATTTCATTTTTAATATAAAAAGTTGGATATATCAATAGTGCGGCACTTCCGTGTCCTTGCAAAGGTTTAATCTCAAGTCCTAATTAACGTTGATAGTTAGAAACTTGGGTTGAGGGCTTGATCAGATGTAATAGAGAGGGGGAAAAGAAGAAGAAGAGAGGAAACAAAAAGAGAGTACATGATCAGTCCAAGATATTAAGAGTGAATTGGGTCACACACAAGAAAAGAAAGAGAGTTTGAAATGGCGTCGTGGCCCATGGGGCTAGAAAATGATCGTTAATTATAAATTGCCCACTACACCAATTAGTTAACAAACCGATATAGCAAACAGGCCCAGAAAGAATCCCACAATAACGAAAAACTCCCGACAAAAACACACGTCTAGTAGCTACTAATAAATCAATGGAAGCCAGAGGGAGATAAGTAGTTGAGATTAGATTAGGATTAGATTGCACAGAGAGAGCCGTGCAAACAACGGAGCCGGGTCCTTACCGTTTCTTGGTCGTCAGTCTCGTCACTCCAAAAAGCCGTTTCCACGTCATCACGTTCTCCCAAGGCCCAACCTTTTACACAGAACCGGCTGGTCCCGGTTGACCGCGGGAACCGCGTTGGTGGGCCCTACGAAATTCCCATTCTCTCTCTAATCTCTATATCCATCTCTCTCTAGCGATGGGTAGGGGGGGAAGCAGGAAGAAAAAGTGGGGATAAATGGCAGCAGCATAGCACCCAACGTTCCCCCCCCCACCCCCCTACCCCCGCCGCCCCCCCCCCCCCCCCCCCCTCTCTCTCTCTCTCTCTCTCGCCCATCATCATCAGTTCAGAGCTCATATCATAAGAAGATGAGATGAGATGAGATGAGATGAGATGAGATATATATAGCACATAGCATCTTCCTCCTCCTCGTCCTCCTCCGCCTTCCAAAACAAAGCCTAACCATCAATCACATCTGACATCATTTGCGGACAGACCGAGAGAAAGGGAAAGGGAAAGAGAAAGAGAAAGAAATCCAAAGGACGACGATGACGACGGCGAATACGAAACTGAAGAAGAACCAGTACAAGACTTGAAAGGAGGAGGAAGAAGAAGAAGGACAAGGACAAACACGAAATTCCAATCCAAACCGCACCCTTCTTTTAATCCAAAACCCATACGTAAGGTGCGCTTCTTTCTCCAATCCTCTTTCTTCATCTCCTGTCAAAGTAAAAGATCCGATTCGTAATTACTACTTGCTGTTTTCCGGACCATCTTTTATTATTGTTCTTACTCTGTTCCACCTAGGAGAAGGAAAAAAAAAAAAGGCATTTTGTGTTTTTATTTGGCTATTAGAAAAGAACAATTGAAGAGATTTCTCGGAAAATTTCCATTTTTTTGCAGGGGGTTTTGCGTCGATTGACTGATTTTTATGGTGGGCTTCTTCTCTCTGTCTTTATTCTCTGCCTTTAAATTGTGAATTTGATTTCTGAAGAGGTTCTTCGAGTTTTTTTTTTTCGCGATCTGAATTTGGGGGAGGATGGGATTTGTGTGAGAACTATTATATATTGAGTGTATTTAATTTATTGATTTTTTTTTTTTTTTTATGATTTTGATAACACAAGAGGGGGTTTTCCGGATCTTATTCGTTAGAAAGATTAGATTACATTTCCGATCTGGGTCTAGTTTTTTTATTTTATTTTTTTCCTGTCACAGATTTCAGCGGAATTGTTTGTTTGGGTTTTTGATTTTGACCTGTCTCTCTCCATTTGGTTAAGGAGAAGGAGAGAGTGGGAGGGAGGGAGGATTGGAATTTGTTGGATTCGTAATCTTTTCTTCTTTCTTCTTACATACGATTCCCCCGCCTGCCGGCCCCGGTTGAATTCCCAATCCCAATCGAGACATATGTTGGAGGGGGGACAGTCCTGCATGGTTCCGAGGTCTCTCTCGAGCTCCTGCGAGCAAGAGAGCAAGTGGGTTTACATGAATTACAATCTCATCGACCCTTCAAAGGGAAAGCGCCCATCAGAGGAAGAAGAAATTGAAGAGGATGAAACCAGGGACAGGAGACTGTCCAGGCATTTGGATGAGGATGGGACCATCATCAGGATCTGCCACTCTCCCAGCAACAGCAACAGCCACAGCCCTGGGGCTGTTGTTGAAGGCCCAAAACATCAAGTGGGGGAGGAGGAGGAGGAGGAGCACCCGGAGACGAATTCCCTCATTCATCCCCTCGGCAGAGATATCTCCATCAACTGCCTCCTCTGCTGCTCAAGGTCCGATTATGGAGCTCTCGCATCCCTCAACCGGGGCTTCCGTGATCTTATCCGGAGCGGCTACCTCTACAAGCTCAGGCGGCAGATGGGTATATCTGAACACTGGGTCTACTTCTCTTGCAATCTTCTCGAGTGGGAGGCGTTTGACCCCAATCACCGACGTTGGATGCATCTGCCCCGGATGCCCCAAAATGAATGTTTCATGTGCGCAGATAAGGAGTCTTTAGCTGTAGGCACAGAACTCCTTGTCTTTGGTAGGGCCTTCACATCTCATATTATATGGAGATACAGCATCTTGACCACCTCTTGGTCCTCCGGCATGACTATGAATGCACCCAGATGCCTCTTTGGCTCTGCCAGCCTTGGGGAGGTTGCGGTTCTCGCTGGAGGTTCTGATGCTCAGGGCACCGTACTGAGTTCCGCCGAGCTTTACAATTCAGAGACCCAAACCTGGGTGACTCTTCCCAGCATGAATAAGCCCAGGAAGATGTGTTCTGGTGTTTTTATGGATGAGAAATTTTATGTAATTGGCGGGAATGTTAGCAACACAGAGTCATACACATGCGGGGAGGAGTATAATTTGGAGACAAGGACTTGGAGGATCATTCCTAACATGTCCCCCATACGGAGTGGAGCAACTGAGGCACCTCCGCTGGTTGCAGTTGTGAATAATGAGCTGTTTGCTGCAGATTATGCTGACAAAGAATTGAGGAAATATGACAAGGAGAAGAACTTGTGGGTCACTCTGGGGAGCTTGCCCGAGAGAGCGGGTTCGACGAATGGATGGGGGCTTGCTTTTAGGGCATGTGGGGATCGGCTTATAGTCATTGGTGGACCTAGGGCATTGGGTGGAGGACACATAGAGCTCAATTCATGGGTCCCAAATGACGGGCCACCGCAATGGGACATGCTCGCATACAAGCATTTAGGGAGTTTCGTCTATAACTGCACTGTGATGGGCTGCTGAGGTTGATTTTGGTGGCGTCATGTGTACTGTACCATGCCTTGCTGAAGGATGTACCAGATTGGTTTTCTCAAGGGCACTGGATTCTGATTAAATGGGTAAACTCTGCCCTTTTTTGACTACTCAGATTTTACTCAAGATTCAATACAATGTTTTCTTCCGAGGAAGTCCAAAGGTGTTTCTTTTCTGTTCTGTTTAACTTCTCCCATTAAAATTTACATCTTGTAGTGATTTGATAATGCTCTACCTCCCTTGTCTGTTTCCATGAGAGCTCTCAAAGATTGACATCATGTGGTACAGGGATATTTTAATAATTCAAAGCACGTATACATTGCTTGAACAGCAGTAGTCCTTGAAGAAACCTTTTAACACCACATATTTAGTGTTGTATGAGTTCTTGATTCTTTCTTTGCTTGTCTTTGTCTTGGAGATGATGCTGAGTTTTTTCCCCTTATTCTAGATGGCATCTGTACTAGTATTGTGTTTCCATTTATGGGCTATATTTTTCGCATGGTTGTATGGACATGTCAGCATGTCAAGTTTCCTAGCTTCTCCTGGACACTTGTCATTGAAACTCAATTGAAGATGATTTAAGGATTGATAGATTCCGGTTGATTCAACAAACGTTTTTGAAGAAAGATTTTTCTATTGGTTGTTTCCTTGATTTATTCTCTCTTCCCTTCTGCATGGTAGTGTACCTAGGGATTTGTATAATAGAACATACAGCTACCTTTGTAATGATTCTTTTTGGAAACAAAACCCAGGCCTATTAAAACAGAGCTGGTGATGTAGAGATATCCAATGGGGATGTTAATATGATCAGAAACAAAGAAATATGGCTTCATCTAGTTCATTCCTCTTCTATAGAGTGATTGGTGATTATTTGTCGGATTTTTACTTATTCAGGATCAATGTTTTTAGAATGGCTTTCACAGTTTCTGTTGGTGGAAGTGGAAGTATCTGAATTGGTATGGTATAGAAAATAGGAATGGCATTGCATGGGATGCTTTTTTTATCTGCTTTCCCTGCTCCAGGTTCACAGCTGTTCATTGTTTGGTGTGGCAATAAATGCAAGATGGCCCATGCTTTGGGGCAATAAGTTTTTACAGGAATTAGGAAGATAAAGTTGATTAAACCAGGTGTTATTGCAACCAGCCTACTTGGTTTACAGTTCTCAAAACCCCACTTTTCAGTGGCCTGTTTGATATTCAGAAATATATGTGCAAAAAGAATTCCAATTATTCCTTGGGAGTTCCTGTCAGAGATGTGGGAGGAGATAATGCATGAGTCCCCATCCGAATACAGAACTTGCCCTCAGTTAATTTTCTGGACAAACCCCAAAATTGCAGCACTCGAAATTCCACTGTGCTGGTGAACCAGTCTCTAGGTTTCTTTAACAAGAGTCTCAATTAGGGTCGCCAAATGACGATTACATCCAAACATGACCTAGTCATTTAAAGTGAGCAATTTTGCTCTACAATCCATGTCTGGTGTCCTTATCCCAGTGTGTTGTCGAAGTGAAGGCATCTGTCCATCTATCTATTTGTGCTTAGGCATCTGTCCATCTATCTATTTGTGCTTAGCTGTATTCTATTATATGTCTTCTCTCTAATCCCCCACCATTGCCGACATTTGATTTGGCGATATGAAAAATGCCATTAGTAGCAGCATCTTTTGACCCACACACATTCATTAATCAATGTACATGCATGCACATATAACTAGCTTTGCTATACGAGGGTCTGTTTCTTAGAGCACTCATCTCACCTGATGGACTACTTTTTCGTGACATGCGTTTCTTGCCATCACTTTGGCTGTTATTTCTGGTTCTTGTCTGTTGTATTGGGGGTGCCCCACAGGAGTATCATCGGGTCAAGCATTCCAACCATGTATACATCTGGTCAGACCTACCTGGATAGGAGGTAGGAAAGTGCTTGTGTCTATATGCAGCCAGCCTCCGCCCCGCTCTCTCTTTCTTCCCCTTCTTTCTAGTGTGAGAGAGGAGGGCGTCCAATCCAAGAGAATGAGAACGATTACAAAAACATACAAGCCCTCAAGCCAAGCCATCTATCAAAGACGAAGGAAGAAAACACCAGAAGTCAACATAATCACAGCCAAAATACAAGGCCCCACTAAATGCATTCAAAATGGGACCTGATCCCTCCAATAATGAGAGCACTTTTATATTTTTGTGGACCAGCAGTGCAACTTCCGACGAATAAAAAATAAACTAACTCATTTTCAAAGAAAGCACACAGAATCTTTTTAGTATTCTTCTTCTTCTTCTTCTACGGGATTGGAGACACTGCAATATTTGGTTCTGGGTCTAGGTCCATGTAGTTTTGGAACTAAATTGGATGTATATTTTTCACATACTACGTACATATATTTAATTTACTTAAATGTATAGCCATAGACTACGTGAGCCCTATAGCAGATATTCAGCTTTCATCTCCCCTGCGACTGCTAGAATGAATTGTGTGAACAGTTTTATAACCAAACTAGCAAGGGAGCCCCGTGCTTAGCCTTTAAATGCAATATATTAATGCAAAATGAATACGAATAATGTGGTGAAGAGTCAGTGTCAGATTCTGTTGCAACGAAGAAAAAAAAAAGATCAAGAGACCATTGGGAAGCGTCGGCAGGTCCTTACAATTGCAATCCAAAATTAAGAGACCGGGGAAATGATTTACACGATTATTCGAATTTAAATTCTTTTTCTTGGTACCCCAGCCAATGGAGCTGGGATTCAAGAGAGAGCTTGCATGCATGGACACGGGGAGCTGGGACCCAAGAGAAAGCCAGCATGCACATGGGAAGGTTGCCCACTCAAGGGGGAAGGAGGCCCGCACAAGAGAAAAAAAAACCCACACAAGTGGAAAAGGAGCCAGCACAAGCAGGAATAGGTGATGTACTCAGAGTTCGAGAAAACTGTCTTTCTAATCTTTGATTGATACGAATTTGGTTAGATAGAAGAAGTATGAATGCTCTCTTTGCTATTCAAAGGTCTGAATGGTCTCTTTGCTATTCAAAGGTCCTCTCCCCTCGGCGGCAACATCCGATCGTGTTCCACTGAGAGTTGAGGGGGTGATATAAAGATATGCCATGAGGTTGGTTGGTGCACTATTTTCTTTTTGAACTTTGCTTAACCAGAGAGATGGATCATATTCATACATCTCTCTTAATTTTTCCCCCTTAAATTCCTCAAATTTGTCTTTTACGTTGTCCTGTTATTAGATAACAGGTGAGGAATCTCCTTAGGATGTTAGACCCAATTAGGATTTCCGCATGTTATTGAGTTGAACTCGATAGTCCAAAAAAAAAAAAAGAAAAAAAAAAAGAAAAGAAAAGAAAAAAGAGAGATGGATCGAGAAATTTGCAAAAAAAAAAAAAAAAACGTGGATATAATTTGTTCTTATAATTTACAAAATAACGTAACTTTTTTTGCAAATTTCTAGATAACCGTGATAGATCAATGGTTCATGATGAGATATTAGTTCTTAAACTCATACGGTTATCCAACGGTTTATAAAAAAAACAGACTGTTTAAGTCGTTTTTATTGTGGGATATTCTACGTCCCAACTTGCGATATCCTATAGATTGAACAGTTCTGCGGTAAATATATATATATTTCTACTTTTCTGGGATTATTGGTAGCTTTAACATGTTCCATACGGTAACTCTTTTGGGATTCTTTCTTTTTATAAAAAAAAGTTACCATAATTATTACACGTAGAAAGAAAGAAAGAAAGGAAGAGCCGAAGAGGCTTCCGATTTCTCTTATACCATGACCATCCCTTGAGAAATCATCCGCCCTCCCTCCCTCCCTCCCACCCACATTTTCTGATAGATTGCCCAGGGAGAGTGCCATCCTATTCCCACTAGGCTAAGTTGTTCTTCTGATTCTCTTCCGAATAAGTAGGTATTAAATTTATTTAGCTAACCATTCCTACCAAAACCTCGAGGCGTTAGTAGAGGCAGCGGAAATACTTTTCAATATTCCCTCTTGGGTGGAGCCCACTCTTTAATACTCCCCCTCGGGTGAAAGCCGGCCGGCGCACTTTTGGCGACAAGTATTTTTATTTTTATTTTTGCCCCAAGTCGTTTCTCCTGGGATTCAAACTCACTACCGGCTGGCTTTGATACCATATTAAATTTATTTAGCTAACCATTCCTATCAAAACCTCAAGGCATTAGTAGAGGCAGCAGAAATACTTTTCAATATTCCTCCTTGGGTGGAGCCCACTCTTTAATACTCCCCCTCAGGTGGAAACCGGCTAAGTCATTCCTCATTAGATTCGAACTCACGACCGGTTGGCTCTGATACCATATTAAATTTATTTAGCTAACCATTCCTACCAAAACCTCGAGGCGTTAGTAGAGGCAGCGGAAATATTTTTCAATAGTAGGAGAATGCCGTGGTAACATCAATCTCTTTCCGCGCGAGCTTCAATCGATCAGGTCCATCCTATCCTATGATCGTATCCTATCCTAGGGTTTGTTTTCTGTTCTTTCCTTCTTCTTTTTATAGTGTGAAAGAAAAGAAGAAAAAAAAAAAGGCATCATCATCATCTCTTGAGAAGAGAAGAGAAGAGAAGGATATGCTATGAGCCACCAAAAGAAGAGGGCTTTCAACTTCAAGATTGAGACTTTCAAGCGATATGGGGTGGAGTTGGATCTGAAATACGCAAAAAAGACATGGAAGCTACTAGAACATGCCATTCACGAGATTTACAATCACAAGGCCAGCGGCCTTAGCTTTGAAGAGCACTATAGGTTTCCTTCCTCTTCCTTCGTTTTCTTTTCTTTCTTTCTTGTTTCTGCATGCTCTTAAACGTTTTATTTTTTAATTTCCATGATTGTTGTGTGATTTAATATCATTTGACATGTCAGATTGAGATTGAAGCGTATATGCTTGATTTGCACTTGTTTTTCTTGCTTCACGTCCCTCCATTTGTGATCAAGGCATTGGATTCTCACAATTGATGGATAGGAAGTAGTTCAAAATGTTGGATCCTCTTCAGTTAATCTGTAACGTTAAGTTAAGATGCAGGCACAATTTATATGCAAAACTGGTTTTGAATCTGTGGATCTCACTGGATATGCGCGTTAGCAACCAAATCAAACAAATTACCGACTGGATCACAGGATCCACAACTCATGCATTTATTTCAATTTTCAAGTATCAAGTTTCAGAGACCAATCTCAACATTTAAATAAAATAATAATAATAATAATTAAAAAAAGGAGGACAATTCTTTTATCCATCAATTACTTACAAAATCATCCATGCATGAGTTTTATAAGTTTTAACCACACTGATTCTCATGAGAGAGAGAGAGAGAGAGAGAGAGAGAGAGAGAGAGAGAGAGAGAGAGAGAGAGAGTGACAACTCAAACTTACACATGAGAGAGACTGACAACTCAAACTTACAAATGCCCACACAGTTACATTCCTGGCCGTAATCGATCATGCATGTCTGGCTGCAGTTTCATCTTGTCAACCATACAACCACGGTTCCAAGTTCTTTATATGGCCTTTCTTAGTCAACTTGGGTCATCCTTTTTGCTGAATGTCTTGATTCTGTTGCAATCCTACTCAACTTCTTTTCTTTGTGACATTAACAGTGATTACATTCTTATATCGATGTGTTATGCAAGGAAAACAATCTAGACTAGTGCAATACGTTGCATGGATTCTTTGAAATAAGTAGCTCACCTGTGTCGGGCAACTCTCAAGCACCACATCTTCATGGATTCTTCTATCACTGACTTAAACATCATTTTGCAGCTGACAAAAGATCGTTACATGTATTCTTTCTTTAAAATCTCATTAAAGCATTGAAATATTCATTTCTTGATTTTTTAATTTAGGATCTGTACATAATTTTGTATTGGTTATTTTTCATTTTGTTTTTTATAATTTCAAACTTTTATTTAATTTTATTTGAACATTATGCTGAATAAATAAATCATATATTTTGGGATTCCCCAAATCAGAGGCCTCACACCGATATCGGCTCCGAAATACCTGCCTGTACTAATGTAACTTAGCCTGTGCTTGGTTCACTTCAGAGTTATTTGCTGACTGGTTACGGCTCAATGTTAGAGTGGCAGCACCAGTTCTCCACTCGGGAAGTGAGCATCTTTGAAGTTGTAGTTGCTTCTTTGTATTCAGGAATGCTTACAATATGGTGCTGCACAAATATGGAGAGAAGCTTTACTCTGGACTTGTTGCTACTATGACATGGCATCTGAAAGAAATATCGAGATGTATAGAATCTGCTCGGAAATGGGGAGATCACAACATGGCATTGCAGATGATCCGAGACATATTGATGTTCATGGACAGAACCTTTGTCCCAAGTTCACACAAGACACCTGTTAATGAGCTTGGACTGAATCTTTGGAGGGACAATATTATCCATTCTAGCGAAACCCAGAGGAGATTGCTCAATACGTTGATTGACTGTGTGAATAAAGAGCGAACAGGCGAATTTATAAATCGAGGCTTGATAAGGAATATAGTAAAGATGCTCATGGATTTAGGTCCTTCTGTTTACCAACAAGACTTTGAGAAACCTTTTCTGGAGGTCCCCACCAATTTTTTCAGGGCCGAGTCACAGCATACCTAAGAGAAAGTTGAGAGGCGGCTAAATGAAGAGATGGAGAGAGTTGCACATTATTTAGATGCCAAAAGTGAAACAAAGATAACAAATGTGGTAAAGAAGGACTATGGAGAACTCTGGATTTGTGAATATGCTTATTAATGACAGATATGACGACTTGGGGCGTATGTACTATCTGTTTCGCCGAGTCCCTGATGGACTATCAATGATAAGAGACGTGATGTCCTCTCATCTTCGAGAAACTGGGAAGCAGTTGGTTTCTGATCCTGAGAGATTAAGGGATCCTGTGGACTTTGTTCAGCGGCTTCTGGTTGAGAAGGATAAAAACGATAAAATCATCAACATTTCTTTTAAGAATGATAAGACTTTCCAAAACACTCTGAATACGTCATTTGAATTCTTCATCAATTTAAATACAAGATCTCCGTAGTTCATTTCCTTGTTTGTTGATGACAAACTCCGGAAGGGTTTAAAAGACGTCAGCGAAGAGGATGTGGAGATTGTGCTCGACAAAGTGATGCTGTTATTTCGTTTCCTGCAAGAAAAGGATGTCTTTGAGAAATACTATAAGCAGCATCTAGCGAAGCGATTACTGTCGGACAAAACTGTTTCAGATGATGCAGAGAGGAGTCTAAAACTCAAGCTCAAAACAGAATGTGGTTCCCAGTTTACGTCTAAATTGGAAGGCATGTTTACAGACATGAAGACTTCTCAAGACACAATGCAGGGCTTCTATGCAAGTCCGTTTGCTGAGGCTGTGGATAGCAGCCCTAGATTAGCAGTCCAATTCTCACGATGGGATCTTTCCAAAACATGAGCTGAACGTATCAACATATCAGATGTGCATTCTCATGCTGTTTAACTCGGCAGATCGCTTGAGCTACAAAGAAATCAAACAGGCAACTGAAATATCGGCCTCGGATTTGAAAAGATGCCTGCAGTCGCTTGCCTGTGTCAAGGGAAAAAAACATTCTTCGAAAGGAGCCCATGAGCAAGGACATTGGCGAGGGCAATGCTTTCTTCTTCAACGACAGGTTCACAAGCAAGTCGCAAGAGGTAAAGATAGGAAAGGTGGCTGTGCAGAAAGAGTCGGATGCAGAAAAACAGGAGACGCGCCAAAGAGTTGAAGACGACAGAAAAACCCAGATCGAGGCTGCCATTGTGAGGATTATGAAATCTAGGCGGGTCCTTGATCACAACAACATCTTAGCTGAAGTCACGAAGCAGCTGCAGTCACGATTTATGCCTAACCCCGTTGTGATTAAAAAACGGATCGAGTCTCCCATTGAGCGGGAGTTTTTAGAGAGGGACAAAGTAGATTGGGAATTGTACCGATAACTTGGATGAAACATTATATACTCTCGTCTCTTGCGGGCTTGGCTTTTGACTTGAGGCCTGTACCAAATATTCAAGTTGATGAGAGATTCTGCAGTGTTATTTCAATGCTCTTCTGATATTTTGTTTTGTTTGGAGAGGTGGAGGAGGAACCGAACAACAACCCCTCCACAATGAGAAAACAAAAGAAAAACAAATTATCATTATTATAATCATTATATGGTGAAAGCTACCAAGTTACTCGACCTATATAAATGGCCCCCACATGCACGCTCGCACAATTCCTTCAGTATTACGATTTAGGAAGCAAACGCTAGAACACCTACCCCCCTGACTATGAGAGTTGCCGTCGCATTTTTACTACTTGTTATTGATCCAACGGTGATTTAAAAGTTTGTATCACCCATAACTCTGTAAGATGGGGCCCACAAAATCCCTCACAGTATCATTCTCGTAATTAACTTCTCCCCGTCAAATATGGTGTGGTGTATTTATGACGATCTTATCACATGATCCTAGGAAGCGAGAGCGAAGTGGATGAATCTGGCACGTTTCAATTGTCACTTTTCATTCCATATAGAAAAAGGTTTTTTTTTTTTTTTCCTTCGTGTCATAATCTTCTGATTTGAGAGAAAAGTGGGCATATCAAGATCCGCTAAAATCAGACACGCTATCAGGACTAAAACTACATAATCTTCTGGTGTGAGAGAAAGGTGGGACACGAATCAGACACGTTGGACTATAGATTTTTGCATATCAACATCTGCCTGCTAAAACTAGCCACACTATCAGATTATAAATACGTAATCAGTATTGCATTTGTCCGACTACCATTTACACCCAATAGCCAAAAGCCATCACAAACGCGATGAAAGAAAGATGGAAGTCCATTGCCATACCAATTCTCGTCGTGGTTCTCTTCACTTTCTCTTTTGGTAAGATAAGAGAGCGCTTTCAGATTTCTGGTGGTAACAACTTTTCTTAGAATTACAATTCAAAGAATTTTTTTTTTTTTTTTTTTTTTTGAATTATGGGAATTTCCAATTTTTGGATTTCTCTTCACAGGCCTTTTTTCTTTTTTTTCATGTCCGGTATTTACTTTGATCTATGTGCTGTTTCAATGACATGTTTTGGGAATAGTAGAAAAATGGAATGCCTTCGTGTATGAGAGGATCTCGTGATACCAGAGGTTTTTGATTTCCCATTGCAGGGTGGTTTCCTGTGTCATGAATCCTGCTTGTGCAAACAATTCCTTGGGGGGAAAGGCTTTTATTTCTCTCACTGAAGGAGGGAAATGGTGTTCTCTCATATTCGGATTATTGCATCTACTTTGAAAATCCTATTCGTTGTTGCTATCCATCGATAGCAATTTTCTGTTTTGATTGTCGGATTCTTCAACCTTAGGACTTGGTAATTTAGGGTTCAGATTGATGTTCTATATTTTTTGGATCGGCAGACGTTGACGTTCTCTAACCCCTCATTATAAATATAATGGGTGGCTTAAGGTGAATCAATTTTTGCTGACCTGCCAACTGAACCCAAACCTGACTCGTAAAATGAGTTGAACGTTTGAACTTCCAAGTTGGGTTCAGCTTGACATTTTCTACCTGATTTAATAATTGTGACAGGTTTGGGTTGAGCTCTACAGATTACGTGAGCGAGCCATGTTCAAAAGCATGGATGGAGCTGACATCAAACTCAACCCATTTATCAATAGGATTAGAAGTGTAAACCCGGACTTGGACCAAAAGTAAAAGTGATCAACTCAACTCCTAAATCACTCAGTTGAGTTTCAGTTGGGTTGGAGGGTTGAGTTGGGTTATATTTTGTGATACTTAATTGGCCCATCAAACCAGTATAACACCTAGAATTAAAAATTGTAGTCCCTAAAAATCAAAGCTAAACTTTTTCACATGTGCATCATTTTTCCAATTATAGTTTGACCAAAGGGACAATGAGAACTGGTAAAAGTTTGGGGGCGTGGTAATTAGGCCAGCGGACAGGTCAAGACTATTACGTTCTTCTATGGTATCTTATTCAGTTTCTGAATGATGCATCCCCAGTCCCACCACTGTATATCAATAAAATTCAAGAGCTGAAATATTTCTGTGCTTACCCGTGTATGCAATTGCTAGGTGATGGGGTCACAGCTCAATCATGCAGCGCTAAAACAGATGCAGAACAGGGAATATGCTTTGATCTTTATGACATGGATCATGGGTGCAAACCAACGCCCTGCCATGATTTATGTGTTGCAAACTACCCAACTCTGGATGATTCCTGCTGTTTTGATGCTAACACCTGCAGATGCATTTACATCTGCCGATGAAGACAAACTGCCTTTGGCCTGTGGCATCTGGGTCATATTTTCATGTTGGATACTATGAATGAACAAATAACAACGATGCCAGCGATGATAATGATAGCTGCTACCATTATGTCCTGTAATACTCTACATGGTTGGAATTTGGAAATATAGCAGCATATTTTGCAATAATAAAAAAACTCAGCATACATTTGAATGGCCACCATATGACATCCATTACACCGTTCACACCAAAGATGCAGAACTACGCTCTTTGCAGCACTGTGTGACTTTGGCATTTGTTTGTAAATCTGGGTGTTACATGCCAGCCAAAATCTGGGCGTTACATGCCAGCCAAAGCCTAGCACGTTTTATGGCTGCCTGGCCATGGACAAATCACTCACTAATTGCAAGCTATATGAAATCATAAGCTGCAAGAGGAGCAGAGAAGATAGGCTCGGTCCACACCAAACCCTGATTAACCTTACTGCAAACACAATAATTCAAAAGACAATAGAACGATATGGGGACTAGCTTGCTTTTCTATTTAAATAGAGGAGAATATATCTGAATCAACAGACATAAGTTTGAGAAACTATAGCTCCACTGTTTAGTTCAGAAAGGTCTGTTGAGTTTTTATTTTTCCCCTTTTAGATCTTGGATCAAACCTGTGAACTTAACAAACACAAAGCTCACTTAAAATAGTTGAAACACATACGTTTAGGAGCCTCATCTTCTTTGTGCTGACAGATCTGTTATGAGAATACGGTCATATAGCTCAGCAAATGTCTTCACATCCAATCCCCATAGCCTGCAATAGAGATTAAAGAATAATTAAGTCGTGATCCATTCTATTTTAAAATAGATACCCCAACTTCCAATCCAAAAGATCAAGAAAACCCATTTCAAGAAATCAAGCATAAAAAATAAAAATAAAAAAAAAGGAAAAAGGAATAGAAGAAGATGAAAGCCCCCTCCAAAACACCATCTCTAATAGCAAGGAGATTTTCTTCAATAAATGCAAAATCCTTTCTTCTTCCCAATCTTCTAGTCCCACAAAATGCACACAAAAAAGAGATCCTCTTCATGTATACAATCTTGTGACTACGCGAGATTAGGTCACGATCACATGACATTCATAACTCATGCAATTGCAACTTATGGGCTATGGACAATTTCGTCCCAAAAAAGTCACAACACTCTATTTAAAGTTTCACACACCAACACACACATCCCCACAAAAGAAAAAGAAATGCAAAAACACAAATCTACGTCAGACATTCAAGTTACAGAAATTTTTTACTCACAAGCAATCAATCCCAGCAGCATTAGCCCCCATTTTATCAGCCCTTACATCATCCCCAACATGTACTGCTTTCTCAGATTCAACACCAATTTGATCTACAAAATGCAAAAATATCTTTCAATTGGCATATGGCATAATAAGAAAGAGTAGATCAAATACTGAACCTTAAAGGATTAGATGAGATGTATAGACACAAATGAGCTGGTTGCATAAGTCATAATATCCAATATATGTTTGTTATATTATATAGGGCTATGTTATGCTACCTCTTACAAATTACATGACGTAGAATTTTAAGGCTTCTATAGGACACGTTTGGATGCGTGCTAATATCGGAGGATAGTGTGATGAAAAGGTCTCATTATGGAAGTGATTTTGGGCAAAGATCATTATAACTACTGATTTAGGGGGGCTTAAACTTTAATGGTTTCTTACATTACACTCTTAATGAAATGTAATCCAAGTGAGAGTATAATTCAGAATAGTGTCAACTCAGGGTGCGTGCTAAGTCATGAGGGGCCAGTGAGTGTGAGGGAGTCGGCTTTGTAGGGTGGTCCCATGTGACGGTAGAAAAGTAATCCCTTTTTGCTTCCACATTTTTGTTTAGATCGTGGAGCCCATCTTGGGCCAATCCAGTCGCCGCCACCCCACCCCACACACACACAACACACATCAAATTCTCAATTAGATCATCATAACTATTGATTTAGGGGGGCCTAAACTTTAATTTTCTTACACATTACACTCTTAATGAAATGTAATCCAAGTGACTATAATTCAGAATAGTGTCAACTTAGGGTGAGTGCTAAGTCATAAGGGGCCAGTGAGTGTGAGGGGGTTGGCTTTGTAGGGTGGTCCCATGTGACGGTAGAGAAGTAATCCCTTTTTGCTCCCACATTTTTGTTTAGGTCGTGGAGCCCATCTTGGGCCAATCCAGTCTTTTCACACGCTCCTTCAAACCCTGCATAACCTAACCAACACACCCCCCGCCCCAACAGACACACACACACAAAATTTTGTAGCTAAAACCATTAAACTCTGGGGCCGCCATAGATCAAGGGGTTGTGACGATCTAATTGAGTTGAAATTTTGTAAATATGTAAGTCTTATCCAGATCTTTCCATCCAACTACATTCCATAGTTGTCATGCATCACAGAGGGCCCCACTGGGAGGGGCATGTTTTTTTGTAAAAAAAATCCCTGGCAATTTTCTAGCGCTCCTTTATGTGTGTGTACATATATGGATAATCCAGTGCACACGGAGTACACAATTTTTATGGTACACACCACTTAGCGAGAGGCCCACCTGATCGCCCATCATAGTGCACCACAAAACCGGGACCCTCCTGATAGTGGCTGGATCCCTAGTTTGCACCAAGCCAAATGGAAACCTCCTTTTTTTTCCCCCTCTTCTTTCTGCCTCTTTCACCTATTTACTGGTACTGCTTTAACCTTTTTTCTGAACATAGCAGATAAATTTGAATGGACATACAGCCAGAACAAGCCTAGAAGAATCGTGGAACATGGATATATTATCAAGTGCAAAATTCACCAGGGAGAAAAACAAAGATGATCATGCCACCGTAAAAAAAAAAAAACCCAATTTCATATATTGAAGATTCATTTTTTTTACTCCACATGAGAGAGAGGAAATAATTCAAGGGAAAAAAAGGATTTTAAGGAAACGCTTTATTCCATACACCTTCAATTGACCGAATTACCTAAAGCAACTCTGAAGATCTCCACAGCTGGCTTTTCATATCCAACCTCTGCAGATATGATTATGGCATCAAACCTAAGAGAACAGAAAGTAAAATCATCTCCATCATGAAATATAGAATTGGATATAAAAACTTAGATCAGAAAATGCATATATAAATGTACAACATTTGGACAAAGAATAGGAATGAATCTGAATCTGGAATGGGATATAATGTACCTAACTTACAATCCCACTATAATAAGACATGGAACTGCATTTCTTATAAACAGAAACAGGATAGGGTATATAAATTAAGACCACAGAGATCAGAATTTTATGTTTTCATAATATTCCCCACTCTTCATGCTGGATTTTCTATTTTATGGACAGCAAAGAAACCCACCCTGATATTGTCAAATACAAGATGGCTCGGGCCCCTCAGGCCCACTTGTAAGGGTCGACTCAAGTTCAGGCCCAAAATGGTGATATCCAATCACGGTTGATTTGGTCAAACAATTGTATAGTTTTCTTCCTTCTTTAAAGATTCTTTCCTTAGTATTAGATTATAATTAGATTGATACACTAATTTGTAGCCTTGGATAAGGCAACTGTACTCAATATAATGGGAGAGAATCTCCAAAGGGGACACACAATTTTACAATCCAAAATTCTCGACTGAATGCTACAAATGTTATGGTATCAGAGCTCTTGATTTTCGATCATCCAAGGAGTTAATCAGAGAGGATCCACTCTCTCTCATGAAGAAAAACAGATCCAGGATCTGTTTCCAGAAATCATCGTTCATTCAGGATCTACGACAGCCTCAGATCTACTGTGGCCCACTTGTGATCATCAAGGCATCTTCAGCGACCATTCCAGCCAAGGTCGTCTGGGTCTTCTGAGGTTATTGGTGATTTTTTCAGAATTTTTTGGCACTTCCAGGTTAATAGTTTGATCATTCTTGTGATTTTTCAAAATCTTGCACAAGTTTGGATCAAGACCGTCCATAATCTTGGATCTTCACTGGATTGAGATCAAACTTGTTCCAATCATCGAAGAAATAGGGATCTTACTCAGATCTATGATCTGATTATTGTTCAGATCCATACGTGCGGCCCACGTTGAGATTTTTGTGCAAAAATCTTGGCCGTTTGAAGCATTTTTTGGGGTTTTTTTGGTTCCTTTTGGTTCTGTTTGGATTTCCATCAGTGATCTGTATATCCCCTCATTGGATTATTGCATCCTTGCTACTGTATTTTGAAACAGCCTTATTTTGGTGATCATACATCATCATTTTTGCAATCACAGTTGCTGGATAATTTTGTTCGTATTTTTTTGCCACTGCCCTCTTAAAAATGGAGAAGTCAGAAGTTCAATTGCTTCGATTTAATGGTAAAAACTATCCAACCTAGGCTTTTCAGTTTCAATTATATCTTGAGGCCAAGGAATTATGGGGATTTGTTTCTGGTTTTGACCCAAAGCCTACAGAGGATGAAAAAAATATTTATGCTTGGAATACAAAAGATGCAAAAATTAAAGCATGGATTCTTGGGTCTATAGAACCTCATCTGATTCTGAATCTCAAGCCCTATACAACCTTCAAGGAGATGTGGGGTTCCTTAATGACAGTTTAGCATCAAGATAATTCTGCACGCCAATTTCAACTTGAGAGTGAAATTGCCGAATACAGTCAAGGCACCTTGTCCATTCAAGACTACTATTCTGGTTTCCGCAATTTGTGGAGTCAATACAATGGGATTAAATATGCTTCTGTTCCTAACAATGTTCTTAAAACTATACAAGACCTTCAAGCCTCAAGTCACAAGGACCAGTTTTTGATGAAATTGCGTCCTGAATATGAGATTGTAACATCGTCTTTGCTGAGCCGAAGCCCATTAC
Source organism: Persea americana (assembly GCA_029852735.1). Taxonomy (NCBI): domain Eukaryota; kingdom Viridiplantae; phylum Streptophyta; class Magnoliopsida; order Laurales; family Lauraceae; genus Persea; species Persea americana. The sequence continues at coordinate 58,082,994 of CM056812.1, forward strand.
CATCTTTGGATGTTTGCTTGAATAAGCTTCTGCGAGAAGAACAACGTATTCACACAAAAGCCCATCTGGAACAACAGCACACTGAGACTTATATTGTTGCATACTCTGCTAAAGGAAACACTCAGTCTCTTCCGACCTCACAATCTTCTCCGACTCCTCAGACTCGGGATATGAGCAAAGTCCAACGCTACTCTTGCAAAAAATATGGACATCTTGCCACACAATGCAACCAAAAATTCTGTAATTACTGCAAGAAGAAGGGACATATTATTACTGAATGTCGCCGCTGTCCACAACTTCGGACTCCCAATGCCTATGCTGCCAAGATAGACTATTCTACTGCTGATGCTACGTCCACATCTATGCCTTCACAGCCTGGTTCTTCTTCAACTGCTCTCACTCAAGAATTAGTTCAACAAATGATCGTCAATGCATTTTCTGCACTTGGCATCACAAGTAAATTTACAACCCCTTCTTCCATTTGGTATCTTGATTCCGGAGCATCAAATCACCTGACTAATTCCAGTGCACAACTTTCTTGCTTAAAAAAATATACTGGCAATACTCATGTTCAAACAGCTGATGGCGGACATCTTCCTATCACTGCCATTGGAGGTATTTCTAGTATTGTGCCCTTACAAAATGTTTATCGCTGCCCCAATTTAATTTCAAACATTCTTTCAGTTGGCCAACTCGTTGAAAACAACTGTAATGTTTCCTTTTCTTCCTCTGGTTGTGTTGTGCAAGATCAAATGTCAGGGAGGGAGATCGCGAGGGGACCTAAACATGGACAGTTATTTTCTCTTGATCTATCTACTCTAATTAGGAATAATTCAGCAAATGAATTTTGTTTTTCTGCTCAAAATAATTGTCAATTATGGCATAGTAGGCTTGGACATCCCAATTTTAAAACTACGTCTCACATGGTTAATTCTGGATTGTTAAACTCAATAGGCTTTTCTAAGTTTGTTTCTTTTGATTGTGCTGCATGTAAGATGGAAAAAAGTAAGACTCTTCCTTTTTCTGTCTCTACTTCTAATAGCATTTAGTGTTTTGATTTAGTTCATAGTGATATTTGGGGTATTGCTCCTCATTTGTCTCATGCTCATTATAAATATTTTTTGACATTTATTGATGATTATAGTAGATTTACATGGGTCTATTTTCTGCATTCTAAAGCTGATGTCTTTAATGTTTTCAAGATGTTTTTAGCATATGTTGAGAATCAATTTTCCACTTGCATTAAAGTTTTATGTTTACACTCAAAGCATACTCAGATGCTGACTGGGCTAGTTGTCCGGACACTCGTCGATCTACAACAGAATGGTGCATGGATCTGGGTGATAGCTTGATTTTGTGGAAATGTAAGAAACAAGATAAGGTATCAAAATCTTCCATTGAAGCTGAGTATCGTGCCGTGTCTGCTGCGTGTTCAGAATTTATTTGGCTTCATGATTTGCTTTCGGATCTCGAATTTCCTACTGATAGTGCCACACCTCTCTATGCAGACAATACTAGTGCAATTCATATTACTGCCAATCCAGTTTTCCATGAACGCACTAAACACATAGAGATTGATTGCCATTTTATACGAGATGAATACAAGCGTGATATGATTAGCCTTCCTCACATCTCTTATGGTCTTCAAAAAGCCGATATCCTCACCAAAGGGCTTCCGCAACCTCGCTATCAGTTCTTAGTTAACAAATTGATGCCTGTGGATTCCCCGACATCAATTTGAGGGGGGTGTCAAATACAAGATGGCTCAGGCCCATCAGGCCCACTTGTAAGGATCGACTCAAGTTCAGGCCCAAAATGGTGATATCCAATCACGGTTGATTTGGTCAAACAATTGTACAGTTTTCTTCCTTCTTTAAAGATTCTTTCCTTAGTATTAGATTGTAATTAGATTGATACACTGATTTGTAGCCTTGGATAAGGCAACTGTACTCAATATAATGGGAGAGAATCTCCAAAGGAGACACACAATTTTACAATCCAAAATTCTCTTGACTGCATGCTACGAATGTTATATATGGAGGTTCATTTTTATATTGCTCAGCAGCTAGAGGTTCATGTAATTTCTCAAGTAAACAAATGGTCCCCACCAGTACACAAGATGAGTTGGGAATTAAGATTAAGTGTTTTCATGGGAACTGACATTAAGTTTTTTCATGTGCAATATCAATTATCTTTAAATAGGGACTATTTCATCGAAAAAGAGGAAAAAAAATGCTTTTTATAAAAAAGAAAAGCAATTGATGAATTAAGCTCCCAAATTTCTTGCGATATGAAGACCAGGCTCCATGGACCCGATCCTCTACTTGTTGCCCATGCAATCGCAGTTGAAGAACACCTCTCTATAATTAAAAAACCGGAAAAGAATTGATGCAGAGTGGATAGGGGAAGATTATCCATAAGCTACTCTCCGAACCCAAGCTTAGGGCTAGATCACAAGTCTAGGCTTCACACCACATACAATCTTTGGCCTCACACTAAAGACAAAAAACTGAGAGATAACTCGAGAAGAAAATTTTTATCAATCAATCAACCGCTAAATGAGAGGGATTACATCTCTTTATAAAGACTCCATACCCTAATTCTATTTTGGAAAGAAATCAAGTTGAGATAAAACTTTAAACCTAAGAAGATAAAATTTTCTAAGAAAATCAATCTCTATCCCTAAATCTAGTTAAACTTTAGTCAAATAAAAGGAAAAGGATGAGAATCGTAGGTTTGAATGACCGTGAGATTTTCCGGCTTTCATGGGCCTTAGTGGGTTGGGCCCAATGGGCTTGGTCGACCCATGGATCATGGGTTTGTCCTGCATCAAGGACCCTTAAATAACCTCATCACTTATACTACTGGAAGAACCTCTACTCCATTAGGATCCATCACAACTAGTGTCCCAACAACACTAATTTCATATCCACCCCTTGTATAATAACATTAATGGATGGTTGGTTACAATAAACCCTTGAGAAACAATGGTGTAGAAAATAACTTTGAAGATCCTTAGAGTGGTATGGAAAACAATAATAATCATGATGATCATGGGTTTTGTTCGGGAATGGCCCCCCGGAAGCATGAAAATTTGTGTATATACAAAAGATACTGGAGGGTGTTTGAGATTTGAAAGATTTCCATATGACCTAGAACCATCAAATCAAGGGAGGTATTGTTTTGAGTACCTCAAGGTTGGCCAAATCCCAACAACAAATAAATGGGATGGATGCCAAAATTTGCATGATCAATTGAAGGGCCGACATGCCAAGCCACCGATGGCTTATTGATTAGGCATCTACCTCTTTGCAAAAACAAGTAGGGGTTGACCCTGGTTGCGTTGGTGAGAAACTTGGGTAGTTTGTGTGGGTGAGTGTGAGCATCTACCAGAGCAAAAGGGGGAAAAAAAACTACCTGAGTCAGATAAGTGCCAAATTTGGCTCACTACTAATCTGCGTGTGTGTCAGTGGGTGGGTGGAGAGCAAAGGCAGCCCGTTCCAAGCTTAGGAATGGCCTGCATGTTGCTAAAAATTCCACTAATGATGATTTCATAAATTAACGAGAAAGAAAAATGAAAATGAATAGGGTAAAGATGAAAATGAAGCATGACTTCATTGCTTACAGATGAGCAATGTTGAGGTCCTTCAATAGCTTCCGTAAGCGTGTGTCAAAATTGGAGACAACTGCTAACTTGACTGTACTGGACAATTCAATCAGAAAAAAAAAAAAGATGAAAGCGTTCACACATCAGTCTTCTACCCAATTACAGGTACAGACAAAGAAAGAAAGCACATCATGAACATAACCTCCAGCATTTTTCAGATTAGATATTGTCTCATAAGCTCCAATTGGAAGACTCCAAGCATCACCATTTGCAAAGTGCTGACAGAAGCGACCACCAAGATATCAGTCACAGACATTACTAAAGCATTCAATGAGTCTACAAGTATATGAAAACCAAACAATCATGCAGCTTTACACAGGAAGAAAAATGATAGTAACCTTCTATATAAACCATTATTTTCATTCATGTGAAACGCAGTTGTTGAAACAAACGCAGTTGTTGAAACAAATGAAGTTGAGTAAGTTTGCAACTACAATTTCTCATTTCAATTTATCCTTTAGACATCTGAGAATCAAATGCTGCAAATGAATATGGAGCGTAAGGAACTTCACCTCATATACTTCCTCAAAATAGTCATTACTCTCACAACCAGTGGCGTCAGAAACAACAAGTCTCCAAAATGTGCGCCCGTCTCCCTACTAAGACAGCAGCAGAGATATGAGACCTTCTGGCACATGTATTCACTTTTTACTTCAGCATTAATTAACTACTAGAAAGATCTCAGACCATCAGAAATGACTCCATGCCAAGCATTTAATTGATCATTGGATCACAATAGCATAAAGATGAAACATGTTACATATAATGGTTCTCTAAATAAATTTAATTAAGATTCCATTCATGTAACCAATTAAATCAGTTTCTCTTGGGACTCTTGAAGGCTTTTAATATTTGACATAATTTGATTTTAAGGAACTCAACTAATAAGGTTTGAACATGAATACAGTAAAAAGCAAAACACACAAAGCATTAGAGTATTGAACACCACCCTTCAGAGCAATCCTAACTTGCTTATGTTACATGCATAAGTAAGCTTGCATTCGTCTGACTATAGGAAGGGCTCAGCTGTTTTTTTTTCCTCGAATAGTCGAAAGTTTCCTACTGTACTGCATACTTCTTTGCTTTGGATATATGAATCCATTTGGCTATAAAACTGCCAATGATACTAATTAAGAATGGAAGCCTGACCAATACCAAGGACCAATGATTATCTTCTCCACTGTTTCTTAATAATGACAAGTGTTAAAGAGTAAATGAAGTTCCAGAACAGACAATGGCCACATGAAAGTAAATAACCAAGTTCTGAACTGTCCATTTCCTCAATTTGTCCAAAAGACAACTTTTGATTGGTGCAAAGTGAAATTGCATTGCCGATGACTAATAAGAGAGAGAAAAGAAGATGCATAGGAAAAATGCCTGGTAACGAAGATTTTCAGGCCAAGGTGCAGCAAAAGCTCTTTTGAAACCTTGTTTAATCTCACTGGCAGTTGCTTTCAGCCCTGAAGAAGATGGTGGGAAACAAAAAATATATATAGTTTGGTTAAATCAAGATAAATGCAAGTTAGCATCTGCAGGTCCACGTGATAGAATTTTAAAAATAAAGGGAAAAAAAACTAAACAGATTAACCTATTTTAAAAAAATAAAGCAAAAACTAACCAGATTAAATCTCATAATTACAGATATCATTCAAACCATGCTAAGATACAAACAGAAACAAGCAACATAGTTTTTCCTTTCCTTTCCTTTTAAAGGTAGCACGACTTGAACCCGCTACATTGTGGCTGTGACGCTGAGCACCTTCCAACTGTGCCCCAGGCACCTCCTGTCTACTTCATATTGAGTTGTGAAAGGAAAAAAAAATGAAAAGAATGATCCAGTAGAGAAGGGGCTAATAGAAGAGGATCAAAGGTCTAAAACTAGGGACCATCAAATATTCCACCTTTGATAGGAAACATTTGCCCACTATTATGCTCTTCGTATCACGGGGGATAAAAGCAGCACCCCCCATATGAATTCCTAAGAACTCAGTAGGAGGGATCATAATTTAGGATTGAAAAGGGGACCCTAAATCGAGGAGCAACAGATAATAACATAACTTCCGTGATTTTTTATTTGTTTGATAGGGATATAACACCCACCAAGTGCATATATCAGGGAAAGGGAGAAGAGAGATATATTAGCAGTTACCATATTTGATCCCGATGGATGCATAAGTCTCTTCAACAGGCGTTGCCAGTTGCAAAAGGGTACCTCCGGCATCCAATAACAGAGCATCATACGCCTTTCCACCACCAACACCATCTCCTCCTCCACCTCCACCTCCACCACCACCACCAGCACCAGCAGCACCACCTGCCATCATTTCGATTCCAAAAAATCAGACAGAGACAGAGCGATTGACACACACACACACACATATATATATATATATAAGGGCGCAAGGGGTTTATGGTTACCCATAGTAATACGACTAGGAGGAGGAGGCGCCATGGACCACGTCTGGAGCTTCTTCGACTTGGAGGAGGAGCTGATCATCAGATGCCTCACCACCATCCTCCTCGTTGTGGGCGCACAGCATTTCCAAACCACCAAAGGGACGTAAGCCGCCAATGGCAATACCATGTGGATGGGGTGGATGGGAACGAATGAAACGCTGCACTAGGCCACTAGCACTACAATACTTGCGACGCCTCGGTAGTCCAGCGGGCCCCACCTCCTCGCCTTTTTCTTTTTCTTTTTTTTCTCGGGTTATTAGGTGTAGCCCCCGAGTGATGTAAAAAGAAATTTTGGAACAAGAGGATCGCAGGATGTCAAGTTGGAAGGTTAAATCCGCAGCGTCCACTTCAAATGACACAGCTTTTCTTCTAGGTTTGGCAACGGAGGAGGCCAAATTCAATTATTTTGAGGGAAAGGTCAAAAAGCCTCCTTTGCATAATTTCTTATTATTTACAGTAAGTTGAGTCTTTGTGGAGGGCTTCGATGTAAATTTTGATTTTTTTACTATCTTTAGTAAGTTCGCTGTTAATTTAAAGGTTTCGGCACCATGTAATCCTTCTTTTTAAGGAATAATACGGTAGTTTCCTTGGGGATCTCCCTATCCTAACTCTTCCTTTGTGAAGTCAAAAGCGCTGGTATCAAGTTCAAAAAGGCCATCCTCCGATGGATGATGGAACCATCGGATGAGATGATAGAGCTCTCTAGTGAGGGAATGTTACATGCCTCGGGTTTCTAGGTGGAAACTGATTACTCTTACCACTGAGGAAAGAGGCAGCTGGTTTGAAAGCCGCAAAATACTAAAGGTGGTGCACTAACGGCCCCTCAAGCTTCTTGTGTTTCCCCGGAATCGTAGCATCGGCACTCTCCCAGCCACTTATGTAACGCCAATGCCATTACCAAAGTCTTGAACGATCATTCATTCTTTTCTAAGGAAAATCACCGAATCAGTGGCGTAAGTGGACTATGGGTATGGGATGGGCAATTGTCCAACTTGAGAGCTTCAATAATAATAATTATTATTATTATGATGATGCTGATTATTCACTGTTTTTTTCACCCAACTTTTTTATTTGATATAACCATCTCTCGTCTGGACTGGATGAACCTGGACAAACCAGTAACCCCGTTAGAACGAACCGCCCCCCTGATAGCTGGAAATCATCTGCTTGACCCATACAGATTACAGACCGACCTTGCTATACCTACCAATTCTCAAATGATCACATTTAACACAACTTCCAATTTTACGCATCTCTCATATGTATTGAGCAACTCCCCAACTCCCACGGCATTATTAACACATCATTGTTCAGGAAATATTAATATTAACTCAAGTATCTCAGCCGTACCCCTTATGTTAAATAGTAATGTAAGCACGCGACCAAGGGCATTGCATTTACACCTGGATGATGATGATGATGATGATGGCGGCGGCAACAAGAATCTCATTACAAACAGAACCTACCCATCCAATAAACAAAAGTTGTCCCAGGGTTGCTTCGATTTAATATTTCCATCTAACAGCTTTTAACATCCTCCTCTGGTTATCTTCTGCCAATTTATAGCAGTGTGAGAACTGGAAACCCAGCAGATGAATTTCTTGTTTCATTTTAAATGTTTCTGGTGAGAAATTTTAAACTGCTGACAAAACTTCTTTGAGAATGAATGCATCCAAGGACTACATATTTATCATCACTAGAAATCCAAAAAGGGCAAAGATAAAATAAAATAAAATGAAGGATCTAAATGCCAACATTAAGGAATGAGTTTATTATAATTCTCATACTCTATTTAAAAAAAATCATGGATCATAAAAGGAAATTCTAAGATCAAAACTTGAGCCACCGGATCCGAGGAAGAAATGGAAACTTCCATGAGTACCGTACAATAAAATAATAATAATACTAAATACAAGTTACCGAATGCTTGAAGCCTTGATTACAATTGATCGTGACCTGCTGCTGCTTATGTGCACCCATTGCCCAGTGTGTTCCACTAAAGGCATTTCTTTTATACTGCTTCATACCGATCAAATCGCAGTAAAATACAAATATTTGGGTGATCAGAGAACCAGTTGTTTCAATGTATCACCTTAATTGCTTATTTACTGAGCCGGAAGTTGAGGTTTCCTGAAAACTTTTCCAAGAGACTTGAAAGCCAAACTACTCTCAAGCAATTAGACAAAAGAAGTTGGAGGTGCCTCATCTACTCTGTGGTGGAATAATTTCACCAGAGCTCTCCGTTCACAATCCTGAATTGATCAATGAAAAAGGAAATAAAAAAGGGAGCTTAGATAATGCCTGCAATAACAACAATCATTTTCCATCTCTCATGATAATGATAGTAGTAATCTGAAGGGAACCACTCAACATGGGCAGTAGTCAGTCATGACTACAGTTCATTTTCACTGAGCCATAACAATGGCCGCTGGAATATGTTTCTTTCTCACCTTAGGTTTCAACATTTACCTTTTGCATGGAAAGTGCCACACATTTGAAGAATAAATTAACCACAGGTGGATCAAGCATTAATGCATTATATTGTGAGATAGTGATATAGTGAGTTTAGGCATGTTATAAGGTCGGCAAATGCAATGCAGACTCTCTAGCAAAACAAGGGGTAGATAGGGTTATTCCCTTGATTGCTTACACCATGTAATTGTCTATCTCTGTTCTTTGGGTATAAGGCTCTTATATCTGTTGGTGGTGGTGTGTTGTATTTTTGTTTACCTTCTTTTTAATATAATGTTTCAGTTACCGTTCAAAAAAAAAAAAAAATAGTGAGATAGTGATCCTCATTTGACCAGGCTCCCAGCTGATAAACCAAAGATTTTAATGAGGTAGTCAAGACTCAAGAATACCACCAACGAGATAAGGCATCAATGACGATGATGATTACTCAAGAATACCATCAGCTTCATACACTGTTGGGAGATGGATCATGGGAATCCTCATGGGCATGTTAGGTTTCACAGGTCATTACTTTAGTAATCAGTAGTAGGAAAACATTCTCCTGCACACTGGTCCTGCTGCAGTGCGCATGCTATCATAGTATATTATGGTAAGGACCACTTGGCAACATGGAATGGGGGCAAAATGCAATGATTATCAGCGGCAGCAGCTTGATTTCAAAGGAACTACTCATTCTCTTCCTTCCAAGATCTAACAGAAAGCACCTTGTATCTATTATTTTTGGCGAAGGCAAGCACCAACCAGAGCTGAACACAGTTTTTGCATTAACCATGGAAAAGGCCAGTCAAGTGATCCCAGTTCCATTGAACCAAATAGTACTTCTGACTGGATGATAATAAATTCTCCAATCCAAAAAGAAAGACGCCTCACATACAGAGAAATGTAAAAGGTATCAAACAGTAAATTCCACAAACATGGTCCTTTGAAACTTATTCAAATTTCATACCTCAATCATGAAATTAGTCAAACTTCCTAAGGAGTATATGATCTCTCCCATATATTGTTAACCTTTTTTTAAAAGGTGTATTGTCAACCATTTTTGGGTTGCCAAGTTATTAGTAATGAGCATCATTGCCTTCAAAATAGATTTAGAGATGTCCAAACAAAAGCATCTTACCTTGAACATGTTTAGAAAGAATGGCTTCTCTGGATTCATTCTCCTAAGCTTTAGAAAAGTATAGGCAAAGCTTAGTTGATCACGTGAGGTAAAACGATTGACTTCATTGAACCAAAGGCATGAAAATAAATTTGACATCGGGGAGTGGGCACGCACAATAAATGAACCTTCAGGCACATCTGCATGGTATGAAACACAAATCAGTAAATAGTTTAAAAAACAATATAAAGCTTAAAAAATAGTGGCAATGGAAAAAGAAACGCCATTGTGAGGAAGGAGGAGCATGCTACGCACAACTTGGAAGAGGAATGCTTTCATCTGTGGCATTAAACTTGATAAGACCATCAGACTGGTAAAACTGAAACTGTTCGTCGATGGCCGTGTGATTGTATTTGTTTAGACGCTTATTCTGGAGTACCTCCTCCCAAACACAGTGACGATCGTAATGGTTTGAAATAGCATACTCAGATCCTTTTCTCCATAAGAAGTATTCAAGAGTCAGCATTGGATCTGCCTGGAGTCGCAATTTGCTGTCAAGCCAAATAGAATACCTGGTAGCAATTGGAAATCAATAAACTCTAATGCACTTAATTTGAGAGGAAGCAAGGAAACATCATTTCAGCATCTGCACCAAAAGGCAATAACAGTAACAAACAAAAGCCAAACTAAAACACCAAAATTGTAGCCATCAGAGAATTTCCTTTTCTTTTTGAGAGATTAGTGCATAGATTACGAAATGGTAAAAGGAATAGAACACTAATTGGTAAAAGGAGCACAAGATTTTGCCCTTTGTAGTTCCCAATTCCTGATATGGTACAATACCTAATAACAAATGAAAATCAATGAATTCTTATGCATTTAGATTGAGAGATTTCAGCATCTCTACTGAAAGGTCATAACAGTAACAAGCACCAGCAAGACTAACATGAAATATCCCAAAAATGTAGATCGTATGAGCACTGCCTTTTCTTTAAGAAAGATAGTATATATTAAATACTAAATGGTAAAAAAAAGACAAAATTTTGCCTTTGTCATTGGTTTTCCAGTTCCAGATTAAGGGATTGCCACTGCCAGTCAGCCACAACCGAAAATTTATTTTAGAAACAAAAAGGGGAAAGACTACTGTCAAGACAATACACGATGAAGTAAAGAACACACCAACATGTTACCTAGCAGATGGAAAAAGACGGTGAGGCAAAAATTTCGGCACCTTTCCAGTTTTCCGCATGTCAGTGTACGGTAAATTCTTCACAACAACTACTCTCCACAAACCAACATATCCTTCACCATCAAGAACTTTTCCCTCCAATGATAGCTTTTCCATTGTTAGTTCATCCATAAACATAACAAAACATACATTCTTCTTTGAATAGTCACTGATCTGCAACAAGCAGAAGCTAGTAACATGACTTTCGGGAATATTAAGGAATACCACAACCAGAAAATCAAGACAAGGTAAATAAACAGAAGCATCTAAAAAGTCATCTAAATGATAAGAAATGATTGCTATGAACACTGTGTTACCAAGGATTTACTAACACATTGAACAGTTTCACCGCCCACAATCAATAGAACATGTTAAGCAACTTTTACATTATGCAAGAAGATTTTTCAATTTCAAACCATATACAATCATACAGTAACAATAACATGAAAAAAAAAATCATATCAAAACTGAACAATTGACAGTCGACACAAAGATGCCAATGACTTTTCCCCTTTTTGATTGGCAGCCAAATTTATATTTAATCAGACTAAAAATAGATTCAGGACAATCACAATTGCTCAAGAAGATCCCTCCCTCCCTCCACAGAAGCAAACATAAAAAGAAAAGATCCCTCCCTCCCTCCACAGAAGCAAACATAAAAAGAAAAGATCCCTCCCTCCCTCCACAGAAGCAAACATAAAAAGAAAAGAAAAGACACAATTGTGACTAAATCGAGTTGTATGCAACTCAGCTGAGTCAACTCAGACTCGGATTCAACCTGGGCAGAGTCCACGTCTGAGTCCGGGTTTTCAATCCCTGATTCCATGGCAACAGTCAACAGAACAGCTTCAAATCAAGCATGGAACTTTGTTTTTCCAAGGATGTCTTTATTACCCAAACCACCATCAAGTTAAGCTCATTAACCTCTCAATAGACATTACCACCTTTAACCACAGTATATTCGAGGGCGGCAAAGTTCTCATGTATGGTTTTTTTCCCCATGGACATGCTCCACCCATTCTCTCAACAGAAGTTTCCCCGACACCCAGCCTATGAATGGAAGATATCAGCTTCAATCAACACGCTAATCATATAATAGGAGAATTGCACTGTTGATAAATAGCTACCAATAAAAAAAAAAGCATCATAAATAGCTGAACAAGGTGCAAGGTAGAGATTAGGTATATATGTTGGATCGAAGTGAAGCTGCCACTCAATGTGAATAGGTTTCTGCAAAATTGCATCTCACATTAGAAAGGAAAAAAAAATGTCCAATGATCCAAATAGGGTAGGAGGTAGCAATTTACCATTAAAAAAAATCTTCTTTTAGGTCATATTTGATGCAGTTTATGAAGCATTATTTTTTGTTCCTAGAATTATGAATGCACTTTCATAGATCAGATTATTTCAACACCTGATTATAAAGAGGATAATGATCACTTGTAATGGAAATTAAATTTACCTTCTTGCTTGTTGGTCTCCTCAAAAAATCAGAGCTTCCAAAAATGCATGATGATACTGCGATGTGGCAGGTGTTCATGTACTCCCTGTCCTTTTCATTCAAATCAAATCCAGTGCTTGGGTATCCTACTGGTCCTTTCACAAAACCACAATGAAGAGTTTGGTTTCTTGCATAAAATGAGTTCTCCCTTTCTTGAAGAGTCTGATGCCCCACAAATCTAGGCTCAAATATACCATGTTCGGAAATAATCTCCTCTCTATCAATATATCTTATAGAAAATTGTGTGAAATTCATAAAATCCTTGGGCTCTACAAGATTATCAACGGACTCGGCAAATCCAACCTCACAAGGAAAATCTGAAACGTTCAATAAAAATAAATAGAAACTGAGTAAGAATTTAACCAAAATAAATGATTATTGAGTTGGGCTCAACAAGATTATCGACCGCTTCCACAAATCCAACCTCACAAGGTAAATGTGAAAGGTTGATGAAAATAAATAGCCACTCAGTAAGAGTATAACCATAATAACTGAATATTAAGATGCACTCAACATGATTATCAACCAACTCTACTTTTTCCAAAATAAATAAATAACCAACTATGTGAATCCAGCCTCACAAGGAAAATCTGAAAGGCTGATGAAAATAAATAGCAATTGAGTAGGAAACTAAGCATAATAAATGACAATCAAGCCCCACAACTGCAACAAGTATGGGTATACAGAAAATGATGATTTCTGTCATTATATATGTACAGATGTACTGATGTACCATGCCAGAAAGAAGGTGATGTGGTCTTTTTTGGAGCATTTTCGTTTGACAAGAATGCCCTATTTGTTAAGGGTGCCACCTAGACCAAGTTCTCACATTCTCCTCCACCGGAAATAGAGCCGTACTCGGCTTCGATACCAATTGTCACAGCCATGCCCAACTCAGAATGATATTGTCCGCTTTGGCCCATGTGTGCGTGAGGACTTACCAGGCTGCCACCTATCCTGGTATTGCTCCCGCACGAGCACGGTTACCTCCGGAATTCTTATGGGATCCGGGGCCGCACAACTTTAAAACGCGTCATGTTGAGTTAACACGAGGTTTGACTTATAAGCCTGGGGTCAAGACTTGGATATTTCCGATGCGGAACTAACGGAGACTCATAGTTGAAAACCCATGGTTGACGCGCTATGCCCCATGGTTAATGGTGCCGCCTGGACCAAGTTCTCACATAGCGGCCGCTATTTTGAACCATGATTAGAACACAATGGAAGAGGACTTTCTCTTCTTAGTTTTTCCCCACTAACAACTATCCCTTTTTTCCTCTCTTCTATTCGGTTATTCATTTCTCTAAAAACAGACTACCTTGTAATATCCCTCTCCTACAAGATAGACTCTAGCACATCATTTCTTCCTCTCTTTTGTATATTTACCATCACATATTGAAAAGATGGAAGTGAAGAAAGTGTGAAATCTATGCATGTCCTCACAAGTCAAGAAGATGAAGGGAAAAATCTCTCCCTCCATCCCATCCTCCATTGATACTCCCTTCAATACTTTTTTCTTTGGACCTTTACTTGGTCTTCTTAAACAAATAGTTTCAGTGTTGTTGTTTTAATCTGTCTCTAAGATCATGATTGTTTTACCAAAAAAAAAAGATCACGATTGGTGTTCAAGTATTTGTGGCAAGGGCACAGTCATCCAACCATATAGAGCGGCTGCCAGATGATTCATGTCGTTAACCTGATCTCAGATTTTGCAAAGGGAAGCAATGGAGATGGGATGGGGGAAGCAAAAGTGAGCATTGTGTTAAAAACCCTAGCAAGCATTCACGATGGACTTTTTTTTTTTTTTGGTCTCTTTATATTGCTTTCTGTGTTTGATTGGGTTTAATATGCAGGGAGATTTTCACCTATGGGACTCCCGCAGGGCTGCCATGCCAGAATTTCGGTCCATGCCTTTATTTAGGGGGTATCCGGTATCCCTTCTACAGATGGCATGGATCGAACATCCCACAGCATTCAAATGCAGGATTCCAATAAGTGAAAAAAGTGCTTAATATGCATATGGGCTAACCGTTCTGTGAGAAGTAAAGCATCTTCTTTTTTTTTTATGTTGCTATCTCCATCTGTGCCCATAGTTCAATAAATCAATTTGAGGCTTTGGAATGGATTTATGAAAGGCTAGGAAGCACCAAATCATTATGGCCAGTGAGTGGGCAGCACAGTCTGAGTTAATTTTGAGGTTCCTGGATTTGAAACAGAATAGCATACAAATGGTGTCTAAGAAGATTCATTGGCATCTCTTTCTACAATCTGTTCTCTTTTCTTTTCTTTTTTTCCTTTTTTTTTGTTGTTGTTTGTGTGTGTGTATTCTTTTTGCTTCAAATTGACTAAGAAATGAGCCCTGTGTTGCAATCCACAACAAATTATTGTGCAGATGGATCTCTATTACTTTTCGCAATTAAATTATAAAATTTGGTGGCTTGCCATACAAAAATTAAAATGAAATCATTTTGAAGATTCACGTAACCAAATTTTTGAGAGGTATTTTTCTTTATATTAGTAAAGCAATCACTGAATTTGGTGATTGCAGATACCCCTAAACAAATCAGAATGACTTGTTTTAGATTCAATCACTTCAATACAAGTGACTGCAAGAAATGGCACCACAGTTAAAGATATGGGATTCAAATTTAATTTCTTTCTACTCAATTTTATAGGAGTGTATATACCACTTTCACTCTGTGGTTCTCGATTTCATTTCCTTTTTCTCCATCTCAAATTTTCCTTTTCTCGTAAAAGCTGACGTATTGGAAAATAAACAATATGGTAGCTTTACTTAATCTTTCTCAAAACTTGACGTATACAAAATATTATTGCCGTTATCATATAACTGAAGGTTGCATCAATCAATTTAGATACACCATTAAGTTACATCATGAACAGAAAAGATCAAATGGTGAAACCTTACAGCAATTGGTTCATCATGGATAAAAATAGAGATTTCTCCTCAAATTTTAAGTTTTCACTCACCTTTTCTACTTGATTTAGTCAATGATTTTGGACAAATTGTTAAAGGATAGGGAAACATTAAAACATGAGCCTTTTCATAACACAAGTATCTGTTGCGAAGTGTCCGTTCCAGAAAACGGCCACAAAGCCCTGAGCAGTATCCAAGGTGCATATAAATGAATAGGCATGTTCTTTACTGGCATCGTCATCTTTTTATTACTACTTTACTACTCACAACAAAGCTAGATTTTAATACGGGCATCAAACTTATTTTGGCTCTTTCCAGTTAAAGACACTGTAGTCCAAGTGTAAATGGAATTTGGTGTCGCATTGACCAAATTCATACATCAGGAAATTTCTATCATTATGCTAAACATTTTTTTTTTTTTTTATGTGAGGATTGGAAGGCAAGTGCAAGGAGAGAAAGTAGAGAAGCATGTAAACAGTAGCATAGGGAAAAGTCTCAACCTGTACTGATATGTCAGCAATGTGTGCTTGAACCACAAATATATTTGTGTACACGCACGCACACACCTGCACACACACATTCATGCAGAGAAAATCATATGTTTCACCAAAACAATAAAGTTATCGTCAGTTTTTTAAGGGCATATATGTCAGAGTATGTGTTTCTCCATGCCCAAATTGACCATGTTTCTGATGCAAACTTTTTTGGAGGGCTTGTTTGGAATAGATAAAAGTGATTCCGCAAATGCGGTGAGTGGGTTTCCAATTGTGAGCCAACACCGTGGAGATTATAGTTCCTTTTTAATGAAATCAAGAAGCTGTCCTTTCAGTTAGATGATGTTTTCTGCCATGTGCTTAGGTCTGGCAAATTCTTTGGCAGACAGTATAACTAAACAAGGGGTAGAAAACATGGGTGGCCCATGTTATGTAAATTGGTGCTTGTTTGGTTTGGTTGAATGGTATAATCTCTTATACCCACATTTTCTTATGTTTGCTTCTATAATGGTTCTCCTTTTGTAATATATTGGTATCATGTTGCTGATAAAAAAAAAAAAAAAATAGATAAAAAGTGCCAAAGCACGAAATTAGGTCTCAGAGAGACTCTCACAACGAGGAAAACAAACCTCACAACAGGAAATTTTATTAATCTTCCTACTCTACGTTTTCACTAGCTTTACACCCATATAAAGGAAATAAAGAACCTTAAAACTGAAAGCTTTCAAAAATAGGAAACTATGTCTAACCTAATCATATTTCTAATTAAAATCCTGATCACAACTAGTAAAAGAAATAACTCTTTTTCTTTTTCTTTTTTTAAAGAAAACAAAGGTCTTTTTGGCTTTGAACGTCTCTTTATAAAATCCCTAGATTTGGACCTTGCATTTAGACCATGGGCCTGGCTGGATTGGCCCATAGAACTTGCATCATTCCCTTGGGGTTGCCAAAGCGCTCGTTCTTGAGTTCAGTTTCTATTTGTATCACCATTGTATACATAGTATACTTGAAGCAATTCCTCCGTAATACTTGACCTTGGTCCTCTCTTTGGCGGTTTTGGATTCATACTCCTTGGTTTCTTGTGAAAAGGAGGAGGATGACCCAGCTTAGAACCCAAGTACAAACCCCCCTACGAATAAAAAAAAAACACTTCCGACCACACATCTCCCTAGAAGAAAACACTCCCAACTCTTGACTCCTACCCTCAGAGGCCACCTCAATTCTCCAATTTATTGCAAACTAGAAGAAGCAACTGTTACATAAAAGTGGCCCAAAAGATGATCACTTTCTCCCATTGTCATTTTCCACCGTTTTTTGCCTTGAAAGCTTCATATAGGAGCATATGAATCCATATCAGCCATTACGTATCGGCTAACACATGAAATAAGGGCTGCTACAACTTAAGACAGATAATATCTATCAAACCACCAATATCCAGTGCGTGTCGGCGGATACCTAGCAGATTGACCGACATTTTGAACCATGCTTTCATATCCATTTCAAAGGAGAAGACAGGGAACAAGCATGCATTGTTTATAAGAACTAGATCTCTTGTAGATCCATTTCAAAAATAGAAGACAAGGAAGAATCCAACTACCCTGAAAAGAAAAGGGACAAGGAAGAATCCTGCAAGTGTGTATTCCTTTATGCACTTAATGAGCCAGATGAAGATATTCTTGCATGTAAATATCTAGTATACCACTTAAAAGAGGAAAACAAGAATATTCTTGCATACATTTATTCCTTTTCTGCAATGACCGAGACAGATGAAGATGCATAACAAATGCAATTGGGAAATCCTTGAGAAGCATAATAAAGCTAAACATCATACAAATGCCATTAAAAGAGAGCATACGTTGCTTGCGCTGCTTGTTTTTTGTACGTACTGGAACCTTCAATCCTGAACCATGGTGTGAACCTGCATCAGAACCCACTTCCATTTACTATCAGAAATGCGTCAGTCCTAATTTGATAGGGGGGGCGGAGAGAAAAGACAAACAATTTATATGATTAGATATATTCAACTACTCAAGCCAGATAGATAGCACTCCAATAGGGCTCCTAGGGCATCATCCTAGCTCAAGCCAATATGTAATAGTGCCAACAGAGGTAATTAGAATTCAGAAATCCACCAAAAACTGTGCCCATTCTTACATACGAAATAGTTTTACAAGTACACAGTGTGTCTGAGACAGCTATTTTACATGGATCTTTTAAGCTCTGTTTCGCAAACAACACCACCTCACCTTGATTCATTTATAGCTTTCATCAGCTGCACTGCACAATCTATAGTTGCAGTTATCCATAAAACACAGATTGCATTAAACCAGTTATTGCTTGATAGGAACATGCTCAAGGTTAACTTAAAAGAAGAAAGAGAAAGAGAATGAGAATTCAAGGAGGGAAAAGAAAAAGGTGAATGACTACTCCTATTTGAACAAATTAATTTAGATAAAAGATGACAATGATGATTGTGTGGGGAAATACAATAATACCGAGATTAATGATGATTTTTATATTTGAAAAAAGAAAAAAAGAGGATACCGTGAAATGGCAACTTGATGCCGAAGCCCAACAAGTAAATGAGGAAGAGCAACGCCAGAGAAAGCATCCGCTTAGTGAACCGACCAAGCTTCCTTCCTCGACGGGTACGGAACCGCTCGTAGGACCTAACAACAGACCCAGAGTTATCTCTTCTCTCCGGCAACACTTCGCTACCGTGTCTGTGAAGAGCCATGCCAACATCTCTTCCCCCCTCCCCAAAACTAAATAAAATAAGATTCCAACCAAAATAAATAAATAAATAAATAAATAAATAAAAGGGAAGGGGGGGCCTTTGATTCTGATAGGGGAATTATTATTTTTATTATTTTCCCCTTTCTTGTTCAAATTGGTCGGTTTAGTGATGCAAGGCAGGCAGGCAGGCAGGCTAGCAGGCAAAAACACCAGATCTCACAATTCATCAGATATTCCGGTCACCGATTCGTCGGAATAGCATGCGAGTCTCAGCATGTGACAATACACAACAGAGAAGGCTTCACATATGAAAAAATAAGAAGAAGAACAAGAACAAGAAGATGATGAAGGATGTGAATATTGTGGGTTTTGGCCTCTCGACTCAAGTCCAGGAAAGATGGAACATGTCATCAGATTTTTCTTCTCATCTCAGAGGAAGGAGAGATCGACGTACATTTGATTGGTTGATTCCGGAAGAGGTACGGAAACGATGAGATAAAAAAATAAAAAAAAACCCACACAAATCAGCTAGGGTAGGGGGTAGGGGTTAAGTTAGGTTCAGACGAGAACAGTATGAAACGGTGGGGGTTGCTACAGTCACTCGGGAGGAAGAGATCTGAAACTTGAGATGCTTTGCGAGCTTATTAGCTGTAATTACCGTAAATGGCACTGATGCCCAAAAAACCGTAATAATAATAATGATGAAATTTTCCAAAAAAGTATAAAACTTTTACGTGCTTTTAAAAGATTACATGAAGATTTAAATAGGGCTGCACAAAAAATCCGATGTCATTGTAAAACCGGACCGAACCGACCGAATCGGGCGGTTCGGATCGGTTTATATTTAATCGGTTCGGTTAACGGTTTGGAAATCATAAAAACCGTTTGCATTGGTTTAGTTAACGGTTTGAATATTATAAAAATCGCTTAAACCGAACCGTCCGTGTACATTAACTTAAGTATTGCTTTTTGATAATTTTAGTCTTAGAATTTCGTTCACTACTTTCAAAGTTATATTCGACAACTCATTCTTACATGAACTCAATACTGTCTCTGTGCTTCATAGTTGATCGGTTTTGTGTAAGTTTTTTTCCACGTTCTATTTTCAACTTTTGATATTTTCTTTTCTTGGTTGGATTGTAGAATTTCTATTCTATAATATGATTGTGTGCTTGCGTTTAGTCCAAACTCTCTTTTTGGAGTTGAATTGTTTTTTATATCGTTCACTGGAATGTTGGATTTTTATATTTGCACTAAACATTGGAATAAATGCAAAGGATGGGGTCTCATCATTTTGAAATTTTCAATGCCTGATTTTTATTTTTTTTTAAAACAATAATGATTCGGTTCGGTTCGGTTTAAATCCTCTCCATCGGTCAGATCGGATCGGTTAATTAAAAAACCGGCAGGTTCGGTTTAGTTATTGGTTTTAGTGTTAAACCGATCCGAACCCCCCATATGCAGCCCTAATCCACGTAGCTTCACTTGCTCATTGCACATATTATTATTTTTTTTTTAAACCTGAACACCACTTTGAAAAATTCCCAAAGTGCCCTCTCCCTCTCCCGCCCACCTCTACTCGAACCCAACCCTCAGCCTCTCTCCATCTCATTCTCCATGTCTCTCTCGCCTTCTCCCTATCTCTCTCCATCTCCTTCTTGCTCGCCGCTGCCGTTTTATCGCTCAGCCTTGAGTGACTGAATGACCGAGCAACATAATGATAGGGAGAGGGAGAGAAAAGGAGAAGGAGAGGGAGAGGGCGTGGGGAGAAATGGGCGAAAAGCAAGGAGAAGGAGATAGAAGGAAGGAGAGGGTGTGAGGCCCCACCCCTGGTGGGCCCTCAGTTTGAATTAAATAATAATTAATAAGGTAATTTCTATCTCTATTAAGCTAATTATTAGGAATTAGTGGAGTAAATGTCTAATATTCCTAAGTTTTAGATATAGCTTTTATTTAATTTGTATTAGATTTGGATTAGATTAGGATTTGGCTTTCATTAGAATTAATAGGAGGGCTAATGAGGGTTGGAACATTCTATAACTTACCAAATTACCCAAATGCCCATGGCCCCATTACATTTCCATTAACAACCAACATACCCTTTAGGTAATTAGCCTAAAACCCTAAATTATATAACCTAAGTTATTACAACAATAGCCTAAACCCTAATTGCCTCTCATCTCTCTCAACTTCTTCCCTAAGTAACCATAATTCCCTAAAATCTCAGCACAAGGAGGCTAGAGGCTATCCCATTTCAGCTACAACACTCTATTGGATCTCATCTCTCACTTCAATTTCCCTTTCTTCTACACTAAGGTAAGTACTCTATGCAATTTCACTAGTTGTATGCTTTCTTTCTTTGTTTTTGTTATTTCAATTCAATTGAATAAAGATGCATGGTTAGATATTCATTTTGAGCTTGTTTTTATGGAAAATGGTCATTGATGGATGAGTTTCTCCATTTGGAACATCAATGGCCCGGATGGACGGTGGATGATGATTATTTGAGTGTTTTTGTGTTTACCTATTTATATGTGATGTATGGGAGTGATTTGGGTCCAATTGGATGAAAAATGGATTGAGAAGGAGAAAATCCAGAATTCTGGAAATTCAGCTTTCTGCGTGTACTCGGCCGTCCGGACCCCGTCTCGGTCGACCGAGCACACTAAAAACTGAGAAAAACCAAGTCCCAGTTAATTTTCTGTAACTGTGCACAGACAGTGTACTCGGTCGACCGGGCACACAGGAAAACACAGGAAGTAACTGAGGCCTGAATTTTCTCAGAAGGTCAGGTTTCATGTGTACCCGGTCGACATCACGGCCATGATGTCAACCGGATACACAGAGAATCCTACAAGATCCCTCAGCTGTTTGGCTTCAGGTATCAGTGGACCCGGTCAACATCACGGCCATGATGTCGACCGGGGACATTGCAGGATGTCGACCTGGGAGGTCAACATCCAATTCACATGGTCGACATCCCAGGGTGTGATGTCGACCGGGCAAACCGTGAATAGTGGATTTTCCAGACTTCAATATTTGTGATGTTTGATCACATGTGGGGTCCATTGACCATCTAAATGACCCTCCATCAAGTGTGCCACACACGAATCAATGGCATGACTCAGCCTTGATTCGTGGGGTCCACCAATTGAGGTTTTAGGATTCGAATCATCAATCACTCGAACCTTAATTGTAGTCCATAGTGTCCATAACTTCAGGAGCACCAGATTTACCAATTTTGACACCTGAGGCTACAGTTAGGGATCTAATCATATGATGAGGCCTGAACCAAGAGTGGACCATTACCTAGGATTGGTCATTTGCCTATTTCTACTTGATTCCCTGTTTTTAAGGTTTTCGTGAGTTGTTCTTTTCTCTTATCCTTGTTGTTGTCTTAACCTTGTTAATTAATGGAAATTAGAGAACATGAATCTAGGATTACTTAGAGGTGACCCTATGTGGTGTTTGGAGATAATAGACCCGTGTCTGTGTCTAAGCAGGCCCTTATACGGCCTAAGATTGGGAATGTGGAACCCTAGATTGGAGATGTTAGTCTTTAATAGTTGGTTAGCTCATTGTGTATGAGCATTGGATAAATGCTTGTGGAATGGACATAGTATGGTACTTGTGTTACCTCAGGCCACGATTGTAAGCCTTGGAGTGGATCCAATGTTGTTGGACTTGGACTTGTTTATTAGACCGTGTTCCATGCTGTACCTTAACCTCTTAGAGACCCGGGTAGGACCTTGCTCACTCAAGATAAGCCTAGACAGACACAGACCCGTACTTAGTTCCCGAGTAGGCACTGAACATTCACTGAGTTGTTCTATGCTTGGCCAGTTGACTGATCATCTCTGGTAGGAGCTATGTTCTGGTTACTTAGAGCTATTATGATGAGCTGTGATTAGACGGACGGTGTGGTACCGCGTCCGGGTTAATCTAATAAAGAGTTGTCTTCGGTGAGATAAAGGGGTGTGATCGGTGCGATAAAGGGGTGTGATCGGTGTTATGTATATTGTATGTTATATTTATCATGGCTGTTATCCCTTGCATGGTTATTACCCTTTCCCCACCGCAAACTGTTTATGGTACGGGACGTTTACAGTATGGGAGGGCCGCAGCATAACATCCCGCAGTGTATTTAGCTTGTGTGCATGTGCCCCTTTGTCATCTATTTAGATTAGTGTACTTTACATTTCTGATTCTAAACTGCTATTACTGCTCAATTGCCTAGATTATGTACCTTGTTTACTCATATGATTACGTATCTGTCATTACTCTCTTTGTGTATACATCTTGTGTTATCTGCATATGGTGCCTTACCAGATCCTTGGGTCTGACCCATCTTTGGTGCTTAAATCCAGACCATGATCTCGCGGGTGACGCAATCTATGAGGCGCCCGTAGTTGGTGACTACGGATGGGGGCCGGCCGACCAAGTGGTCGAGCCGGAGGATGGAGTGCCTGCACAGGGGCACTGAGTGCAGTTATTTTGGGATTTGAGAGTATTCTGTGGTGAGACATGGGTAGATTGACTGATATGTATAAACCTTTTGATAACTATACTTTGAGATTACTATCAGGCTTTAACATGTTTACATCTGATTTATATACTTGATACTATTGCTTCCGCTATCTTTTATTTTGCTTCCGCATATAACTGTTGATTATGATGTTGTTTAAAAAGTTTTAAAATTTGACTTCACTGCGGACTACGATCTTGGAAGTTCTCGGTCTTTCAGGGAAGTAGCGCGCCAACTTCGGGTACCTTAGCTTTATCTTCGGTATTCGGAATTAGAGCGTTACATTTTTTGTATCAAAGCGGGCAAGTCTCTAGGAAATAAAATACACTAAAAACTTTAGGGCGTAGTGAGGATTTTAGCGTTGGGATACGGGTAAGGACGATGGATTGGGTAGAATTAGTTTAAGTCCTAAGTGTTATACTTAAACTAATACAATTACATTCTCTTAACAGATGTCAGAAGACGAGCCACCGCCAATGACACCAGCAGCCAGAGATCCACTGGATTTCTAGGTGAGGTTTCAGCAGTTTCTCCAGGCATTCCTTGTCTCGCAAGAGACACGGGCTTTGGCACATCAGCGGTAGACCGAGGATTTTGCGCAGTTCCAAGCGCAGGTCTTAGATGTTGTAGAGAGGGCAGCTCGCCCAGAGCAGGCAGTTCCTATTCGGGAGGCGGACCCGAATGTTATTTTTGAGAAGTTCCTGAAGAGGGGACCGCCAGAGTTCTCAGGCACAGAGGATCCCCTAGCTGCTGATGACTGGATAGTGAGGATGGAGAAGATCTTTAAGGTATTTGAGTGCTCAGGACGACAGAGGGTGCAGCTAGCAGCCTACATGTTCAGGAGTGTAGCGGAGGATTGGTGGAGGACCGTGCAGCGTCCTTACGAGCTGATTGGAGATGAGGCAGCATGGATCGCTTTCCGGACAGACTTCCTCTGGAAGTTCATTGTAACGCCCCAATTCCGAATACCGAAGATAACACTAAGGTACCTGAAGTTGGCGCGCTACTTCTCGGAAAAACCGAGAACTTCCAAGATCATAGTCCGCAGTGAGGTCAAATTTTTTAAAACTTTTTAAACAACATCATAATCAACAGTTATATGCGGAAGCGAAATAAAAGATAGCGGAAGCAATAGTATCAAGTATATATATCCGATGTTAAAGTGCGGAAGCCTGTTAGTACTCTCAAAGTGAAATTATTAAATGTTTATACATATCAACTATCTACCCAAGTCTCACTACAAAATATACTCTCAAAATCCCAAAAACAACTGCACTCAACCCTCCAGTGCAGGCTCTCCATCCTCCGGCTCGACCACTTGGTCAGCCGGCCCCCATTCGTAGTCCCCGACTACAGGCGCCTCGTGGATCGCGTCACCCGCGGGATCATAGTCTGGACCTAAGCACCAAAGATGGGTCAGATCTAAAGATCTGGCAAGGCACCATATGCAGATAACACAAGATGTATACACAAAGAGAGTAATGACAGGTACATAATTATATGAGTAAACAAGGTACACATCTAGACAGTTGAACAGTAATAACAGTTTAGAGACAGAAAGATAAAGTATCTAATCTAACAGACAACAAGATGGCACATTCACACAAGCTAGATACACCGCGAGATATTATGTTGCGGCCCTCCCGTACTGTAAACGTCCCATACCATAAACAGTTTGCGGTGGGGAAAGGGTAATAACCATGTAAGGGATAACAACCCTGATAAATATAACATACAATATACATAACACCGATCACACCCCTTTATCAGATTAGCCCGGACTTGGTATCACACCGTCCGTCCAACCACAGCTCGTCATAATAGTTCTAAGTAACCAGAACATAGCTCCTACCAGAGATGATCAGTCAATTGGCTGAGCTTAGAACAACTGAGTGAATGTTTAGTGCCGACTCAGGAAACTAAGCACGGGTCTGTGTCTGTCTAGGCTAATCTTGCTTGAGCAAGGTCCTACCCAATGTCTCTAAGAGGTTAAGGTACAACATGGAACACAGTCTAACAACAAGTCCAAGTCCAACAACACTGGATCCACTCCAAGGTTCACAACCATGGCCTGAGGTAACACAAGTACCATACTATGTCCATTCCTAAAACATTCATCCTATACTCATATACAGTGAATTAACTGACCATTTATCATAAACCTCTTCATACTATGGTTTCACATCCCCAACCTTAGGCCGTATAAGGGCCCGCCTAGACACAAACACGGGTCAATTATCTCCAAACATCATAGAGGGTCACTTCTAAGAAATCCTAGGTTTAGGTCCTCCAGTTTCCATTAATTAACAAGGCTAAGGTAACAATAAGGATAAGAGAGGAGAATAGCCAAAGAAATCCTTAAAACATGGAATCAAATGGAAATAGGCAAAGGACCAGTCCTAGATAGTGGTCCACTCTTCGTTCAGGCCCCATCACATGATTGGATCCCTATCTATAGCCTCAAGTGTCCAAAATGATAAATCTGGTGCTCCTGAGGTTGTGGACACCATGGGCTACAGTGAAGGTTCAAGTCAATAATGATTCGAATCCTGAATCCTCAATAAGTGGACCTTACGAATCAAGGCTGAGCCATGCCATTGATTCGTGGTGTGGCACACTTGATGGAAGGTCATTTGGATGGTCAATGGACCCCACATGTGATCAAACATCACAAGTGTTGAAGTCTGGAAACTTCATTGTTTACAGTTTGCCCGGTCAACATCACACCCTGGGATGTCGACCGGGTGAACTGGATGTTGACCTCCCAGGTTGACATCCTGCAGTGTACTCGGTCGACATCATGGCCGCGATGTCGACCGGGTCCACTGAGACCTGAAGCCAAACAGCTGGGGGGTTCTGCAGAATTCTCTGTGTATCCGGTCGACATCATGGCTGTGATGTCGACCGGGTACACACAAAAGTCTGGCCTTCTGAGAAATTACAAGTCTCGGCTAATCCCTGTGTTTTCCTGTGTTCTCTGTCGACTAAGACAGGGTCCGGTCGACCGGGTACACTGTCTGTGCACAGTTATAGAAAATTAACTGGGACTTGGTTTTTCTCGGTTTTTAGTGTGCCCGGTCGACCGAGACAGGGTCCGGTCGACGGGGTACACGCAGAAAGCTGAATTTCCAGATTTCTGAATTTCTCCTTCTCAATCCAAGTTTTCTCCAATTTTTCCAATTCACCTCCAAACTTCACAAAAGCATCCAAACACATAGAAAACACTTCTATCTCCATCCCTCCATCATTCCATCAATCCATCCAGCCATTGATCTTCCAAATGGGGAAAACCCATCCATCAATGGCTATTTCCATGAAAGCAAAGCTCAAAATGGAGATCTAATTATCAAAACATTGAAATGTAATTACAGAAACAAGGAAGAAGAGCATGCATCTAATGAAATTGCATAGGGTACTTGCCTTAATGAAAAAGAAATGGAAATTGAGGTGAGAGAGAAGACCCAATAGAGTGTTGATTGCAAGAGGAAAGAGTCTCTAGCCTCCTTGTGCTGAGTTTTTGGGGGAAATAGGGTGGCTTGGGGAAGAAGAGATGTTAATTGGGGAAGATGAGAGGCAATTAGGGTTTTAGGCTCTTATGCAATAGCTTAGGTTTATATAGATTAGGGTTTTAGGCTAATTACCTAAATGGTATTTTGGTTTTAAATAGAATTGAGATAGGGCCATGGGCATTTGGGTAAATTAGTGAGTTCTAGAAGGTTCCACTCTCATTAGCCCTTCTCATTAGTGCTAATACTAATTAAACTCTAATCAAATCCAATCTATCAAATTAAATAAAAGCTACACCCTAATACTTAGGAATATTTGAATCTACACCACTAATTTCCTATTAAATAGCATATTAAAGTATAAAATACTCTATTAATTATTATTAAATTCAAACTGAGGGCTCACCAGGGGTGGGGCCTCACATTCATCCCCGTCCACGTCAGAGATCAGAAGCTGAGGGAGTTCCAGGACCTTGTCCAGGGGGATATGACCGTCTATCAATACGAGCTCCACTTCACCCAGCTCTCCAGATTTGTTAAGGCCCTTATCACGCTAGAGTCGCAGAGAGTCTGACGGTTCGCCGAGGGACTTAGAGCTGATATCCAGTTGCACATGTCATGTGTCGACGGCATTACATATGAGGATGATGTGAGGAAGGCCTTTTGGGCCGAGGGGCACCTACAGCGAGTCGAGACCATGCATCAGCAGAAGCGAGTTAGGACCGCTCCCCCTAGACAGCAGCCCCTAGTGCATCGGTAGCAGCAACAGTATCGGAGACATGGGCCAGTAGGCCAGGCGGCACAGTACCAGCAGCGACAGCAGCACCGTCCGCACCTCTCGTGTTATGATTGTGGCAACCCTGGGCATATTGCCAAGCTTTGCCCCCTCCGCCGAGAGCAGCCCCTTATGCTACAGCTTCCTGCACCTCCAAGAGCCCCAGCTCCAGTTGCTGCTCAGCCCATCCGTCAGATTGCCCCAGTAGCCCAGCCACCGCAGCAGCAGTATCGTGCCCAGCAGCAGGCACGCGCTCCACAGCAGCAGCCACGAGGGCAGCACTATCAGCGTGGGCGTCACCAGAGGCACCATGGACAACAGCGCCAGCAGCAAAGGCCCCAGGCAGCAGTGCAGGTCTTCGCGCTCACCCATGAGGACGCCGAGGCCGCCGGGAATGTGGTCGAAGGTACACTTTCCATTTGTGATCAGCTTGCTAGAGTACTTCTTAACCCCGGTGCGACTCATTCATATGTATCTTCAGCCTTTGCATTAGTTCTTGATAGAGTAGGGGAGGAGCTGCCTTGCAAACTAGTAGTCTCTACACCCATGGGTAGGAGCGTAGTATGCCAGACTTACCACCCCAGATGCCGAGTGCGGATTGGGGAGTGCATTCTGTTTGCAGATCTGATCATGTTACCCATGTATGACTTCGACGTCATTTTGGGGATGGACTGGTTGGCCAGATACCGAGCAGTGATGGATTGCTTCGAGAAGACGGTCAGACTTGCTATCAACGGTTCAAATGACACGGTAGAGTTTGTGGGCGAGAGGAGACCACCCAGCACCAGGATGATCTCAGCACTGAAGGCTGAGAGGATGATGAAGGCAGGATGCGAGGGCTACATCGCGTTCATATCATAGGACAAGAAGTCTAAGGGAGTGGAGGAGATTCCCGTAGTGTGCGAGTTCCCAAATGTATTTCCCATTTTACTTCTATCCACACACACACCAAAAATCCCCATTTTACCCATTTCTCCATTTCTTTCTTTTTTCGCACACACATCTTCTTCCCTTTCCTAACACACACAAATCTAAACCGAACCCTCCACTTCTCTAGCGTCTCTGTCTCTTCGCCGTTCCTCCGGCGTGAATCCGGCGTTCCCAGTCCTCCACACCATCTCCTCTTTCAAAGGTAAATCTCTATCTCCACCATTGTCATTTCATTTTTCTTCACCATTTATTCTTTACCATTTTCTCCATCTTAGATTACCTTTTTTTTTCCATGAAAACTTGTTATGGGGATAGATTCTCATTCAATGTAAGATCTTACAAATAATGGTAGAGTTTTTTCATGCATTTGGGCTGGTTTTCATTCATCACTGCAACCATTTTTCGCCAAGAAATCGCGACTGTTCGGTCTTTGAGTGGCCGAACAGAATGCAATTGTTCGGACCTGAACATTTGAACAGACTCTAATTGTTTGAACTTGAACATCCGAACAGAGTCCAATTGTTCTGACATGAACATCCGAATAGTCTATTGCACACACATTTATGTTATCCTACAATGTTTGTATTTCTATTTCAGATATGGACTGACCGAGTTTTTCTAGGGTGCGACTTACCGCTTCAAATAGAAGGTGCCGCCACCGAGTGGAAGAGGTTCTAGAAGAACCGGATCTCAGTGAGGAGGACGTTTAAGAACAACTTGAGATGGAAATGCAACCAGCTCCGGGGCCACAAGATAGGTCCTTATTGACCATCTTTGATACAAATATAGCTGGGTACATTTGGAATCAACATGTGTGTTTCATTTGTTTCATATCAAGATTGATTGATTGATTTAGTTGTGAATTTCTTTGATAATGTATCAATGGTTGAATGCAGGATCGATGAGCACTGAAGTGTCTAAGTCATGGTTAGAAAGTGCCATTGTGGCAATGTCAATTGAATAGTTCTGATAGGTTTAGGGACTTGATGTCCAAGTCCAGATTGGCTCCCTTAATGACCGCATCATACTGCTCCGTCAATAAGATTATTGTATCGGGTTTTGTGGAAAGGTGGCAACCTGAGACAAACACTTTTCACATGTCATTTGGTGAGATGACCATTACTTTAGATGATGTTGCATCCATCTTAGGCATCCCAGTGACGGGGCGAACTGTCTCGTATAATGAAAGAATGGTATATGAGGAAGCTCAAGCACTCCTTGTTGATGCACTAAGAGTAGAACCCATAGAGGGACATGATGAGTTGTACCAGGTGCGGGGTCAATCTGTTAGATTGGAGTGGTTATGGGAAATGTTTGCCGGTGTATCTGACGATGATGGGCAGGAGATGGTTGACTTTGCAGTAAGAGCTTACCTTCTGTAATTATTGGGATGTATGTTGTTCACAGACAAGAGTAGCACACGGGTGCCGATCATATTTCTTACACAGCTAGTGGATTTGGATGACGTACGTTCATATGCATGGGGTACTGCTGCAATGGTATACTTATACAGACAGTTGGGGTTAGTAACCCAACATGAAGTTAAACAAATAGACGGTTACTTGACTCTATTGGAAGCTTGGGTGTACGAGCACTTTGAATGTTTGGCTCCAACTCCAAACATTCACTATATCCCCGATTAGCCCTGGGTCCATCGATGGGTCCCTTGTAGGGAGTCTGCCCCTTTACAAGCACTACGAGAGAGACTTAATTCCATGAGCATTGACTTGGTAATTACACATATTTTCATACTCATTTTCTATTACATGAAGTTATTATTTTGTATTATGTATTTTCACTATCTTATACTTGGATTCACTATTTTCAAGTCACTTGGGACCCATATCGTGATGTTAGGCACTATCACCCTTTTAATGAGGTGGCATACTACTGTGGATGCATTAAATGCATGGATGTTGTTGAGCCTTATCATGCGGATAGGGTGCTCAGACAGTTTGGGAGAGTACAAACTATTCCTCCACCGCCATTAGCCCCCATTCGCGCTACGCGAGGTCCAACTTCTCTTGACTACCATATCGCGTATCAATACATCAATCAAGTTTGGGAGGGACAGCCTAATCACCTACTGTCTCCATTGAATCATAGTCAACCAGTAAGGCGTCCTGCAGATTGCGTACCCGGGTATATGAATTGGTATAAACGAGTCTCATGGAGGATATTACAAAACCTAAACTTTCACTCTAATTTTGCGTCCCGTCCCGAAGAAACACAGCCTAATAGTATGGTTGACTATGAGTAGCGAAATTCGGATGCATTGTTCATTCTTGATGAAGTGATGGGAAGGGGTGAGGACCATTGAGTTGAAGACCCGCGAGGATTATATACCCATCTAAATCAAGTGAGCCATGTGTTACAGGAATGTTAATTGCCGATACTCAACGAACCATTCGACATCCCCATATGAGTTTATAAAGCTACACCCGCAGCAGGCCAAGGAGGGGAAAGAACACTTGAAGAAGTTTAAAGACATGTTTTTTACTAACAAAAACTCTAAATTGTATTTCTTTTTATTTTTCTAGTTTGGATGGTTGTTATAAGACTTGGAACCTCTTTAAAGTAGTTTTTACTTTGGAAAATGGTTGTACTTTTTGAGTAGTTTATATGCATTTTGGTTATATTATCTTTTATTACTTTGGACTGTTGCATGCAGATGTACAGGGCAAAAACTTCTGTGCATATAAGTTGAACTGCAGGGTTTGGATACACAGTTCCGAACATGGAGACTGTGTTTGGATACACATGTTAGAACATTATTGATATGTTCGGACATGAACATCCGAACATAGTCAATTTGTTCGGACCTGAACATCCGAATGGAGTCAATTTGTTCGGACCTGAAAGACCGTACATATCGAGAACTCTAACTCATTCTTAGGCGAGAAAAATTTCACAAAAATGACAAAAATACGAAAAAACAACATAGAAACAGACATTTTCACTGCTGCTCTGATTGAAAGGCACAATTTCATTGTTCTTTTCTTCCTTCATTGCATTAAAAAGATGGAATGAAAAAAGTTAAAAACAAGAAGAAGGAAAGATGAAGGAGATAGAGGAAAACGAGTTGGCTAAGAGAAAAAAATAGAGGAAGATGAGTTGCCCAAAACAGTAATGAAGTGGAGGATGTGAAGTGGAGAGTGAGAAGTAGAGAGTTAGATGGGTGGGAGTATTTTTTATAGAAGAAGATGAGTTGTGTGTGAAAAGAAGATATGTTTTGAGTTTTTATGGGATATTGGACATTTTGATCATTTCATAAAGAGGTTAAAATGTAATAAAAAAAAAGTTAAATTCCTTATGTGGGAAAAGATAAATTTTGTATGCCAATAGTAGCACCCCTTTTAAATTTTTTATTATTACCAAAATACCCATATGTAAAATTCCAACTGTACATTTGACTTCATTTACGTCCAGATACGTAGATCCGTATCTATTAGAATTGCACGGTTTTCATATGCCGAGCAAAAAAATTATGCACGAGTACGCAGATCCGTGCATAAAGCGAAAATATTTTTTGTTTTGGGTTCCATTCACATTCTCCTCTCTCCCATCCCTCCAATTCCATGTTCAAACCGTACTCTATTCCATTTGCATAGATTATAACCTTATCTAAATATGTTTATTTAGTTGGAAAAACAATTAACATAAAAGAAAATACAAAATTGGAAGAAGTTGAAGGTAAAGAGATGTAATGTTGATGAAGAAGATGTAATCCCAAATGAGAACGACGATGGAGAAGATGCAGCTGCCAATCGAACTTGAGACGGAGAAACAGGGCTGTTGTTCTTTGAAAAGAAGAGGAAAAGGAGAGAGAAGAGGGAAGAGGAGAAGGTCGCAGTTTTGGAAAAATTTGTGGGCAGGCTCAGCAAAAAGGAGTAGCTTATGTTTTTAACGTAGTGAGCTCAGAATGTGAGTGGGCTCAACAATAAAAATGAGTGCATTTAGAATTTCTCTATAAAATAAAGATACAGATGGTACTTCACTTTGCTAGGATTTGAATGCCAGAGTAATATCATAGTATTATTTCCCATTTCCCTTTTATATATTTTTTATTAAAAGAAGATACTATTTGATAATCATTTTTAGATATTCATCTTTTTTTTTCTCCTTCCTTTTTCAGCCACTTTTAAAAACACAAATGTTTGAATTACGGTGAATCCAATTTGCCCTTGAAATTGTTGCAAAAACATTGGTGAACTCACATTCTAAATCATTTTTCTTGGCACTTGAATTAACATGATTTGCCAACAGGAGACAATTGATCACTAAGATAAAGCAGATGCAAAATTTGCAGCTGTACGTATAGTGAAAGAACAAATGTAAACCCTTGAATTTTCAGGGGAAAAGAAGCAAACAAAATTTTACCAAGGGAATAAAAGAGCAGGCATGTCCTTTCCTCATTAGCTTGTCTCTTAATAAAAGTTAAAAAGGCGGCTCCAAAGTCCAAACTAAATTTTATGATGGGAAAGTAGTAGGCAAGTCCCCCTCACGAGCTCGTCTCCTCTAAAGTAAGAAGCAGCTCCAAACTCTCACTGCCCCTCTGAATCTTTAGGAGGACTTTGTCCCCAATATTGTACTCGTCCAAAACGTTGGATAACTCTCTGCTGCTTCGTACCTGCCAAAAAAGAAAAAACACAAATTATGTAAATGAATTTGAAGATATTGTGTTTGACCTAAACTACCTTCAGTTTTTGTTCGGACCAAGCACTTTGGAATTTGGACAAAATCCAGCTGATGACTTTGTGTTTGAACAATTGGGATGGATTTAAACCTTCTGTTAGAACAAATCCAGCCATGACTTTGTACAATGGAGTTGCATGCATACTGTAAGCTTGGTACATTTATTGAAGGCCTAGAATTGTTTAGTCCACCGGGGCTACCAAATTAACAACCTCGAACAGTCAAGGTGGTTAATTTAATGGATTGGTTCAGACAAAAGTACTGGTAATGCATATAGGAATATGTATTTGCCAACGAAGTTTCATTCTGTCTTGTCCATATCTAATGGGACATTGGGGGAAAGAAATGGATATTTGATTAAAGAAAAGTAAGGACTCACCGGCTTGCCATCTACTGCAACAATGACGTCCCCAAGGATTATATTACCTGCGAAGCCTCGAGTGGTTGGAAGGAGTCCTGCCTTAGCTCCGAGGCTATTTGCAGGAACCTGTAAAACAATTTAGAGAAAATACAGGCAAGTGATGAATGATTAGAAGTTCTTTCCCTGATGAAAATTTAATTGCAGTATCTCATGGCATTAAATTAATTTCAGGAAACCGGCAATAGCTAATGCTTCAGTAAGGCCTAGTAGGAATGAGCAGATGTGACAAAGCTTCTTTATACCTGAAGAACAAGAGCGCCATTTCGAACATTAAGTTGATTTGCGACCAGTTCTGGGGCTATTTCCACCTTCAAACCAGCACGAACAACCTAACATGGTTGAACCACAAGCCAGTTGGCAATGATAATTATTGAGATGTCTATAGCTTTCTGACCAGCATAACGATGATATAAAAATCTTAACTTGTCAAACACTACATGAAAATCTACTTTCACTTAAAGACTCTGGGCCTTATCTTCATAATAGCCAAGAGAGCTTGGAGCAAAACTTCAGCAAAAAATCGTAACTGTAAAAAATCTCAAATGCAAACAAGCAGGCCCTTGAGTGTGAGAATATGACTATATCCAAGTAGCCATCTCATAATTTATATGCGAGAATAAAGGCTCCCACTCCCATCCCACCCACCAAAGATCAATCCTGGTGGATGGCTTTACTCCTCTTCAGCTTGGCCACTGAGCCAAGCAATAGAAAAAAAAAAAAAAAAAACCCATATCGAAGGCTTGATCAGGGTGTGAGGGATCAGGTTGCATGATATATTCACCTGACAACAAATGATCATAAAAATATGCGTAATCCACCACTTCGATCACTAGAGAAGCAGATTATTCAGACCAGTCAAATGACCAGAACTAACACCAAACTCATAAAAAAGAGGATTGAGTTTTTTACAGTTACATATTTTATTATGAGCCAGTGGCTGCACACCATGATCATTTTTTTAATTTCATGTTTTGAAACTCAAAACTACTTAAGGGTGCATTTGTGCACCGGTATCTCATGTTGAGGCACCTTCTCTTCACAAAAACAACCAGGGATCAATCCATGTCTGTAGGGCCGATGGTGAGGGACTTGGATAAAGGATGGGTGTGGGTGTGGGTATTTACTAGAGCCAAGGAAAAAAAAAGGGTGCTTTTGTGCACGCCAGTTTCTGATGAAACGGAAACACTCTTTCCAGTTTGTTTGCCTCTTAGGAGTTTGGTGTGGCTCATTTCATCGCAGAAAAATGGTGGAAGCAAGCATTTTTTTTTTTCCTTGCGACAGAGGAAAGTGCAGTCCAATCCCACTACCGCTTCTCTCTTTGGGATATCTGTTTTCACATAAGACGAAACACTGGTTCTTTCTTCCGTAGCACTACAACAAAAATCCCAAAGACTTTCCTTGGCTGGCTTCTGAATTAAGGACTAAAAGCCGAACATGATTTCACTAATTAACCAAAATTTGTTGTTTACTGCCAATAACTGACAGACAACTATACTGCAAGAATGGATACGGCAGAAAGAGAAATAACCACTAGAATTTTTGTTTAATTCTCCCAACAAAGAGTAAGATGAACTTATCAAAGGAGAAAGAGAGATTCTAAATGAACTCACTTTGCCATATCGGATCAACTGTGGTACTATCTTAAGCACTGTGGACGATGGGATGGCAAAACCTACACCTGCCGAGGTCCCTGCCATACCAACTATAATCTTTAGCAAATTAATAAAGTTATACAAATTGCTCGAAATACAAAGACATCCATTTCATGTGGAATCTATTTAACTGTAGACCATTAATAACATATCCTACATCCAATACAAGCTATAATTTGCATAGAGCACAGAGTATAATTCAACTGTTGCATCCTGAATGTGCTTGTGTTATTCAAAGATGGCATTTCATGGCACACAACATGTAACCCAAGCGCTCCAACCATAAGGAAACCAACATGATACATGCGCAACTTCTCTTAGCCAATTATAAATAAATGTCAATCAAGAAGTATCCACACACGTGTTTAGCAGCATATACAGCCAAGTTTCTACAGACAATTGCTCATGTAAAAAATGTCTAGCTAATAAAGTATTCAACTCACAGAGGATGTAGCATGCATACAGCAAACATATTCATTTCCGCTTTAGCGCCAGTGAAACTCTTGTCTCTTTCCTCTTTGGTGGTATTTGAAAGATTAAGGCTCCTCCAAGAGTTCTAGCTTTTGCCTGGTTGGCTATTTCAAGCTGTATTCGTAGGATGGATAATCTCCGGAAGCACAAGATGATTGTAGTTAATGGATGCCATACGTGTCTTAATGAGGCAGAATCGCTGGATCATCTGTCGTTTGCCCTCTCATTGTGGACCTCTACTCTTGATTGGTTTGACTATAATTGGATCTTGCCAAGCTGTGGAGTCTCTGTATCAGGCTTGGAGTTTGGAGGTGGGTTTGGTCAAGGCCGGATAATGTGGAAAGCTTCATTCCTCACAGTCCTATGGTTGATTTGGAAGGAGAGGAGTATGAGACGGTTTGAAGGGGGAGTCTTCTATGGAAGACATTATCCTGCACAACATTAAACTTCAAGTTGACGCTTGGGTTTCTATTTTTC
The DNA here is from genome assembly GCA_029852735.1 of Persea americana. Taxonomy (NCBI): domain Eukaryota; kingdom Viridiplantae; phylum Streptophyta; class Magnoliopsida; order Laurales; family Lauraceae; genus Persea; species Persea americana. Next base: position 58,119,032 of record CM056812.1, read on the forward strand.
CCAGCTTCAAAGGCAATTCAATAGATTCAATGATGTGTAGTTGGAAAGAAGTGGCCTTTTCAGCCACTTGTTGATCTCCTGCCCTCTCAATTTGGCCTCCTCATCCATCAGGCTTTCTCGAACTCAACTTTGATGGGAGTGTTGCTGGATGTGTTGAGAATGGGTCTTTCTCAAGCTTCTGGGTTGATTCTTCGTGTCAATCCAAGCCCAGGCCCATTTTGGGCCCAGTCATTATATCTTATTTAGTCAAAGACAACTATACATACTTAGTTTATAACGCAGAATGTTAGGATCTAGATAAGTTGAGATACTGATAATTGCATGTAATCAGGGTATTCAGCCCCTATATAATATGAGAACAGTCAACCCTCATGGGCACTACATTCAACATACCTTTTGAGTTTTCTTTCCATCTCTCTCAATGACATGGTATCAGAGCCTTGTCAAAAATTAGTGCTTCAGCTAATTTTTTATTCTTCAAGATCCAAGGAATTGTGGATTCTCCTAGTCATCTTCCAAGATCTGGAAGCCCTCCAGAGATCATATTTCCAACCTGATCGTCTTTGATCATCTCTGATCATCTCAGATTGAACGTGGCCCACCTGCGATCATCCTCTGCTACTCAGCAAAAGTAGCCCATATTGGTCGCCTGGATTTATACATACTTACGAAGATTTTCTCACGATTTATGGATCATCAGAGCACCCTGTCTTCCATGTGTGCGCTTCTTACTAGACTTTAGTAATGGAAAAACATGAGATTGCCCTGGTTTGCTTTGATGGAACAAATTATACCTCATGCGCCTTCCAATTTCAAATTTACTTGGAAGGAGAAGAGCTCTGGGCACACATTGATGGATCTGAACCTCAACCCGAGGAAGATGACAAGAAGATTTTAGCTTGGAAGCCGACGGGTGCTAAAATCAAAACCCGGTTGCTGGGGTATGTTGAATCACATTTTATCCTCAACCTAAAACCTTGCAAAAATGCCCGTGAAATGTAGGACTATCTTAAGAAGATTTATCAACAAGGCAATGTTGCTCGCCAGTTTCAATTGGAACTCAAAATTTCTCAATTCACTCAAGGCACCCAATCTATTCAAGAGTATTACAATGGCTTCCGTAGACTACGGTCCGAATATGATGAGATTAAGTTTGCCACGGTGTCTGCAGCACTCCTACCGGAATTACTTCCATTACAGCAAAGTAGTCATTGGGATCAGCTTCTCATGAAACTTTGTCTGGAGTTTGAGACAGTTAGATCAAACTTAATGAGTAGGGCTACTCTTCCTAACTTGGATGATTGCCTTCAGGAACTTCTGCAGGAAGAACAACATCTGGCTACTAAAACTACTCTGGAACAAAAGAGATCTGTTGAGACTCCATTTGCCTATGTTGCTACAACCAGACAATCTCCCTGTGACATCAGTAAAGTTCAGTGTCATAACTGTAAAAAATATGGTCACTATGCAAATCAATGCAATGCGAAAATTTACAGATATTGTAAGGCCACTGGTCATGTTATTGACAAATGACAGAAGAAGGCTTGCAATTCTACTTCCCGCAACTATGTGCAATCAGCCCCTGGTCCTTACACAGTGCTGCCAACTCCTACTGCTTACACAGTGACCACTCCACAATATGCCTCTTCTGACTTCAGTGGTACTCTGCAATATGAGTCATCCTCACAACCTGGTTCCGCATCACACTTTGCGTCCCCGACTCCTCTCACCCCTGAGATGGTAAACCAAATGATCATCAATGCCTTGGCATCCATGAACATCGCAGGTACTGATTCCCCTCTTACCAATACATGGTACTTAGATTCTAGTGCAAGTAATCATATGGCATCTTCACCCATAAAATTACAAAATGTCGTTTCTTACATTGGTCATCTCATTGTTCAAGCTGCCAACGGTAATCATCTTCCCATCACCTCTGTTGGTTATACCCCTGGCCCCTTACCACTAACCAATGTTTTAGTTTCTCCTCATCTTACTACTATTTTGGTTTCTGTGGATCAACTTGTTGAAAATAATTACAATGTCTCCCTTTTTTTCTTCTGGATGTGTTGTGCAAGACCAGGAGTCGGGGGAAGTGATCGCGAGGGGGCCTAAGCGTGGAAGACTTTTTTCCTTACCAATATCTTCAGTTGTTCAGAATAAAACTTTACATCAGTTATTTTTTTTTTTATTCAGAATAATTCTTGGTTGTGGCATAATCGACTTGGTCATCAGAATGCCTCTACATTGTCTACTTTATTTCAATCTGGATTATTAAATAAACCTATTGACTCTGCTTGTTTTGAATGTGATGCTTGTAAAGTAGGAAAGAGTAAAATTTTACCTTTTCCACACTCCACAACACAGAGCACTGCATGTTTTGACTTGATTCACAGTGATGTTTGAGGCATTGCTCCGACCCTTTCCCATAGTGATTTCAAGTACTTTGTAACATTCATTGATGACCACAGCAAATTTACTTGTATTTATTTATTACATTCGAAGTCTGATGTTCTTAATGCATTTAAATTTTTTGTTAACTATGTTGAAAACCAATTCTCCAAATGCATTAAAACTTTGCGCTCAGACTTAGGGGGAAGTATCCTTTTTAAACAATAGAGGAATCATTTCTCAGCGTACCTGTCCGTATACTCCACAACAAAAAGGAGCCGCGGAATGGAAAAACAAACATCTTCTTAATGTAACTAGAACTCTTCTGATTGAATCATCCTTTCCCCCTCATTTTGGACTGAAGCTCTCACCACAGCTGTCTATCTCATAAACCGCCTTCCATCACCTACCATTGCTCATTTCACGTCTCATTTTAAATTGTTTGGTCATCATCTTGTGTTTGATCACCTACATACCTTTGGCTGTATTTGCTTCGTTCATCTACCTCCCACAGAAAGAACGAAACTAATAGCGCAATCTCGCAGGTGTGCCTTTTTGGGTTATGCCACAAATCAAAAAGATTTTGTTTGTTATGATCCCATTGGTCGTCGTATCAGGGTTTCCTGAAATGTTATTTTCTTTGAAAATCAATATTTCTCCCAAATTCACATGGACTATCCTCATCCATCTTCACCAGCTCTCTTACCCGGTTTTTCGGATCAAACAACTACTACTCGGTTTAATCCTGCTTTTATATATCACCGACGGGAAAAACATACCATTGCAGATGGCCGCCCTACTGATCCTCCACGGGCAAATGGTTCAACACCTACTCATGCCTTGCGTCGCTCCACCAAAAATTCTAGACCGCCTAAGCGGTATAGATTTAACCATACTTCTTTAATGACCACCCTAGCTTCTGTCTCTATCCCAAGTTCGTATTTGCACGCTGTACACCAAGATTGCTGGAACCAGGCCATGAAGGAGGAATTGGATGCACTGGATCAGAATCACACCTGGGATATTGCGGAGTGTCCTTTAGCAGTTAAACTCATTGGTTGCAAATGGATCTACTCGATCAAACTTAAATCTGATGGGTCCTTGGATAGACACAAAAGCTCGACTTGTGGCACTCGGAAACAGACAAGAGTATGGCATTGACTACGAGGAAACGTTTGCACCTGTGGCAAAAATGACATCTATTAAGTTACTTCTCACCATTGCTGCATCTAAATCTTAGCCGTTATACCAAATGGATGTCAAAAATGCATTTCTCCATGGGGATCTACAAGAAGAAGTCTATATGCGTATCCCACAAGGCGTCTCCTCTCCCTCCAAGCGGTCTGTCTGTCGACTGCGCAAATCTCTTTATGGTCTAAAGCAAGCTCCTCGAGCATGGTTCGAAACCTTCAGAGGTCGCTTATACGAAGGTGGCTTTACTCAGAGCCCTTATGATCCATCTCTCTTTCTATGCCACACATCTACTGGGGTTACGGTGCTTCTGGTATATGTTGACGATATTATTATCACTGGCACGGATGCTAGTATGATCAAATCTCTCCAAGATTTCCTCCGGCATTACTTCCATATGAAGGATTTGGGCCCTTCGCATTATTTTTTAGGCTTAGAGGTGCATCAATCTCCCAAAAGTCTATTTGTTAATCAACACAAATACACATCAGACCTTATCGAGTTGGCTGACCTCCATGATTCTTCGCCTATTGATACACCTGTAGAGGTAAATCTTAAGCTGAGTAAAGATAATGGCAATCTTCTTCCTGATCCTCATACCTAACCGGCGCCTGGTGGAAAGTCTTGTCTATCTCACCATCACTAGACCTGACATATCCTACGCTATTAATCTTGTGAGCCAGTTCATGACCGCTTCTCGACACCTTCATTTGACAGTTGTGAAGCGCATTATCCGCTATCTGCTAAGAACTGTCCCTCGTGGTTTATTTTATCCAAAGGATAATCCTCTTCATTTGACCGCTTATGCGGATGCTGACTGGGCAGGCTGTCAAGACACACGTCATTCTACTACTGGTTGGTGCATGTACCTTGGAAATTCATTCGCTCATTTCTTGGAAATGCAAGAAACAAGAACATGTATCCAGATCTTCCACGGAAGCTAAATATAGGGCAATGTCTTCTGCTTGTTCTGAGATCTTATGGCTATGGGGACTTCTTTCGGAACTTGGGTTCCCTGAAACCTCTCTTGCTTCATTGCATGCCAACAATACTGGGGCTATCCGAATCACTGAAAATCCCGTCTTCCATGAACGTACCAAACATATTGAAGTTGACTGCCACTTTATTTGGGATGAATACAAGCGGGATGTGATTAGTCTACCTCATGTCCCTACAGAGTTTCAGTTTGCAGATATCTTCACAAAGGGACTTTCTCGGCCTCGAAATCAATTTCTTATTTCCAAATTGCTGCTTTATGACTCCCAACATCAATTTAAGGGGGGGTGTCAATCCAAGCCCAGGCCCATTTTGGGCCCAGTCATTTTATCTTATTTAGTCAAAGACAACTGTACATACTTAGTTTGTAAAGCAGAATGTTAGGATCTAAATAAGCTGAGATACTGATAATTGCATGTAATCAGAACATTCAGCCCCTATATAATATGAGAACAGTCGACCCTCATGGCATTGCATTCAGCATACCTTTTGTGTTTTCTTTCCATCTCTCTCAATGACACTTCAGGCTCTTCTAAGCCACCTTGACATTTGACCGATGCTATGGAGGAGGTTATAGATTTTAGCTTCAGATCTCAATGTCCCCTTCTTGCACGTGAAGAGGTCAATCATCTCAATGGCTGATACTCTCACCAAGGAGGGAGTTGGGAGGATAAACATGGTCATCGACATCACCCCTTGAAAGATAACTTTACTTTTTGGAGGTTTTTGGTTTCCTTTCCATTGTTTTTAGATTTTTTTTCCCTCAAAATCCGTGTTCTATGCTGCTTAGCTTTTTAAGCAGATATCTAAAAAACTTAAGGGTCACAAAAGAAAGATCAAGGTATGGAGCAGGGAGGTAAGCAAAACTGATCTAAATAGTGAGGCTTTTTTTTTTTTTTTCCTTTTGGGGTGCGTGCGTGCGTGCGTGTGTGTGAAAGGTATCTTGTGAGTTGTGAGGAATTATCCAAGGAGATAGAGGTGTGAGACAAGGTTGAGGAAGAAGAGTATGACTATTAAATCAGGAAACAGTGAGGAGTGAAGATGGTAAGTTGTGGGACCTTAATAGCGTGGAAGAGGTAATGTGGCAGCAAAAATCTATGGCACTTTGGCTCAAAGAGGGTGATATAAAATTAGAAGGATCAAGATTTTAATTGTCTAGCGAATATGAGATACAAAGTCACTAGAAATGGTCAGAGGTTCATTGATAGGCCGAAAGAAGACAAGGATGAGATAGCCTAATATTTCGAAGAGTTCTATTCTAGCAAAAATTTTCATAGGCAGATGCTTGATGGGTTGGTGTTAAAGAAATTTTGTATGAACTTCGGGTGTAGCTGGAGAGGGAGTTTGAGGCGGAGCCAAAGCCTTGGCTGATTATGATGGAGACAAAGCTCCAAGGTTGGATGGATTCAATTTCTCTTTTATAAGTGTGGGTTGGGAATTCCTCAAAGATCTTGTGAGAAGGATTGCTATTTCAAAGTATGGTGAGTATGATCAGCATTGATTCCTAAATCGGTTCCTAGGCACCAGGTGTCAGTCTCTAGGTTGCCATTGCTAGTGCGAAGGATGTATCTAAAGTTAGAGGAGAGGTGTAGAGTAGAGGGGTGGGCTTTAAAGTTGGGGAACGGAGGTTTGTCCCTTTTTTGCTTGATGAATGATTAATCTGTTTGTTGTTAAGTCATTTTCCTAGATGGTTTAGGTTGGTCTCGATATTAAAAATCCTCAATTAAAGAGTGTTATTTGTCTATAGGGAGTAACGTGTCTTGGGCAGTATCTTTTAGGAGAGTCCTTCATATGAGGTAGATGAGTATGAATCATTGTTAAGTTTGCTTTCTAACTCTTCAAGATGGATGTATATGGAAGCATTTAACATAAGGGAAGTTTTCTCCGAAGTCCTTCTATATGACCTTGGAGGATTTTTCCAGTCCCCAGTCTTTAAGATGCGCGGGTTTGGTTGGCTTAGCCCCTCCGCAAGTGGAGACTTTTAGTTTTTACTGGCTAGTGGTAATGAGCAAGTTGTCCGTGGCAGATAATCTAAGGAGGAAGGGTATGACTTTGGATAATATTGTGGACACAAATTCACTTTGTGGAAAAAGTGGAGACAATTTTTTTTTTTTTTTAATGGCTACTTTCATTAAAGAAAAGCAAGCAGTACAAGAGAACTATACTGACAAGTTGAAAACCGAAAGGAAACCAAGAAAACAGGCGAACAAGAGACACCACCAAAGAAGGAAAAACAAGGAAACAGAAACCAAGAAAAGACACGACAATCCGACATTTAACCCAGCAACTTCTTTCCAATTTAGCAAGATTTGGTCCACTGAGATGCCATGGAAAATTGGATTTATCAACACCCAGCTTGCTATGGAGAATTTAATCCTTTTGCACAGAGATTCATAGTTCTTCTTCACCCCTTCAAAGCATATAGCATTCCTTTCCTTCCAAAGGGACCAAATAACTGAAAGGAAGGCTACATTCCACATTTCCTTACCTCTGGGGTGGGTAAGAGGAGGCTTCCAGGATGTGAAGAGATCTTGGATGGATTTAGGAAAAACCCAACTATAGGAAAACCACTTTAGAACCGAAATCCAAACCATCTTGGCAAATCTGCAGTTTAGAGTAAGGTGATCTACAGTGACACCGCCTCCTCGTCCAAGCACATGGGGCTGGCGTTCACTATGATCTTCCCTCTGCTTCTGAGATTGTCCATGGTTAGGATTTTCTTTTGAATGGCTATTCATCCAAAGAAAACCACTCTTGGCAGGGCTTTTATTTTCCAGATGCAAGCAAATGCATTCCTTGATGTCCCCCGCTTGGAAATTGCTGAGAAAAAGGAGGAGACAGAGAAAGATCCATCTTTAGAAGTGCTCCACAGTCTCACATCCTCTCCATTCTCTGGAATAGATATGCCATTTAACAAACCCAAAAGGGAGGCTAACTGGTTTTCCTCAATCTCCTTCAGGTTCCCCCTAAATGTAGAACCCCACACTATCTTGGCTTCCAATCCTTGCTTGTCGAGATAATTTATAATTCTGGCTTCTTTATCCAAGGCACATCGGAACAAGTCTGGAAAGAGATCTGCCAATGGGGTGTTGTCCACCAAAACATCCAGCCAAAATTGGATCTTATCTCCAGAGCATACTTGATATCTAATATTCTTCATGAAGCTTGCTTTAGTAGAGGTGATTCCCTTCCATAAGGCTGAAACTTTATTGTTCCTTCTTTAGCCTCTCATCCATTTCTCACTCTTCCATCTTTAGCCAATATTAGTTGTCTCCATAGACCTCCTGATTCATTCCCTAGTCTCCACATCCATTTACACAATAAGGCTTGATTCATCAGGCTTATTGATCGGAAACCTAATCCCCCTTCAAGCTTAGGCTTGCAGATAGTTTTCCAATCCACCAGGTGGAATTTTTTCTCCATACTTTTGCCATTCCAAAGGAAATCTTGCTGCAACTTTTCTATTCGGTTGGCAATTGAAGCTGCACATTTAAAGATTGGCATGTAGAAAATTGGAAGACTAGATAATACTGACCTTATGAGAGTCACCTGTCCTCCAAGCAATAAATTATTAGCTTTCCACGTTGTCAGCTTCTTTTCCATTCTTTCCACCACCGGTATCCATAGAGTTTTGTCAGCCATCTTCGAACACGGGGAGTCCTAAGTAGGTAGTTGGGAGGGATCCCACTCTACATCCCAGAATATCAGCCAACTGAGTCATCTTAGGTTCATCCACCCTTATGCCAATCAGTTCTCTTTTGAAAAAGTTGATTTTAAGGCCCGATACAGCTTCATAGCATATCAAGATAGCCTTCACATTTTTAACTTGATCTTCATTGGCTTCACAAAAATTCAATGCATCATCCGCGAATTGAAGATGGGAAATGGGATTTACATCCGCTGCCACCTTGATGACTCTAATTAATCCAGCGCCTTCCGCCCGTTTCATCATCCTACTCAACGCCTCGGCTACCAAAAGAAACAGGAAGGGCGAAAGGGGGTCCCCTTGTCTCAGGCCCCTATGCGCCTGTAGGAAGCCCTTTGGAGTCCCATTTATCATTATGGAGAGGCAGGTAAAGGAGACACATTCATGAATCCACCTTCTCCATTTGGTGCCAAATCTCATTCTACCAAGGAGGTACTGAAGGAATCTTCAATCCACTCCGTCAAAGGTTTTTTCCAAGTCCAGGTTACAAATTAGAGCAGGGGTCTTATCCTTGCTTCTTGAGTGGATGCATTCGTTCGCTACAAGGACACCATCCAAGATTTGCCTCCCTTTAACAAAGGCTCCTTGCTCCTTAGATATTATACCGAGTAACACTTTCTGAAGTCTTCCTGCCAGAGGCCCAGAACCTTAGCCAGAATATTGTAGACACTTCCAATAAGGCTCATGGGCATACTGATTTTTCTTGGTGCTAGTTGTTTTGTCAAAGTGGAGACAATTAAACACTTATTTCTTGACAGAGAACTCACTTCGCATTTTTTGTGTATCTTTTTCAATAGGTGTGGGCTCTCATGGTGCATACTGATTTCTCTTAATGATTTGGTCGAAGCTTGGAGGATGGAACCGTTTCACTGTTGGTTTAATGATGTGCTGCATACCATATGCAATAATCTGATCTATTCAATTAGAGAGGAGCGAGAGGATATTGAGGAGCACATCATCTTCTATTAATGCTGTGGTATTAAGGCCGGTTAAGTGGTTTGTGGTTAGGGAGGAGTTTGCTAATGTGAAGCTTGATGATATTCTTTGCCATTAGGGTGTTTGCACAAAATTTGGTCCAACTAAGGACAGAAAGTCAGAAACATTGTCTCCTCATGATACTCTAAAGTTTAATGTCGATGGCGCGGCCAGGGGTAGGTCAGGCAGGTATCGGAGGAGCTCTTTGCAATTTCAAAGGGTACAACTATTTACCCTCTCCAACCATGTGGGAGTTGGAGATTCCAAAGAAGCCGAGGAGCTAGTTCTTTTGGAAGCTCTTGGATTCTATAGTGGACTGGTGCATCCAAGAGAAGTTGATTGGAGAATGATTTGCTCAATGTTATTTCATGGGTGAATTTTACTTAATAGAGTGAATGGAAATTCCAGTTCTTCAATGACATCAAATCAAATCTTTGTCTTCATCCTTCAGGTGGTTTTTAGTCATGTCAGGCGGACCACAAACAGTATATGGTGTATGCTTCAGCCAAACAAGGGGTTGATAGGACCTCTGCATTGGCTGCTTCTATTGTGTGGTTTTTGTTGGTGTTAGCTACAACGCTCTTATACCTTTGCTTCTTTATGCTTTTGTTTTTGGGTTGCTTGATGTATGGACCTTTCTCTTAATTGATTAATTTTTACAGTTACTGATCAAAAAGAAAAAATAATGAAAGGAACTTATTTGGTAGCTCAGTCATACTCCCATTTGTGACATGATGGGACACATCTGAAGGACTATTCATTTTCAAAGTTCTTGCAGTTACATCCATTCACGATTTTTTATTCAAGTTTCTAATGGCTGTACACGGAGAAAATAGGCAATGAAAGTCAGGCAAAACAAAGCACGTCTATGCTTTTCACTGCTAACTAAAGTCAAGTTTTTCCTTGTATATGCTACAAACACCAAACATAGACCCAACTTTTGACATTTAAGTGAACTGAAGAGAATTTTCAAATTAAGGAAATGAATAAATGAAAGAAAATTGCTTAGAGTTTCTTTACCTGTCTGAGTAAATATTGCTGTGTTAATCCCAATTAAATTCCCCTTTGAGTCCAGCAAAGGACCGCCACTTCAAGAACCACCAAAATAAGAATTAATAAGATGCAAAATTATGCAGGTAAAAACATCAATACACAGTACTATCTTGCAATTTATAACATTTATTGAGATAATGAACCCCAGTTTAACAATCCTAGCTAAGCCTTTTAATATAATTCCCCAAAAATTTTATTTAAATGAATGCAAATGAGGGAGAGGGGCATCCACAATATGATATACTTTGTTGAAGCTTAGTGTGATAAGACTAACATCTGACAGTACGATATAGTGCATAGAACCTTAGGAAAAATAGTTGCAAGAACTTATCAGTAAATAACTAGGTAGCAAGGAAGTGGACAGAGAACCAAACGAGAAGAGTCTGTAAAAATGAATGTACAATCCCAGATATTTACATTTATTTCCAATTTGTTCGAAACAACTTTTGGGGGCACTGCATGGACCAGAATTAGATTTGTGCGGCATACCTGTTTCCTGGATTGATGGCAGCATCTGTCTGTATGCCACCAGCAATTGTAACTCCAGTTTGACTAAAAATTTCTCGATTTAATCCACTAACAACTCCAACAGTTAAAGTGTGGTCAAAACCAAATGGATTTCCAATTGCTAAACACTGCTGACCAACTCTTAGAGCAGATGACTGGCCCACCTTGATTGGCCTCAAAATGTATTCAGAAGCTTCCACCTAACAAAATGGAGCCGAGACTAAAATAATGATATATTACAAAACAATTAACAGAAAATATCCATGTCATGTTTGTAACAAAGGGAACTAAGACTTAACACTTGCTACATGCATGGGAAGCAACATATATTTTCTAATTACAACTTCTTGGCCAGATCACATTATCAGTAAGGGGCATGTCAGTGAATCAGACAGTAAATATATGAGACCTCCCATCAAAGATAAGAAGCATTTTGGTGACTAAGCATTAATAAAGCTTATTGACATCATTTAACACCCATTTCATAGTTCATAAATTAGCAGGGAGATAAACATCTACCTTCAAGACAGCAAGATCCTTAGCACGGTCTGCACCAATCAACTTTCCCTCAAAAGTCTTTTGCAACCTTTCAACAACAATCAGAAATATTGGATTCCACTACAAGCATGCATAAAGATGACAAGTACCTCATAAATAAAAGAAACTACATTATCCATAAACATCACATTAATTTTTCAGCAGTCAATCCAATACTTAAATCCTCACCCCTCAGAGGCAAGAATGTTCACCCGTGCAACAACTTGGCCAGGGCCCGGATTTCTTGAAAGAGCATTACCAACCACTGGATGAAATGAAGATAAAGAATGGTCAAGTCACAGCATATCCATCATTCTCAGTATCCAGAAAAAGCTCAAAAGATATCATGCTACCCACCAACATTAGTACACCCAACAACTATGCTAAAAACTATCAAGACATGTTCCGCTAAATATAATTTCTCCTTAACATGATCTGGCTAACTGTTTCAAAGGGGAAAACCTGACCTAACTTTTCATCAATAAGCCCACAATAAATTGAATAATAAGCGACTCTTAAAGAACAAAAATGCCTCACAGAATTTCTTCGCATTGATTAGTCAATAAAAAAGAATCGTAGTGGATGTATGCTTGTCAATTGGAATGAAAGCTTGAAAAGATTTTCTTTGAAGGTGCATGATAAAAACATGTCTACCTCGTTGGCACTTACCATGATAATTTGTCACAATGTGTCCCTGTCCATCCCAAACTACTCCAGAACCATTTCCTTCAGGAACCTAGCTCATGCATTTACAGAGAAGATGTATAATACTATTATTAGTCACTAAACCTTTAATATGAGAGAATACTAAGAGTTAATGCACAAAATGGCTTGATTATACAAAAATTTATCCAAACTAGGAACATTCCTTTTCATTTGTATGTCAGCCTGGAATCGTCTTGAAACTACATAATATGAATTGCAGGTAAAATATAGACTTCCATAAATAAATAATAGAAAAAAAAAACTGAAATCACAGATAGAAAGCAGACCTCAACAACGCCACTTATATTAAGTTGAGGGCGCAATGTTACATCAAATAGATTGACGACAGAGTATGTGTTCTTCTCAAAAAGTTTGACGATCCTTTCCTGCCAAGCAGACATGAATCAAATTTACCTGCCAGTAATGAACATGCAGGCATATAAACTACAGAGATGAAAACCATGAAATAATAATTCAGACAGAATAAACATGAATATACTATCTGAGAACCAACCTCAGAAGGGAAAAGGGTCTCAGAGGGGTAAACAGCTGGAGCCACTTTCTCAATTGTCACAGATGGATCACCCAAAGCAAGAGCTGCAAATGAAAATAACATAGAAGCGATGTACATAGCATGCATGAACAAGCATTAATGCAATACCACATAAGAGTAGCACACACAAAGAAGATCTAATTCACTGGGATGCACGTGTAGACATATAAAAGAACATACATAAAGACAATTAACATAGAGAAATGATGCATGCAGACAACACTATGGCGCCAGGCGGCTGTAATCTGATTTAAACCCGCAAGGCCCACATTTGTTTGATCCAAATCACACACCTTCCTAGGTGCAGGCAATGTCCCGAATTTCACTAGAATTGGATTGGTATACACTGCTAGTTTGATCATGTGTAGAAAACATAACTATATATTTCAGACATCAATCCAATGGTGTGTATTGCTTTCATAGGAGTGAAATTTGGGATAGTGCCTGCACATAGGTTGGAGGACGTATTTGTAAATGAATAAGTTTCAAGGGCTCTTATGTAATTGTTAGAAATCACAAGGGCATTTGTAATTTCTGAAAGTATGAGAAATTAATAAATAGAGATGGTTCGCCCAACCCTAGAGGGTACGACCAACTCCTCCTTTTCTCCCAAATCCTCTTCCTCTTCTCTTTTGCTTCTCTTTTCTAGTCTAGGGTTTTTTTCTGATATCTCTTGGAAAGAAAAAAAACCTAGCTTGCTTAGCAACGAGGAATTTAACTATGGGGAGCTATATGATTTGGGTGATTTGCATGAAACAAAAATGGGCCCTGCAAAGGATTAATCAGATTACATCTGTCATCCCTTATCATTAGTAAACGGCAGTACGAGATCCTTTCTCATTGGTATATATATGTCTATCATGTGTGGTGGGGCATATATACAAATCCGCAAACATATATACACATAGCTTCATACACCAAAGAGCAATACTCCATTAGCTTTATGCTATTTTGTGGAAGCTTTGGCTAGAAAGGAATAATAGAATTTTCCACAGTAAAAGTAAATTAGTAGTTGAGATTGATCTGTCCATTCTTTGGGTTGTCTCGGAATGGGCAAGTAATGTGTCTCAATTTCTTGGAGTTCCTTTGAAAGATCTTCATTGATCATGGGCAGCTTGTATTGAAGGGGGAAGGCATAATAAAATGGTGCCTAAAATCAGTTGACTTTCTCTTTCAGAAGGTCTCTTAAAGCTGAATTTTGATGGTAGTTATATTAATCAAATTTGCATAGGAGGAATAGGAGATGTTATACAGGATTGGTCAGGTCAGGTTGTGAAGAATTTTTTAGGTCCTATTAATTCTTTGGATGCTAATGGTTCTGAAGTTTCTGCTTTATTGGTGGGTTGTTGAGAATTGTGGAGGTTGGGTCGTTATAATGCTAGCATTGAAGGAGATTCTTTTTCTTCTATCTAGTGGGGGCCAGGAAAATCTTCTTTCCCCTGGAGATTGGCAGATCGGGTGTAGGAAGTGCAAGATATTTTTTCTCAATTGCATCTTACTTTTAACCATGTCTTGCGAGTTGCGAGAGGCAAATGCTATTGTGGATGGTCTTGCTAGGGAAGGAGTTTTTCGGTTACGCGTTTTGTTTTGATGTTTAATTTTGTCGTTTGATTTCTTTATTTATTTATTTTTTGGTTGTTTCCCTCTTCTTCTTCTTCTTCTTCTTCTTCTTCTTCTTCTTCTTTTTTTTTTTTTTTTTTTTCAAATCAATTCACTGTTATAAAAAAAAAAAAAAACCCTACTCCATAACCTATGGAAGTTCAAATTATGCAAGAATAGAAGTGAAGCCCATATTTTATAGTTACAGAAATTTAAAGTTATAAGATCATGGATTTTTCTTTTTGTTTCCTTTCTTTATTTAAGATATTGATGGATATTGGCAAACAGAAATTGAAGGGACACTAGTTACATGATGTCCACCAAGATAGTGGACCAGAAAACTAAATAAGGCTTCTATCACGAAAATGTTGAGGCACTTGATATACATGTTATGTGTGGACCCACATCTATGCAGTCCCACATGACCACACACACATGCACAAGCACTCATGCAAAAAGATTCGTTTCCTGGAAGGCTTGGACTATGAGAAATTCTAAACAAGGTTTCCCATATGGGGTTAAGGTTGTTGGCATAAGTATTTCCTATTGGAAGCCAAGACTCCCTGATGGATTAGGAGTGTTTAAGGGATCGTTATTTGTAATGTCCTGAGTCACCTGGGCCCCAGCATTAGCATGGCCCAGGTGGGACCCTTAGATGTTTATTTATTTCTTTGTATTAGAAGAGTTACAAGTGAATTGGAATTGGGAAAGAGTTGTAATCAACTCAAACTGAGTGTGGTGTACGTGTGGCCTTGTGAGTAGGACTATATGTCCAAGTTGAGTAGAACTCAACTTGTAGCTTGAGTAGAACTATAACTCTATTGTTTATATAACAAACCAACGACCCTTGTGTGGTATCATAGCCTCCTTCATTCCTTTGCGAGATAATTTGAGAGAGAAAGTTGGGTGGTTGGAATCCAGGAGAAGAAGAAGGCAATCACTGAAGGAGCGATCAACGGATGTCCTATTCGCCCCCTCACATCGCTAATGCAACGATCACGTACCAGAGGTGAGTGAATCTTCCTTAATTATTTCAATCCATGATTTGGTTGATGAGTTAGATGCTTGAGGAACTCAGATTTTGTGGAAATGCTATTTGTTTAAATAGTTCAACGACAATCGACACACCCAGACTCTGGGTTGTGGTAGAAAAGGATGATTTTGTTGGTGGAATAGGAGAGTTTGAATTTCCCTTGGTAATCTTGCCTTGGATGATGGTTCATGTGGAAAGAAGAAGGTCGGATGATGAATCTGTGCAAATTCTGCACTACTGTTTCTCTTTCACATGAGGAGAATTTCTCACGTCAGGGGTTGTGGGACACCCTGGCCCACTGTATGGTTGATTTGGCCCATGGAGCAGGGGAGACATTCCTAGTCGACCAGGGAGGTCATGGACCCATGGGAGGTGGGCCCTGTTTGGGCCACCATCTATTTGATTTGTGCAGCAGAGACGTTAATTTGAGGAAAACAGGGCAGATGGTCTACATCTGCTGTGGGACCTAGCAGTGGACTTGATCCAAGATCAAGACCCCACATCTTGAAGGGGACCCAGGGGTGACCTGGCTGGTGGTGGTCCCATGTGGAGTGGGCCCCATCTGCCCCATCATCTAGGATCTTCAATGCTGGCCAGCGTGTGATACATTCATGAACTTTCAGTTACTGTTAGAGCTGTGGGACCCAGTAAAGATAATTGAATGGTAAATTTAAACTATTTGTATTCATGTGGGGCCCTGGGGGACCCTAGGGAGAATTCCTGATCATGCATTAGATCAGTGGGACCCACTGCACCTTATGCCAAGATGTTTTAGGCGTGGATTGCTTGTTCTGTGTGTGTAGTTGAGGTCTGGGAGGAGTCCATAACCTGAGACAGCCCTGGACTGTGCATGCAACTACAATATAAATTCCCCACTTAGAAAAATTAAGGTTTTATGTACTCTATAATAGATGGTATGAACTGTTTTGGGATGTTGGCATGTTCTGTCAATTTGTGTAATATTCTATGAAGGTGGGCCACTCCTATATCATTCTTTAACTGTTATGATCAGAAGTGGGGCACTAATCTAATAAGGACTTGTATGAGACTGGTTCCACACTACTAAATGTTAATACTATGATTTATATTTAATGTGGTATGTATGGAATGATTGCTGGTGTACTTGGAATTATTAGTACACATGAAAAGATGGATTGATATGCTAATTCATTGTGTTAGACATGGTGTTCAGACCATGTGGGTCATGGAGGCCGTTGTCCTTGGTCGATGTGAATGATGAGACGGGGCAATGGTGGCCGGTATACCTGTATCTGATATGCCTTGGTGGCATTGTAATGTGCATGGGGCACGAATATGTAATTGGATGAACTTTTAATTGTATTTGACTTGTTAATTTAGACTTGTATGTATCATGACATGTTCAATGCTATTTGTGTAATTAGGAAAATTCATTCACTAGCGATACTGATATTGTGTTGCCCCTTCAAGTAATCTTGTTGCTGAAGGGCCTAAGCAGAATGACGTTCAGTACATAGATTTCGGCATGCGTGGCTGAAGGGAGAGAACGAGAAACATTCAAATCATTGTTAGAGAGATTAGCTCTTGTTTTAGGAAATCTATTCAATGTTATAGAACATTATTGATTTGAGTCAGGACATAGGAATTTTGATCATTCAGAGATTATTGATGTTATTGACTTTTTATAAATTAATTGGAATTATAGTTTGATTTAAATGCCTAACTCCTTGTGAGAATTATTTGATGAATGTATGGTAAATGTTGCCAAGTTATCACGATCTGGAAATCCGATAGGGCTCGGAATTTGGGTCATGACATTATTAGTATAGGAAATACATGGTTGGTCCCTTTTAATCATGAAAAGGGAAGCCATCAACCCTGTAAAATGGAGAGGTATAAAGGAGAAGATCCAAACTAGGAAAAGGAAGATCCTAATCAGTAAAGATTAATGGCTCAAGTGAAACGTTCAAGTATCCATTACAATAGGGCTTCAAGTAAGAACTATTTGTTGTTTCTTTACACTGCTGTTTATAATCTATTTGCACGTTGTTTTGTGATCATAGATATTCTCTCTAAGCATGAATCAATGCTAATTGCTAACAATACAAACATATATACATAAATGAGGCATAGATCTCCTAAGCGAGATAGTGACTGAGTGAGATCCTAGTGGGTCCCATAGGGATGTGGGGTAAGTATGGAAAAGGATCAGAGATGGGTGAGGTATATCAGCCCCAAAACCCCCCACCCCCACAAAAAAGAAAAAAAAAGTTGAATCGAACGATAGAATGTCTTACTGGTTCATACTATTCGAATGGGTCAAGATGGATCTAGTGGCAATTCAGGGGAGGAGGAAAATAGTCTTCCTCAGGAGATCATTTGTGTGTCTAGTTCCTCCTTTGATGCCCTTCCCTTGCCAACAAATACACCTATGAATTAGTCAAATATTTGGACTAGATTCCCTACCCAAAGCTTTAATTTCATCAAGCACATAATAAACCTTTATTGTTCTTTTGTCTCACCTTTTGCCAAAGAGATTATATTCCTTGACTCCTATGCAATAATTGGGCCCTCAAATCACCAATACCAATGAAGCATGAAAATGTCAAGAAAGTCTTCCCTTTATCATTCTTAATGGTTCCCCCAACTGGGAAGGACCCTGATTCCCCACTGAGAAGGTTTTTTTTTTTTTTTATAACATTCCCCACTGAGCTTCTATACATATTAAAGTTGTATTCTCCAGCAAAGGAGGGGCCATCCCTCTGGGTCATAGTTTTGAAATTTGGAATCGTATCGTAAATCGTTCATACCTATGAATCGAATAAAATTGTGAATCGTAGGATTTTTTCTTTTTTAATAAAAATAAAAAATAATTACAAATTAAAAAAATAAAAAGGTAGTTATTCATAACCATCCAATTTCTCATTTATAGCAGCATATATAGAATGACAAATAAATCTATCATACAATCATGTCAAGAACATCATGATATATATTAATACGTTTAAGATATCAATATATATGTTGTTATCTTTAAATCAAAATATAGAAGTAAAAATCCAATAATAAATCAAAATATAAAACTACAAATAAAATCCAAACCATCATTTTACACAGTAGGATATCTCTGGAAGTTAAAAAAGTGTTCATGAAGAATAAAAAAAAAAAAAGATTTAAAAAAAAAAAGATTTAGACAAACACCATATGTACAGTCGAACGCTTTAATAAAATACAAGTTCTTTATTTATCTCTAAAACCTCCCCAAAGCCGTGAATATTCTTTAGAGGTTTTGAAGAGGTTTTGTTAACTACTTAATAACTTTAAAAGTAAAAATGCTAAAATAAAGAAAAAAAAAGTTAAAACATTGTTCATATTAATTTAGTGGTTGTAGTTATTCTCGCTCAGCCAAATCGCTTAAATCATATGATTCGGTGAAACGAGTATTGAACCGTAAGATTCACACCTGAATCCTATGATTCATTTGTAAATGGGATTCGTTGCATAGATACGAATTGTTTTCCTCAAGATTCGGGATACAAAACGTAGGATTTTGATAACTAAGCTCGGGCTAACTTTTATCAAGCCCATGGACCATCAATTGAAACCACTACAATGAGAATTTTATCCTTGGCAAAGACACATGCCCAAGGATATCCTTTTCCTTTATGTTTTCTTTTGTTCCTCAAATAAACTCTAGAAGGAAGCGCAAGTGGTTACATTTTCCATAAAATTTGTGCTTCATACTTGGACCTAGAAAACACCGTCCATGAGGGACAGAAAGGAAGTGGGTAAGACATATGATTTAGACGAGGGTAAATGATAAGTACCACAAATGATGAAGGAAGTTACAATGCACAAGAAAGATGATCCGCAAGTTTTCCTCCCTCGGACTTACAAAACAAATGTTGGCAGCGCAACATTTGCAGGATGTCAAGTGATCAAGGATTTTGTTTAAGTATTCCTTAACTTTGAAGGGGAAGGAACAAACTACCTTGCGGGGAAAAGGAGATGAAAGTTTTTATCAAATTTAGGAATATATGAATTTTCTTACAAAGATAATTGACTATTCTTCCAAAAAAAAGGGGGGATGTCAAACAAGAAAGTTACAAGATGGACTACATGGATCCGCCTCCAAACCCAAGTCCAAAATCGATTTGGATCCACTAGCTTATATCTAATTGTTAGATTGTATATCCTCACTCCTCAATCAAGTGGATGATGTAAATAAATTCTTTTATTATCTTTATTGATATATATTTTCATGTTTGTATTAATGAGATGAATGCCATTTGATTGGTGGTTCACATGGTTAATACAAAATACCATTCAAAAAAAAAAAAAATTTAATACAAAATGACATGATTGTTCATGAAATGAACAAGAGCCCTTAAGTATATTAAATGTGATCCATGTGTGTGGATGAGATTCACATGTAGGAGACATTGATCACAACTCTTCTACTTGAAGCATTTCACAACCAGTGATGAGATTGGGCATCCCATCTGAAAAGGTTGTAGCACTGCAATTACTATGAGATGGT
Organism: Persea americana; assembly: GCA_029852735.1. NCBI lineage: Eukaryota > Viridiplantae > Streptophyta > Magnoliopsida > Laurales > Lauraceae > Persea > Persea americana. The sequence goes on from CM056812.1 coordinate 58,138,797, forward strand.
ATGGTTTGTCTCGACCATCAGAATGAAAGACTCTAAATTGTTGTGCTACTGCATTGGATGTACTGAAGGACCAAGAGTAGCACCTTATGCAAAACACTGTCTTTAATTAAGGAATGCTCTCATAATTTCCAAGTAATAGGCTCTCAATCCTAAGAGAGTAATGGACTCAAGTTATTGCTATAAATTTACTTTAACTTACCATTGAGTGAGGCCAACTGTAAGTCAATACCTCAATATCTTGGGTAGATGATGGTGGAAGGGGCGGACCCATGCTTTGGGTACTGGATGCGGCCTCCCAAGGTAAATTTTTATACTACTAATTTAAACTGCCATGGGAAACATCAGTAAATGTTAAGAGTTCCTCAAACAGTCAGTTGAGATGCCCCACCCCTTGTATACGTTGCCCCTTGAAAACTCTTCCCACGACAAGTCGCCCCATGTACGCTCTTCCCACCACACGTTGCCCATTTCATTTTATATAAAACTCTTCCCACCCCATTCCATTCCCCATTTCATTATATTATATAAAGCAATGGAGACTGAACCTTTTTCTTCTCTCTTTGTTTTGTCTTTTTTCTAGACATAACTTACGAACAGTGTCTTTCAATGCCTTTGTTTGACAAGGAATCTTTGAAGTTCTCTCTCTCTCTCTCTCTCTCTCTCTCTCTCTCTCTCTCTCTCTCTCTCTCTCTCTCGTGTGGACTGGTTCTGCTCTTTTTACTCTTCTTTTAAGAGGTTCCTCTTGCGTTCTAAGGTGGGATCTTGCTTATAGCCGAGGAAAATAGAAAGGTCTCCGCAGGATGTTTTCACAAATCAAATCATTTTGCCACTGCCGGTTCAGATCGGAGTCGAGGAAGACAAGGTCGGGGCCTTGGGGGGGACGTGTTTCTGAACTGGGAGCTCACCTATCAAGACAGAACCGGTAGCCTCAACAGTCCCGATGGGAAACAGAAACCAAGAGTTGTTTTGTTGCAGATCTTGATCTATTGCAAAAACGGCCTGGGTTCGGTGGAAATATGCATCGATCGGAGAGATCAGTTGATCAAGGTGGGCCACTACAGGGAGCACCAAGTTGCAATAGCAGCGATCATGAGTTGCAAAACTACTATCATCAGGGGCGGACGACGCAGACTGGACTGATCCATAGCGGAAGGGCCTTTTCCCCTCCTACAAAATGTTCAGCAAAATTTGTGCCCCACCCAAATAAAAAAGCCGGGTCCGCCACTAGATAGTGGGACTGTGGGAACATATATTCTCAAGATGGAATTTGTTCTCAAAAAGAGAAATATCCCCTTGTGCTAATTAATGGAATTTATTGTGGGTAGTGCGCACCCATTCTAATTAAGAGTTAATCAGATGGTATCGATTATCAGTGTGATTAATTGAGTCACAAGGATGATAAAAGGTGGAACCAATTTGGTTAGACAGTTTAATTCCAATGGATCCATGGATATAATTGATGGAGGGGCCTGCTTGCAATAATTGGAAAGATTAGAGTTTGCTTGTAAAATTCCTAGGACTGAAGTGCAATCGCATTTATATAGTGGAGTTATTTGCAATTAATTGTAGGTCAGGAAACCACATGAGATGTGGGGTCCAGATGCTTCAGTTGGAGCTAGATCCAAGGAATCCCTAGTGGTCCCCATGCTAGCCCTAAGAAAGAGAGTTATAATCAAACAGTAGTCATAAGAGAAAGAGGAGTAGGGCTTATAAGAGAACTCAGAGAAGAAGTCTCAAAAAGCATAAATAGCCCTTTAGGGCTGGACCTCCACTATCTCTATTGGACGTTTTTTGTGGCTCTCTCCTCTCCTCTCTTTTCTCCTCTGGTGTTCTCTACTTGAGTGCTTTGAGGAATTCTTCTTAATTGAGATCTCACCATTCTCTATGAGAAGTTCTCTGTGATTGGGTCATAGCGCAGAAGATCACAAGGCATTGGGAGATCATGTCTGCAAAAGGGTTTTGCAGAATCAAAGATCAAGAACTCGATTTGAGCACAACAGAGCTTCTCAGGTATAGATCTACACCATGTTATTGTTTTGTGGATCTAGTTTGATGTTTTGTTCAGATCTATTCTTCTCGCATAGGTCTGGGATCTTAATATAATGAGATAAGGGTTTTTAGATCTTGGGATTGGGTTCTTGGCCTTTTGGGTGTATGATCCCTGCATTAAGAAGGTCAAAGTTTTTGAAATCATGTCTTGAAGGCCCACCTACTTCCAACACTAATTCCATCCAATAAATAGTGGTTCTTGGAAATCTGCGACTATTAAAGTTTGATGGCCCCAACCCCAGGATCCAGGTCTCTCCTGCTTGAGAGTTTGAAATTAAAGTTGGAACCAAGTCGAGCCTATTGTATGTATCTAAAACTGTATCTAGACCCACCTTACTGAAACTTAGAGCTATGCCAAATACAACCCCATTGATAAACCTGCTCATGAATCCTTCCTAATAATCTAAGGGGATAACCACCTCACTCCCCAAATCATTTCAATCATGATTTTCCATTATAAGATAGGTCTACATGGAATGTGCAGTTGGACCCACGCATACTTCCCTGAACTATCCTCTGTCTGCTTATAGATTTATTTGCTATGTGAGTTTGTCAATGCCATTGCCAGCCCCTTGGTTCGGCCCGCCATAATTAGAGGAGGTCTTCATTCGTATGGTGGAAATCCCTTTACTTCGTATGCCTCGATGGGACCCTGTTTACTTAAGAAATGTTATCATTTTATTTTATTTTTATTGTCTTCAGGATAAAAGTTAGGACATATGTACTGACCATGCTTCAAAGAATTTGTTCTGATTAAATATAGGAAGAAAGAATTGAAATAATTGAAATAAAACAAACAGTTTGGAAAGAATCGAATAAAAAACAAAGGCACAAGTAGATGCTTGAGATCAATGAGTGCAAAGAACAGTGCACACCTGAAAAGTACCTTGATGGATGAGAGCATAAATAGATAATCCAAGTTGCAAACAACCGACGAGTAGTGAAGGGAGTTCTTTTGCATCTTTTTTCGCCTATATGTTTAGGACAATCTTCAACCAGCCTAGAAGCACCAGAAGCTCATATTGATATTCGGGAAGGCAGCAACAAAAGGGAATATCCAATCGCATAAAAGATAACGGCATTTTATATATATATTCAACTAGTACTGTATTCTGGGAATCCAATGAAGTACGGATGAATCAAATTGACCATGCAGTCTTAAATGAGGGGGCAAAAAAAGATGAATAAAAGCATAGCATTTTTCAACGAGTCAATCGGGCGAGACCAAACTAGATGAGATGATGAATGGGCAGAGCTCAGCTGGCTCGTGAGTCTTGAGCGCTCAGCCTCAGCATGGATTTTACTATTACATTGAGCAGCAGGGCTCTCACTGTATTGTATCAAACTTTTCTTACAACTCTGAGAGGGACTGAGGCTGAGGCGCTGACCATCTCTAATTCAAATCAAATCAAATCAAAAGGTGAAAGATACATATATTAATTAAAACTTCAACTTTGACTAACTGACTGACTGACCTACTACCTCTTGTGGGGGAGTGAGAGTGAGACGACGGGTGGTGGAGAAGAAGCATTCCCAGTCCCAGTCGGATACACTTCCGATTCTGTGCAGTGATGATAAATCGATGATGAAACTCCATCGAACAAGATCTCTCTCCGACCGAAAAAGCAGCGCCTACTCCTCGGGTGCGGGCATGATTGAAATTGAAGAGGCCCATTGCAAGAGACAACTTGCATCATTTTCTGAATGCAAGCCAACAAAACAAACTATATCTATCTATGTATGTAAGGAGGGTTTTTTTTTTTTTTTTTAATTTTTTTTTTCTTTTTTGGGTTCTTCTTTGTTCTTGGCGCAGCAAGAAGCAAGAAGCAAGAAGCAAGACAAAGGAGGAGGTCTAGGTCTCTAGTAGGTCTGCTGGTCTTAGGGTTTGCGTTTTGAGCAGGCTGAAATGGGGACAGGGGGAGTCTGGGGGTGAGGGGGTTCAGGGCCTACGCTCTGCTCTCCCTCCTGCTGAGAGCTTCACGAAATAGATGATGGATTATATATCATGGGGATAGAATTTCTTATTTTCTACGGGCAGGCTCTGGCTCTCTGAGGATGAAATCGGGTCGAGTGCACCGTATATATTTTACATATATCTGGAGCGAGGAGGACCCGAATTACTAATTGCCCGGATTTAAATTTAAATGTTGCCCTTTCATGTTCAACCATTTGCAATGGATTGATTTATTACTTTTCATTAGAATGATATACAACCAGAGTCTAATCTGAAATGGGTTGATTTACTTTTCATTAGAACGCCATACAACTGTAAGTACTAAAATAAAGATAAAATGATTATTTAGAACAGTTTTGAACTCACTATAATAAAAACTATTATTTCTGTATTTTAACTATCTGTAAAGAGTTTTGACAACTTATGTGTGCATGAGAAAATGTTGGCCTTTCTTCTTTTTTTTTTATCATTTTCTAAAAATCTCCTCTGATATTATTAAAAGTTAATTTTAAAGGGTTATACATAAATCAATAAATACAAAACATTAGCCTGGCAGGCTCTACCACTGGGAGAGAGAGTATCCTTGCAGTTTTTTTATCCATCCCACAAGCAATCCAAAATCATCTCCTCCTCCAGTTATACCATTTGTAAATATGGATGGTGAGAGCAACGTGCGCACCACCAAGTGTCATTGTCATTGAAGGTTAGGTTTCTAGAAGAAGGCTCGGTGGGTTGTCTCAGTCCGCAACTTGGCTTCGACCTAACCAAACATCAACTGACCAAAACCCAAATCTTGGGTTTGGGTTTTCGCATATCAAGATCCAATTAGAATTGGGGCATGCTTAGAAAGTTGGGCTCGGGACAGCATTGGGTTGGGCCCGGCCTGTCTTTAAAATGAAAGTTGTAATTAAATTAAACATATTGTAATTAAACTAAGGGCGTGATGTGGGTCCAGTCAAGTTTGGGCTGGCAAGAAACCGAAGCTGACCTGCTCCAGTGCCCTGACTGCTTTCCATTTTCTCATGTGCCTCCTGCATATTACAAATTGTCCTCTGTTAAGCTGAAAGTTTACCCGAAAATTAGAACTGAAGCTAGGATATTGTATTGAGAATCAACGGTCCAAAGTACAATTCTGATCTCAATCGATGATGGTATAAAAGCTAAATAATTTATTTTCAGGGCCTTTAAATTCTCTGAGCCCACACAAAATGTGCTGAGTATGGTTTTAAGTGACGAGAATACAAAATCGTAAAACACTTATTGTAACTTACACCCACAGTAGTCTCTATGGGCCAATGGCAGTAAACAGCAATCTTGGAGTATGCCCAGCGTACGCAGCCAAGAATAGATGAAGCATACTCAAGAAATCAGAGAAAGTCGGGTTGGCCGGTCGATGTCAGGCATCGATGCCACATTCTACTGTTGGGGTCAACAATCCTGGGAGATGTGATGACTTCGTGAATAGGAAGATAGACGTAGTGGGTGTTGCATATGCCTACAGTAATTCCACTGAACCCAGCAAATGCGCCATGCACCTGTAAAAAAAAATCAAATAAAATCATTCAGTCATAATCTATCAAAGTGATCGAGCAATTATATAAATTTCCATCATGTAGGTCAGATGTATGCCATGCCAATTCATGACTTACGGGGTTGGGGAGGCGGCTCTAGAGAGATGCTCATGAGTACCTATTAAAAAGACGTTGCTCCCCAGATCCAACTCATACATACACAAAAGAGCTTGAGACAAGTCCATCATATAAACTGGGTCACCCTCTTGTATAGCCACCAAGGCCACTTGTAATCAAGCCAACCCCCACACATTGATACTCCAGTTCGACAATCATGACTTATATTCACTGTGAAATACCCTCCTTTCCAACACTTGTTAGCGTTAGTTTTGAGGCATTAAAATCCAAACTAGAGAGAATCCGATCATGCTCATTGAGCATGTTCCTTGTCCATGCAAAAACCTTCCTTCCCCTCCTTCCCCCAATTTCCTTTATTAGTGACGCCCAAAGACAGGCCCCACAATGTCACACAAGTGTCAATCATGTTCCATGATGGAGATGCTTACGACTTCATAGATAATTTATATTTATACTGACAGATGAGATATACATCAAATAATATGGTTCTAAACTTAGTACCTAGACATGGAGAGGGTAGGTGTAGAGGTATGTATGTGACGGATTTCGTGGATGGATAAACATGGTCGAACACAAAAATAATAATATTACTATTAAAATTAATAATTAAAGAAAAAAAACAAGACACAGAGTATGATTAGTCAAAATCCACAAAACTTTCCTAACATCAGTACTCGTTCATCCATTTTTGCAAAGTGAGCCTTCTAATAATATTACTATTAAAATTAATAATTAAAGAAAAAAAACTAGACACGGAGTATGATTAGTCAAAATCCACAAAACTTTACTAACATCAGTACTCGTTCATCCATTTTTGCAAAGTGAGCCTTCAACAGTTTCTACTCGGATGTAGTCTCACAGGGTCAGATATTGATTCACAAGGACATTGTCTTTATAGGTTCCTCTACTGCCTATTGTCAACGTGAGCTGAGAAAGCAGGGGCACCTTGCATCCTTGAACTCCCAGTCATCTTTTGGCTACCCTAGTTTACAAGAATTTTACCTGTTGTTCACAAACTATAGACGTAGGTGCAAACTACAACCATACATGTGAAATATGTATGGGATCAAGAGAATTTATGTGGTGAGCCTCGCTATGGACGGTACTTTGCTTACAAAAAGCACAAACAGGAAGGTCATTAACAGTCCAATCAGTGCACTGTTCATGTTTAACTGGCAATGATTTTCTGTGAGGGAACTGAATGGGTGGACTTCATTGGCAACCAATGCACCTATCACAGTGGAGAACCATCCCTTTCCAAAGTGATTTGCTATCCTAAATGTCCTTTTCTTTCTCTCAGAGATAATGTTTAATGATATGAAAGCACTGAGAGAACAAGAACTAGATTCTTACAGCATTCTGGCCAAGAACAGTGCAGAGGATGGCATCAGAAGCATTTGCACGACATGCCCGGATCATATAAGTTGGGTCTATGTATTTGACATCTGCTGGGACACCAATCTCCTTGAAATGCCCTTTTATCTGTATGAAAACATAGTAAGCTTATTACCACAGAACAACCTGATCAAAGGTCTGTTTGCAATAAGCAAATCTGGATAATTGCTTGTTGCCACTTTCAGATTTTTAATGAGAAACGTAGAAGCATAGCATTAACCAATGAGAACCTAACCTTCTGTTGGATATGGACACCTATATCGCCAAGTACCACATTCCCTGATGCATCTGTAGCATTTGACTTCTGCAGCAAATCCTGAATTTTGACATTAGGAATTCATTAATCCAATGAATTTGAGTCTTTTTTGGAACTCCTGTTGCTACTATTAAGAGCATACATGATAACATAAGCTCTTCTTCTTCTTTTTAATTTTTCTTTTTTGGAATGATTTCTTTGGAAAACATGCACAACAATATCATAAAAAATAAAAATTAAGATTTGATGTTAGTACTCTCTCTCTCTCTCTCTCTCTCTCTCTCTCTCTCTCTCTCTCTCTCATAATATGCAGAAAAAACATAATAGAATTAAAAATAATAAAAAAAAAAACATACTAAGATGGTTTCACACATCTCAAACACCCACCCACCAAGGAAGCTGCTACATTTCAATCCAAAAACAGCACCTACACTGCAAAAGGAAGACAGTTCTTTGAAACACCTTTGTTAACTTCAATCCACCTTTCTCGCTAGTTTCTACATTTTTGTTTGACACAGATGCAAGAGACAATAGTTAAGGCCCACTTGCTGAATAGGAATGCTGATTTGACCAGAACCTGCAACCCTGTGGTTGCAACTATGAGCACCTTCCAACTTCACTGCAGGCTCTTCTCAAGGGTATCAAAATATGTAATGCAAATATTTTAGGAAAAAACTGATGATATTATAAGGCTACTGTTGACTTTAAGAAAGCGACATGATTTTAAGGTTGTTTGAAGCACTGTTTATCACGTACAAATTGGATACCTGAAAAGGAGTTCATACTTATTTCAAATTGGATTTAAAATGCTACAAGTAATATTATTCTACCAGAGAAAAACCTGGAAGGGTCACCTGTAGCCACTGTTTTAAGCTCATGCTATAGAAAAATAGAGCACACATACAGAAATAACTTACTTGCCCTGCACCTTCAGCCACACAAACCACAGCCGATCCTTTTGTTTGTATCAGATGCTCAAGATGGCGTAAAAGCCCATATGGTCCTTCTAAATTAAAGGGCACCTACAGATGTGTATGAAGCATTATCCTCTAATAATTATTACAAGAAAAAATGCATCTTTAATAATACACACCTCTGGAATCAAACAGACATCAATCTGTCCACTAGAAAGTGATGCATGCATCGCTATAAAACCACTACTTCTTCCCATCAATTTCACCAGACCAATGCCATGATATGCACTGTGAGCCTGGTCCAGGACAGAGAAATCTGATGAAGTCAAGAGTTTCTTTTTTTTTTTTTTTTGGTAAAATAAAGTCAGTCATAGTGGAGATACAAAAGCACATAGTTTGAGAGAGTGCATTTTATTTCATTCAGAAATCAAAAGGTTCCAAACCAACTATTAGAGAAATGCAAAATAACTTGTTACCTCAATATATGCAGAATTAATTGCCCGTTGAGCTTCTTCTACAGCAGTATCAAAACCAAATGTTTTATCCATTAGAAGTATATCATTATCAATTGTTTTTGGGACACAGACCACAGAAACTTTCATCCGTCTCCTGCAACACTGAAAGCAAAGAAACCAACATCCGAGCCTCATTGTAGTCATGTTTCAGTGGAAGAGTTATTAGATCCATCCTAATCAAGAGGTAAAGCCAGAAGAACGGATTTTCGACAAGTAGTGGATTAATTGGCAGATCATAACTGTTATGAGTTAGCATAGATACTATATGACTTATTTGTAAATTGTTTACACCAGGTACTCTTATGTAACTTGGGGAACTATAGGGGTTTTTTTCATAAATTCATAATTTTAAGAAGTTAATAAATAGGATTAGTCGTCCAACCCTTCGATACACAACTAATCCCTTCGTTCTCTCAAATTCTCTCTTTCCCTCCCTTTTCTATCTTCTTCTCCTATAGGGTTTTTCAGACCTTCTCACCAAAACCCTAGATTTCTACAAATATGTAGCTTCAACTTGGTCCCGGAGCATCATTCCTACAAGAAGACTCCCAGAAAAAAATTATAGAAAGTACAGATCTCAAGAAAGGAGTTTTTTTGGTGCCCTAAGCATCAGCCAAACCCAGGTACAGGTTTGACTGTGTTTAGTAATTTCAGAACAGATATGATCATGTATTATTCCCCTATTTTATGATCTAATCTTCCTAAGAACCTTCATAAATAAGGATCATAAACAATGAACTTAGCAGTTGTGAGTTCTTTTGATTTTCTGAACGATTATAGTAAACCATGTGCTTGACAGTACTCTAAGTCAGGGGATAGTTCTGTCCATGCTTTTTGTATCTTGATTACTAATCAATTTCATTCATTCCCTTCTAAGTCAGAGTTATTACATTGATAAGAATTTATTCTGGGGTAATTTGAACCAAGCCAGTATTAGGGATGACATCAGCGAGGGTAGTGTTGACGCCAGCACCTGTATGGTCAAAGTGATACTGGTGCTGGGTGATTAATTTGATGCAGTAACTATTCTATTTTGTGTTTAATTTGTTATGACAGATTAAAGTTAAAATTTGTGGCGATTTTGTAAGGAGACAGTCCTTGTAGTTGTTAGTATTTGGGTGTAGAATATACTTCCAACATAGTTCAATCTGACTTGCAGGGAGTGCCTATTCCAATTAAGAACTCTGTAAGGGTCATTTTTCAGTTCTACAATTTAAGCTATTCAAGTTCTTGAGTGTGACATGGAGTCCAAACAAGGGGGAGAAAACTCCACACCATAATCTCAACCCTGAACTAATGTTGTGAATCCAACCATTTATTAAACCCAGTTTGTTAAATGGAAACAAGTATAAAGATTCGGCGTGTTCTGTTAGAAGGGCTATTACAGGATCAAAAAAGCTTGGATACAATGACAGAGTATTAAAGAGCCCCCGAAAAATGGACCCTAAATATTCAGCCAGGGTGTCCGATTTTTATTTTTTTTTTAAACGGTGACGATGATGTCTGAAAATATATTGATTATGAACTAGATATTGAACTCAATGGACGAGAGAATGTCTGCAAGTTTCGAATATTTTGATACAAGAAAGGAACTTTTAGGAATTCGTTGGGGCAGACTATACTCAGAAAAGACATAATGCTCAAATGCTTGAACTGAAAAAGGAAATTTCAACATTCAAACAAGGAGATTTATCTATAAGAAACTACTATGCAAATTTCAGAGCTCTGTGGCGTGAGTAGGAATTATATTTAAGCCATGTACTCTGTTATGCAAAGAAATAAGCCAAGTTACTGGAAAGCCAGCACCTCGTTGAAATTCTGGGTGGTGTAAACCCAGAATATAAAACAGATTGTGCTCAGGTAACCAATCAAGACCCCCACCTCCTATTGGAATGGTATTTGCTCTTTTGCAAAGGGAAGAAAGTCAAATAAAAACAATGAAAATCAAGAATGATGCAATTCCTGATGATATGCCCTTGATAGCAATAACACATCAGATCCTAGAGTGAATACAGGGAATGGTGGAGGCTATGGTTGTGCCGCAGGAGTAATTGCAGTGGATGGCCAGGTGGAGGATGTGGCCATGGCAAACAATCCAGCATTGATTGTGATAAGCTTTATTGTAAGCATTGTACGAGTGAAATATGTTGGGATTTAGTTGGCATAAATCGAAGTGCATGTGCAGCTCCAACTGATTCAGAGAGAAACAGTAATTTGAGTGAACAAGAGAAGAATATTGTCAAAGATGGGCTGCAAAATTGGAAGGATGAAGTTATGGTTATTCGTCAAAGGTTATTGGTGCAGAAATTGATGAAGACCTAATTTATGTCATGGCTGAAGCTTGTATGGCACAATTGGAGCATCCCAAGATGGCCCCCGCAAGGGTCCCGACAAGTTCAGATTGAAAACTTGGGCCCAAACAGCCAGGATTTGTGCTCAGTTATGAATTCAGGGGCTGTTTTGGCAATAAGCAGAAAGTATAGGGTCTGTTATGCAATTTTCCAGAAACTCATAATAAGAATTAGGTCACTCATGTGCAGGATTTTTAGTAGCAGGTTAACTTGGTCAAAACTGACCCAATTTACAAGAGACCAGTAGTAATGGGTTCACCCATGGGTGCTCTACAAGGTTGTTGGGTTCTTCCCATCATCACATGGGCCATCTGGGCCCCACAGAAGTTCTACTCCCAGACTTCCAACACGTCACAGATTCTGGAAATTTGGAAGTTTTCCAATTTCCTTTGAAGTTTCTAGATGTCTTCTGTTTAGAAAGTGTTTTTAGGATTTCTAAGTATGCATGGAATCATAGGGAAAGTTTGCTTGGAGTTTAAGCATTATATATATGTGTTAGGGTCGGAATCACTGTCCATGCTACAGTATCCAAAAATAAAAGTCAGCAAAAAGCACAGTTTTGGTTTGTTGTTTCCTCTCTCTTGTATCATATGGATGCTAGGAGATTGAGAAGGCTCTTTAAGGTCAGATTTTGGGTTTTTTCTGCATTGTTCCTTGTGTAGTTAATTCTGATTTTATTTACTACTTGGATCTGCACATCCATAATTGCTGGAATTTTTTCTAGTTATTGGTTGTTTCACTGATTGGGCCCTTTGCAAGTCCAGCTGTGTCAAATCGGGACTGCGTCGATTGGTATCAAAGTGCGAATCGATCGTAAGATTTGTGTTGTGAATCCGTCTCCCTAATAATGCCTCCTCGAAGAGCTCTTGGTCGTAGGCCAGAGGTTGAAAGCGACATGGCTCATGAACCAGATCCAAGAGATATTGAGATTCAAAATTTAAGGCAGCAAGTTGAATGATTGACCCAACGCCTGGAGCATCCGAATCATCGTGAAGATTACAATGATGACACGGATGTCGAGGAATTTATCAACCCGTTCCATAGTCGGTCTCCAGTGAGAAGACAACGGCATATGGGACGTCATGAAGACACTGATGGGAGTCTAATTAAATTGGAAATTTCTGATTATAATGGCACTATGAAAAGAGATGAGTTCTATGATTGGCTGAACACAGTTGAAAAAATATTTGCATACAAAGATTTGGCTGATCACCAGAAAGTCAAGTAAAGGCCAATGCGTGGTGGGAACAGCTTCAGAAGGCCCGTCAACTCATGGGAAAGTTGTCAATCACTCCATGGGAGGATGAAGAAATATATGACGGGGTATTCTCTTCCTCCTACATACAAGCAAACACTTTTTATGAAGCTATAGAATCTCCAACAACGAAATCGCTTCGTAGAAGACTACACGGAGGAATTCCAATATTTAATGGCCCATAATGATGTTATAGGAGATGAGGATCAGCTAGTAGGGAGATATGAGGGCGGATTACGACCATCCATATGGAAGGTGATGGCTTACCATCCTTGCTACACTTTGACAGAAGTCATTCACCGAGCAACCGTCATTGAAGAATCACATGTCATTGAGATTCCGAGGTCTAGGACATCAATTCCACAATCTTCTAAAGACGAGGGTGCATCAAAGAATTTGGGAAGTAACATAGAGAAGACACTAAGTGGTCCTTCAAATCGGCCAACTTAGATGGGTCGACGAGCTACTAATGCGGACGATAAGGGCAAAGGCAAAGCGTCCATCCGTTGCTTTAAGTGCAATGAATATGGTCACATATCCTCAGAATGTCGGAAGGGGCAAATTCATGTGGCTGAACGTGAAGAATCAGACACACCATCCTATGTAGCGGATGATGATAGGCTAGAATTTGATAAATCCGAGTCCGACAACGACACTATCTATGGTGATGGAGGTCAATCTTTGATGATCCATAAAACACTATCTTCTTCGAAAACACCTACTGAAGATGATTGCTTCGTAATAGCATCTTCTGTACTACTTGCACTGTCAAGGACTGCAAATGCCACTTGATCATGGGTGGGGATAGTTGCGAGAATGTGGTATCACAGGAAGTTGTCGACAAGCTCAAGCTTCCGAAGGAAAAGCATCTGGCACAATACAAGCTTTCATGGTTCAAGTGCAGTAATGAGGTACCAGTAACTCGTAAAGCATTGGTTTATTTTTTTATTGGTGGTAGATACCATGAGGATGTATGCTGTGATGTAACCCCTATGGATGTTACTCACGTATTACTGGGAAGGCCATGGCTGTATGGCCATCAGTCACTTCAAGATGGTTATAAAAATACATACACCTTCTACAAAGACAATGCAAAAATTGTCCTTGGGCCTACTCACGGGAAAATTAATACAAAACCTACTTTGTTAGGGGACGTAAGTAATTTCTCAGGTGATATATGTGATGAGAAAACTCAAAAAGAAGAAATTATGGAAGATATTGATGATGAGGATGCTAAAGATGATCTAAATTCACCTCCTATATTTGATGAATATGTGAAAGATGATATTCAAGAAATCAATTTAGAAAATCAGATTTTTGAGAAAGGCCGAGATGAACAAGTAGATGTAGCTGAAAGTCAAGTTGTGATAGAATTTGTGCCAAAGCCGGAGTGCATTCTGCCAATGGTAAATATCGCATCAGAATTTGTTCCCAAGCAAGAATGCAAACCGCAAATTGTGACTCTTGAAGATCGTCTTAATTCTGAATATGTTGATCCATTTTGGGAAGCAATAGAGCCGCAACAAGAAGCATCTAAACAGGTTTGTGAAGTTGCAAATCAGATTGAAAGCCCAATTCCGACAACAACCGCAATGAGTGTGCAGCATCATGAAGACAATTTAAAGCGGCAAACAGAACTTCAAGCTCCTCCACAAAAGTGCCACAAGAAGCGAAAGCACCGACACAAATGGCCACACGAAGAAGCAAACTCGAAGATGAGTTCGTCTCAACCAGGGGAGAATGATGCTGAAATTGATGAAGACCTAATTTATGTTATGGCTGAAGCTTGTTTGGCACAATTGGAGCAACACAAGATAGCCCACAAGGGTCCCGACAAGTTTTGATTGAAAACTTGGGCCCAAACAGCCAGGAGTTGTGCTCAGTTATGAATTCAAGGGCTGTTTTGGCAATAAGCAGAAAGTATAGGGTCTGTTATGCAATTATCCAGAAACTCATAACAAGAAACAGGTTGCTCACGTGCACGATCTTTAGCAGCAGGTTAACTTGGTCAAAACTGACCCAATTTACATGAGACCAGTAGTAATGGGTTCGCCCATGAGTGCTCAACAAGGTTGTTGGGTTCTTCCCATCATCACATGGGTCATCTGAGCCCCACAGAAGCTCTAATCCCAGACTTCCAAGACGACACAGATTTTGGAAAGTTGGAAGTTTTCCAATTTCCTTTGAAGTTTCTAGCCATTTTCTGTTTAGAAAGTGTATTTAGGACTTCTAAGTATGCATGGAATCATAGGGAAAGTTTGCAAGGGTTTGCTAGGAGTTTAAGCATTATATATAGGGGAATGTTCATATGCATCTTTCCCTCACCATAGGGTGAGGGATACTTCCCTTTTGGGGTCTTTTCAAGTACAAAAGTGACTTTTCAAGTACATGGGGTGGAGTCTTTTGTACTTGAAAAGACCCCAAAATGGAAGTATCCTTCACCCTATAGTGAGAGAAAGATGCATATGATCATTCCGCTTATAAATATATATGTGTGTGTGTGTGTGTGTGTTAGGGTCGGAATCACTGTCCATGCTACAGTACCCGAAAATAAAAGTTAGCAAAAAGCAAAGTTTTGGTTTGTTTTTTCCTCTCTCTTGTATCATGTGGATGCTAGGAGATTGAGAAGGCTCCTTAAGGTTAGATTTTGGGTTTTCTTTGCATTGTTCCTAGCGTGGTTAATTCTGATTTTATTTACTACTTGGATCTGCACATCCATAATTGCTGGAATTTTTTCTGGTTATTGGTTGTTTCACCGATTGGGCCCTTCGCAAGTCTGGTTGTGTCAAATCGGGACTGCATCAACTAGCAGCTTTAGAAGGTGGACCCCCATGAATCTACAGTTGGTATGGTTTCTTCCTCTCATAATCCAATTACATTGGCCTCTTCCACAGCTACTTCCACCTGGGTCAATGATTCAGGTGCCATAGATCATGCTGAGTTCCAATCCTACGCCCCAACCTTGCATGGAAGAATGAAAAACTGAAAATTACTGACGGTTCCTTCACCCAAAATAGCTGGAAAAAGATCCACCAATGTCCTGCTTAACTTGTCCTTATCTTATGTTGTGCGTGTTCCATAATTTCCATTTAATCTCATTTATGTTAGTTCTTCAACTAAAACACATAATTGTTATAGTAATACTTGTTGTGTATGTTGATGATATTGTAGTCATTGGCGATGATGATGACAAGATCAACAAACTTAATGGCTTTCTAAGAACTGATTTCAAAATTAAGTATCTTGAATTACTAAAATATTTTCTTGGAATTGAAGTTAAGCAGATCAAAAAAAAAAAAAAGGAATTTTCAACTCACAACAGAAGCATACTTTCAATCCTCTTGAAGAAACAGGAAAGTTGTAAATCAAACCAGTTGATACTTCAATAAAACAGAATCATGGATCAAATTCTCACAATGAAGAATGACTTTGTGAACAAATAACATACTACAGGCTAGTAGGAAAATTGGTTTATCTAACTATCACTAGGCGAGGAATTTCTTATGCTGTCAGTTTAGTTAGCCAGTTCATAGATGCTCCCAGAACAGATCATTTGGCTGCTGACTGCAGTTCATAGAATTTTTAAATACTTAAAAAGTTCACCAGGTCAAGGAATCTTATATAAATCACATAGGCATGTAGGAGAAAAGGCCTAAACTAATGTTGATTGGCTAGATCAAAGACAGAAGATCTATTGCAGGGAACTATATTATGCCAGTGGAAAACTTGCATTCTGAATGTTGTGAGTTGCTGTGGTTGAGAATATTGTTAAAAGAAATTAGGTTCAAACAAGGAGGACCCATGGTTTTGCATTCTGACAATACTTCAGTAATTAAACTAGCCAAAATCCAATATATCGTCAGAGAACAAAGCATCTGGAAGTTGATTTGTCACTTCGTCAAAGAACAAAGTCAATGAAGAAGTGGTGCAAACCAGATTGCTAGAGCAATCGGTTGCAACAAACTCAACCTATTCACTGGTTTAGGAGTGTTTTTCCCACCTCAAAAGCTCCTTCTTGCTCTTTTCATTGCTTAAAAGGGTTCCACAAAACAACCCTAAAACTCATCATAGACATTGAGATAAGGCTTGAGATATAATCTGGGCCACTGAGACAAAATACATGAAAAGTCTAAGCTGCCCTCAACATTGGGCTACAGAACAAAACTGAAGATGAAAATCAAACGAACTACAGGCACAGAGATGAGTGTTAATCCGATCTCCAACAGCCAGTTGATCCAAGCCCTCCTCCACATAAACCCTCTGTTTCTGTTCCAATAAGACCTTCTAATTCTCTTGCACAGAACCAAACAACACTACCTCCGATCTTCTTTAGATCCGAGAGGGTCTATGCGGGGCCACCGATCTTATTCTGATGATCCTGGGCCTGTTGTTCTTTCTCCACAAACTCACTAACTCGTCTTCTTTGTCAATGATGAGTTTCCAATTCGGCGAAGGGAGAGACTGGATCCCCTCGGCTCTCGCTCTTGCTTTGTGGAAAAGCCCCAGCACCTGGCTTTCTCCAAACCCGAATCAAACCTGGCTGCCTTCTGTTCCTTTGCTCCGACACCAACGTGTGATCTCGCGGCTCGCCTCCTTCTCTCAGGAAATCGAACCAGGAACTCCTTCCTCTACTCTGCCTACATTTGGAGGAAGGAACCTGATGCAGGACAAATGAGATCTAACCTAATATGACACGATGAGATCAAATTGAGAATTAATAATTAATGCTGAAATTATAAACATGCCATCCACATTATTTAACATTGAAATTAAATGGGAACATTTGCAATGGATCCAAGACACCGTTGCAAATCCTGCAGTAATGATCCCTCTAGTGAGAGAGGGTAGGATCCTGATGGAAGATAGAACTTCCAAGTGCATAGGGAATGGTCACACACGTAGATCATGTGTTCCCTTGCGAGGATCTGAACCAAAAGTCGGATTCAATGGGGTTGTGAGGAGCTGAATGATGAGATCTGGTGGTCGGTAGTCTAGGTCTAATGGCTTGGAGGCTATCTGACGGTAGGGAAAATATAGATCTAAAGTATGGAAATCTAGGGTTTGTGTGGGGAAGAAAGCTCTTAGGAAAAGAAATAAGAGAAAGAGAAGATGATACCTTATTGGGCGCTCACCGAACTCCAGTCCGGAGGTGTTACAGAAGGTCTCATGAGCAAGGTAGCAAAACCCAAGAGAACTCAAGAAGAAGGTTTCATTCCTTTTCATCAAATAACATAGCATCCCTTAGAATGAAGACAACCAAGTCTTTAAATAAAACCCTAAAGATGATGACATCATCAGATAAGCAAATAAAAAAAAGAAAAGAAATGGAAATGGTTGATTGACGCGCACGAGAGTACGTGCGTGTGGGTTTCCTTGCAAGGCTCCATTCGAACGGGTGGCCTCTCCTCCATTTCGCTTAGGTTCTACATAAGGCTCCGTTCGTACGCAGCTTCCATCCGTTTGAACGGACGCCCTCTCTGGAATTTGGCTTGGAGCTCCTTTTTCTTCAAGTTGTGGGCCCTTTCTCCTTTGTCTTCTTTTAAAGCATGTGCTCCTTCCATATTAAGGCTTTGTTCCTCCCATGTGGCATTTCCCAGTGTGGGGCCTTCAAAGTGATTGCACACATGGGGTCCTCCCTTCATCAAGAACGAGATCCAGTGAGATCCAACTGTCTGAAGCCCTCGTGTTGGTAATCCAATGGTGGGTATACGAATTCTTGGAGATCGAAGTTCGGATACATATCGTCCATCCATAACGCAGCTTGATCAACAACCCTACGCCTTCTTCGTTGGTAGATCTTGTAAGGATTGGGGAGATTAGGGTTGATGTCCCCATCAAATTCGGGTTGTGGTCCGATGATCCTCTTCTTCCTTGTTGCCGATCAAAAGGATGTCTCAAGATCCCTCGATCACACTCGAGCCCGGGCGATCTGAAACCGGCACTCTAATACCAACTAGTGCAAACCAGATTGCCTAAGCATTCGGTTGCAACAAACTCAACCTATTCACAGGTTTAGGAGTGTCTTTTTTCTTCGAAATCTCAAAAGCTCCTTTTTCATTCCGTAAATAGGTTCCACAAAATAGCCCTAAAACTCATCTCAACCATTGCGAGAATGCTTGAGATTTAATCTGGGTCTGGGGCATTGAGACAAAAGGCATGAAAAGTCTAAACTACCCCCAATAATAGGCTACAGAACATAACTGAAGATGAAAATCAAAAGAAATACATACACAATAATGGGCCAGGCTCATACAATCAACCATCAAGAAGAAGATGTGCTAGCATATACAAGTACATTTGATCAAGTTGCAGATTTTCTTACAAAGCAATTAGCTAGAAATAGTTAAATGATGTTATGTTCAAGCTGGACATAGTGAATATATATGCCAATGCACCGGCTTGAGGGGAAGGTGTTACGTGTTAGTATAGTTAGTATAAGACTTACTTGTAAATTGTTTCACTTTAGCTACTTTTATATAAATTAGGGAACTATATATTTTTTTTCTTTTCTTTTTTTTCTTTTTTTGTTAACTCAGAAATTTAAGAAGTTAATAACGGTTAGCTGTCCAACCCTTGGTTACACGGCTAATCCCTCCTCTCTCAAATTCTCTCTTCCCCTCCTTTTTCTCTCTTCTCCTCTATTGTTTTTCAGTCCTTCGTCAACAAAACCCTAGATTTCTACAAATATGTGACTTCAACTATAACATCAAGACCATGTAACAGATAAATTAAACAGTGATATAAATACCACAAATAAAAATAATTATGTCAACAAAAGTTTCTTTTTTTAATGGTATGACAACAAAAATAATTACTCCATACAAAGGCATCAACTCAATAGTATTTGCTCTTGAAAGATAAAACAGATGAAGCATCATAGCTAGATACCTCATTATGTATTGCATTGGCCCCTGCATGAGTGCCATTCCCACCAAGTACAAAAAGCATATCAATTCCCCTGGCCTAATATAAAAGATCAGAGGGCACAACTTATTGTGTAACCTTGGAAGAACCTATTACTTAAAGAACATGATAACCATTAGCAAAACCAAAGCACCTACCAAGTAGTGGAGAATGTGGTATACCTGTATGCTATCTACAATATCGCAGACACTAGCACCTCCTCTAGAAACTCCCAACAAGCTTCCACCAGCGAGGTTAATATTCTGAACGATTTTGCGTGAAAGCTGAAACATAAAATGATAACCTTGAAATTATAAATAAAAAAGATGACACTGACCCAGATCCAGATGACCTCTCTTCTCAAGGAGTCGAGAGAACCATACTCACCGCTATTTCAGACAAGCCCTCGTCAAAAAACCCACGGTAGCCAAATGGGATTCCAACAATCTTCTTAACCCCATAGATCTCAAGAGTAAATACTATCTGCATAAGCATGTGAAGATGAAGTGAAGATAAACAATACAAGCCAAAAAGGAAAAGTGATAACTAAGAAGTCCTTCATAGTGGATAATATCTCAGAACAAACCACTCAACGAGCTAAAAAGTTCCACCTACACACACACACAAAAAAAAAAAAAAAAAAAAAAAAAATCTGCCATACACTTAACTCAATCACCACCACTCAACAATATATTTTTCTTTCTAATTTTTAACAGATAACGGAGACACTTTCATAGATTAAATATAAAGTTTAAGAAAGACTTCACATATGACTTGATTGGCCACTTTTCCAGCCTAGTATGCAGTTGGTTTGCAAAACATAAGATGGAGAAAAAGAAGGAGAGGTGGGGTGGGTGGGTGATGAGGTCCAGATTTCTTTAGAGAAATGGTTAGCTGGTAACAAGAAATTGCATACAGAAACAAATCAAGTTGGAAAGAATAGCAAGATGAAGAGGAAGACTAAATTGGTTTTCATTATCAGTTCGTTGTAAATGAGAGCCCCATAATGTGAGTAGCATGCAAAAAGTTCAAAAAGGAAAGAACAAAAAACAGATAGGAGATAGGAAGTATATGAAGATATTTGTTTATTTTCTACGAATGCTGGTTCACAATGCAAATCTAAAAAGTGGGCTCTGATAAGTTTTACAAAAGGGGATTGGAAGACTTGAATAATCATGGAGTGGAGCTCATATGAGCCTAGTGGCAATGTAATAAGTAGGATCTCCGCAAATGATGCCTGGTGGAAACAGAATGGATAGACATTTACCTGTTGTCTGCCTGATTTTGTAACTGTGCAAGTATCCTGCCCTTCAAGTGTATGCATGGGTACAGGTATCTAATGTACTTCAGGTCCATGAGTATGTAATGGGAAAGATTGCCTGGCAACTCATTAAAAGAAATCTGGCATGATTGTTGTCTTTTGGTGCTTATCCACACATGTTACTTGAATTTTCATTGTTCTCATTTGTTTATCCAAAATTTCTACAGGCATGAACATATTTAAGTTTCTCAAAACAAGTTCTTCTTCAGATAGAGTTTTCAAACTAAGCTTGCCAAAACAGATTGTCATGTAATAAAAGAGAAATACAGCGATTGATAGCTACGAGGTCACTGACCTGCCTTATTACATCATTTAGACCAGGGCAGAGCCCTCCACAAGTAACAATGCCAGCTTTTACTTCCTCAGGTTCAAAGTATATTTGTTTTCGTGGCCCAGCACGATGCACCCTATGAAAACATGAGAATCACTGCTCAATATGGGCCAGTTTTGTTTGCATTCAAGAAATTTTAAGAATTGTATTCCTAAAAGTGGCTAAAATCGAAGAAACAAATGTGAAGATTCATAAATGTCCATCAAATAATATAAGCTTCAATGGACATGAATTAAGAAGGCAGAGAAAATGAATGCCCAGCCATCAACCTAGTAAATCAAAACCTAGGAAAGTGTGGTCTATCTACATCTCCATCTTATTTCACTCCTCACCTCTTAAATAATCCTTGGTTGGAACCAATTTTTTACCAAGAATTCCCAGGAATTCAATTCCATGAAAAATAATGAGATGTCGTAAAAACTGGACATGAGGGGAAACATGAATTAACACCATGAACTTAGTGAGAGCTAACTGTATCTCAAGCCAATCCATACCAAGGCACATCATTTGGCACATTGTGCAAATAAGCAACAAATTCTGAGTGACGATATATTGATATATCAAGAAATACTCCATGACCTTAAAAATGAAAAGCAGGGAAATATTTCGTAGGATTTGAAAATCACCAAGTTTGTAAACTAAGTAAATATTCGCAATTAACAAATTTGGTACAAGTGAGGATGCGCTCATGGCTTCATAATGGAAGGTAGATCTTTATGGGTGTCGTATGATCTCTGATTTGGGTCCACTTCAAAATCTTCATCTGCTGGGCATTTCTTCAAGAGATGGGGCCTGAGAACTCCCAACCCTACATCTATACATACACCTCGTAAAAAAACACCCAAATTGGAAAAAAAAATATTGAGGATATGCTAATCTGGAACAGCTCTACAAACAGCAATTTTTTCTTAAATGATTCTCATGGGAAGCCTGGGGGCATGTGGTTATGCTGTTTGGGAGAATCGGATTTGCTTCAAAGGAAGCACTCCTCCTTTTAGCTTCTGCAACTGGCTGGCCTTATACAGCAGATCTACCAAGCACTGGCCAGTTAATATGGGAATAAATATCAGCCAAATATTCACTCTATGCAAGTACGTGCCTGAATTCCATGTAATCGTAACTCCAACATTCCCTTATATGGGAGCACCTTTACTATCTCAGCACAAATATGCTTCTACTATTATCCATTGTGCTGCTCTGTTTGATACCAAATATGTAGCCACTCCTTCGGAGCTCAATGTCAAATTACGATCTACTGATGGTGAACCTCTCCCTCATCCCACACACTACAAAGAGAACTGGTTGGTTGCTTGGTTTATCTCACCATCACACGCCCAGATATCCCTTTCGTGGTACATCTAGTCAGTCAATTTGTGTTTGCACCTCGTACAGCTCACTATGTTGTTGTCCTTCGAATTCTTCGCTATGTCATTATATATGGGGTTGTTCTATCCTTCTACCTATGCTCCAATTCTACAAGCCTGCACTGATGCCGATTGGGCCGGGGATGTTGTTGATTGAAGCTCGACCATTGGCTAATGTCTTTTTAGGTGATTCTCTTTAATTGCATGTAAGTCAAAGAAGCAGTCTGTTGTTTCTTGATCATCTAGCGAAGCAGAGTACCGCGCCATGGCTCACACTACTGCTGAAATCATTTGGCTACGATGGCTTCCATCTGATCTTGGCATTGCAATTTCTCACCCCACTCCTCTCCACTGTGACAACAAAAGTGTTGAACATATTGCTGAAAATGAAGTGTTTCGCGAGCGGACCAAGCACATTGAGGTCGATTGCCACGTTGTTCGGCATCAGTATCAGCTGGGCAATATATCTCTTCCATTTGTTCCTACTCTTGCACAGATTGTGACTTCTTCACTAAGAGTCATACTGTTGACCGCTTTCGTCAATTCCTATCCAAACTCTCATTGCATTTTCTGCCTCGTGAGTTTGAGGAGGGGTGATAAAGGTGGCTAGCTGAGGAATATAAATTAGCATGCTTTTGTAGAGCACTGTACATAGCAAAAGGTGTATATTAAAGGATAGTTCTTAGGAGTACTATAAGTTAGCTGAAGACTGTTTCTTTGTTAGACTTTTTCTTCCTTTATCCACTGTAACTGTGAGGCCTTTTCTCCTCCTTTGTTGTAACTACACTAAAGTCTCATAAAAGCCTATGCAATCCTCAAAGAAAATACACTTTTTCTCCTCAAACTTCTCTTGATTTAGGTTTAGATATCACTCGCATCCATATCCAATGCCAACGGCCTAAATGTGAGGGGGGCCCCACCCCTTACTCTCATAGTACCATGAGAGGAACTCTCACAAGAGCATCACCATATAAATATATATACATATATATAATTTGTCCCTCAATCCAACAGTCCAATCCGTTCTAATGGGTACAAAATCCAGGGATCAGTGAGAATCAAGGGGTCCATATTTTGTGGTCGGTTCGGATCAGTGATAGGTGGGGCCCAGCATGCTACCTCATACGGATGGGTGCATGTACAAGAGCAAAATTCTGTCTATACACACACATATACATATATAATACATGAGAAATTCTCAAAACTCCGCTTTTTGCTCCCCTAATTTTTTAGGCTGTGGAGCCCATTTTGAGCCAATTAGTCTTTTCACACACTACCCCATGAATTGTCACAAGTCCAAATTCGACACTCATCCAACTTTTACTCACCATTGGATTGAAATTCTAAGAAAATGATGTCGTTAAAATCATTAAACTTTAGGTCCATAGCTCAAGTGGTTAGGATCATCTAATGGAGTTGAAATTTTGTACGTAGGTAGGCCTTATCCACATCTTTCCATCAAATAGCATTCCATTGGGCCCCACTGAGAGAGAGAGAGGGGGGGGTGAAGAAAGGGGAAGGAAAAGGAAAAGACAAGGGCAACACACCACAAAGAAAGCCCATTAACATCTAGGTTAAATAAATTGGTATGATTTCTCGCTTCAAACTACCTGAGAGATATCTGAATGGTTGTGTGAACTATGAGATGAGCACAAGAGGGAAGAAATTGAGTACACCACAACCTTAGGTGGCACAAAACTCAATGCATCATGCTATCAGTCTTGAATGTGTGACATTGAAATTTTAACTATCTAAAAACAAACCTATGTTGCATGGATTATATGAATTGATTGAGCAATATACAGGGTGTAAACTTCAAACACATTTCAAATAGGATATTGTGGGGATTCTTCTAGTACTAATTTGAAATTTTGCTGTACTGAATACTTATATTTGAAATGGTAACAAAATTTATTACTTGTAGTATGATAAATATTTTACTTCTTCCTTTTGAGAGTAAACTAGAAAAATGTCTATTACCTGTGTAGTTAAGCATAGATTTGTACACTATCTTTTTATTGGTGTTGCTTCCGGATATTATTGTTTTTCGGAAATAAGAATTTATTTGAATATCATACTGAATCCATGAATCCTATGTTTTGGGATTTGCTGAATTAGATGCCTTGTACCGAGATTGTATTTGGACGCATATACTATACTCATGCAGCTGAGCTGCCTATAAACAACTTAGGTGCCCATATTTGATAGTTCTATGCTAACCATCCAATATTTCTTTTATTTGAGAGGTTAATAAAACTATGAAACGGATTCACAAAGTCCAATAGGTCATTCAAATGGCTTTGATGGAGAGGAGGTCAAAGAAGCGATCTTTAATTATGAGGGATAGAACATAGTTACCTAATTCGGTAAGGCAGCCTTCGAATCCCGTCCCATTCGAATCGAATAAATCGCAGTTCGATTCGGATGGATTCGGGGTCTTGAGAAACTAGAGTTCGTTGCAGTTCATAGAGGAGAAGGTGAGAAAAAGGCTCTACAGCTTTGTCCTATGGTCTCTGTGCAAAAGAAAAAGGAGCAGGCTATTAATGCTAGGCAGTACAGCAGTGACCTTTCTACCGGTCCCCTGGTATGAGAGGAAAATGGGCTTCTCTCTATTAACCATTGGACATTTCCAATACCTATCCAATGTACTACTTTCATGTTTTAGGAAAACATGTACTGCTTTCTCTCTCTCTCATCTCAATCGCCTCTTCCCGAGAGAAAATGGTGGATATGTAATGCCTCTATGTCCTTTTAAAGTTTTAAATACTAGAAGGATATAGAGTAATTAAATATCAGATATATGAGAAATTGGCAGGGCCCATACTGCAGGCACTTATTAGAAATCCAAATCAGTGAAAACGATTGTTCTTATCTTTTATTGGATTCAACAAATTTTTACATAAAATAAACTTGGGCCTGCCATAAGATTAATTAGATATAGAACACTTGATTTAATAATAAAAAAAATGTACACCTTTTATATTGGTGAATGTGATGGTGGGACATTCTTTTATCAAATTGAAAATTCTCATCATGCTTATTAGTGGAAAGCATGTGTTATTACAACTCAAATAGCTTACCTACCATAGTTATGACAAGGATTTGACGATGGTGAGAAAGATCTTTATTTATCCACTTGTATCTATTTTTGTGAAATATTATTATTTATATATTTTTTTAATTATCTGAAGTTTTATTAAAATATTTACATTGATATTTCACTTGACTTACGAACTAGAATGTCGAACTAATTGAATTGGAATTGCGAATCGAGCAAATCGAAAAACGAATTAAGTAAACCTACTCCATCAAATTTTCGAATTTGGCTGAGAATCGAACTTCGAATTGCGAACTCGAATTCAAATTAGTCAAATTGCGAATCAGGTAACTATGGGATAGAAAGCCCCAAGCCCGGATGGTTTCCCTCTAGCTTTCTTCCAGATTTTTTGGGAAGACATTAAAGGGGGATATCATGGAATTCATGAGGGAGTTTCATGACGGGAAAACTCTCTAAGCATATAGGTGTGTCCTTCATCATCTTAATTGCTAAGAAATCCAAGGCTGAAAACATCTAAGATTTTAGACCAATTAGCCTCATCGGGCCCATTTATAAAATTCTGGCTAAGTTATTGGCAAGTAGGCTACAAAAAGTTCTTCCTACTCTCATCTCAGATTCACAAGGAGCATTTGTTCATGGTCATCAAATCTTAGATGGCGTTCTCAACACCAATGAAAGCATTCACTCGAGATTGAAAGAAAGGCAGCCCAGAATCATCTGTAAATTGGATCTAGAGAAACCCTATGATAGGGTGGACTGGGAGTTCTTGCAATACTTGATGAGGAGAATGGGTTTTGGTGCAAAATGGC
The DNA here is from genome assembly GCA_029852735.1 of Persea americana. Taxonomy (NCBI): domain Eukaryota; kingdom Viridiplantae; phylum Streptophyta; class Magnoliopsida; order Laurales; family Lauraceae; genus Persea; species Persea americana. Next base: position 58,164,921 of record CM056812.1, read on the forward strand.
GGGGGTGGATTGCAGAGTGTTTGAGCTCAGCTACTTTCTCAATTCTTATTATGGCTCCCCCTTTGGGTTCTTTTCTGCATCTAGAGGTCTCCGACAAGGGGACCCTCTCTCTCCTCCTTATTTGTTATAGTTGGTGAAGCTCTGAGTAGGATGTTGCACACAGCAAGTAATGCTAACCTCATCAAAGGATTTAGGCCTTCTAATGGAGCCCAGGAAATCTCTCGTCTACAGTTTGCGGATGACACTCTTTTCTTCTGTGATGCTAATGAGACGCAGATATTAAATATTAAGGTAATCATTTTCTGCTTTGAAGCAGTGTCTGGCCTGAGGATAAATTTCTTCAAGAGTGAGACAATAGGTGTTAGGGTGAATGAAAATCGCCTATCAATGTTAGCTGATATCTTTGGATGAAAAGTTGGATCCCTCCCTTTTAGTTATTTAGGCCTTCCACTCTGTCATGGTACACCCACAAAAATCTTGTGATATCTAGTGGATTGAGAGGATGGAGAAAAACTTATCCCTATGGAAGGCAAATTATCCATCACTGGGTGGCAAAATTACTTTAATTAAAGCGGCTTTGGCCAATCTTCCAATTTACTTCTTGTCGATGTTCAAGTTTCCCGAAGAGATTATTAACCAAATTGAGAAGCTGCAACGGAATTTTCTTTGGAATGGGAAAGAGAAGAATAAATTTCATCTGATAAAGTGCCTGCAAGTAAGCAAACCAAAGAAAGAGGGTGGCCTGGGTATTGGACCATTGAAGGAGATGAACTTGGCCTTGCTAGGCAAATGGCCGTGGAGAATAGGAGATTAGTTGTTATCAAAAAAAAGAATAGGAGATTAGTCTCAAAGTTTGTGGAAACAAGTAATTTTATGCAAATATGGTGTCCATACGGATGGATGGGTAATCCAAGATCCTCTACCGCATTTCCCCGCTTTATGGAGAGGAATACTCCCCGCTAAGGAGATGTTCTTCAGGCAAGTTAGATTCCGGGTGGGCAAGGGGGATAAAATATGTCTTTGCATGGACTTGTGGGTGGGGGATCTTCCATTAGCGTCTACTTATCCTGAACTGTTCAATTGTGCTAGCAATCAAGAAGCCAAAGTTATTGATTATATGGAGAGGAGAGGGGACTGCATTATATGGGGGCCCGTTTTCAGAAGGAACTTAAATGAGGAGGTGGAACTTCAATTCCAGTCTTTGTTGAATATGATTGGAGAAGTTTTCATCCCTACTGAGGGTAAAGATAGAAGAATTTGGATGCCCACCACTGATGAGATGTTCTCGGTTGCATCTTTTTTTGCTTCTATGATGAGAGAGGTGGTGGATACGCATGTTAATTGGGCAAGTTTTTGGAGTGTGAAAGCACCTCCAAGGGTGATGGCTTTTGGGTGGGCTGCGTTGCTTGGAGGCATTCTAAAAATGGACAGCCTTCGACGCCGGCAAGTTACCATCGTTAATGCTTGCCCAATGTGCTTGGCGGGAGATGAATCCATTGATCACTTGCTCTTAAATTGTTCTATAGCTCTGTATCTATGGAACATGGTCCTCAGTTGGTTCCATGTTTCTACTCTCATCCCCCACTCCCTTCCGGTCTTATTTGAGTTTTGGAGGCTAGGAGTGGGGTTCGGAAGGGGAAAGATCATGTGGAGCGTCTCTTTCTTGGCGGTTATTTGGTCCATTTCGAAAGAGAGGAATTAGAGGTGCTTTGAAGGAAAATCGTTAGAAGCGAGTACCTTAGCGGAGAAAATTAATTACTCAGTGGCTCTTTGGGTTTCCTCCAATCCTCTATTCAAAGGCATTCCCACCAATTCCATTATTCATAATTGGCAGGAAGTGGTCTTCTCTCAACCTATCTCAAAAAAAGTATTTCCAAGAAGGTGTCTACCCCCTCTAGGTGCTCTCAAGCTCAGTTTTGATGGTTGTGCTTGTGGAAACCCCAGCCCCGCTGGTTTGGGGGGAGTTATTCGTGATGCGGAAGGAAACATTCTCATATCCTATTCCGGCCCGACTGGTTTCAGTTCAAGCAACAAAGCTGAATTATTGGCCCTCAAAAATGGCATCCGTGAAGCATCAAAGCTCAATCCTCAACGGCTACTAATTGAAGGGGACTCCTACTGCGTCATTCGGTGGGCAAGTCGGGCTTCCAATCCTGCTTGGAATCTTGCAAATATCATTGAAGAAGTGATCCAGCTTTCAAGGGAGTTAAACGGCTCTTTCCAACATATTAAGAGATCGGCTAAACAGGAAGCGAATAAGCTCGCCAAAGAGGAAGTTCTAAAACCTGCCTTGACCATGTCTATGTAATTTGTTTGCTAGCTCTTTTCGGGTGCTATTGCCCGTAATTGTTACAAGGTTGTGCCCATTTTTTGGGGTTTAATCCGTTTCCTCTTTCGGTTTTTGGTTGCTCATCCCATTTGTTGTGGGGTTCTTTGAGGCAATATATATCTCTTATACTGTACAGTTCCTTTTGAGCAATATATCGTCATTCTTCAATTCAAAAAGAAAAAAAGGTCATTCAATTGTGCAATTCTTAGGGCTGTTGCCTACATGTGAACCATGGATTGAAAGCTCAAGTTAGTTTGCAATTTTCCAAATGAAAACTAACATAATTCACTTACAGGTCACTTGGTTGAGTTGCAAAAAAGTATGGTGGAAAACTTTAATGCGAAAATGCATTCTGACAGATATTAAATTGCTTAAAACCTAAACGTGACAATGAAGAGAAGAAGACAATACCATTGCTCCACCCAACTGCAATCAGGATCAATGCATTCAGCGCCAGCAGAGGTTGGTGAAGAAAACTTTATAACCTGAAAAAATCAGTCGATACCATGTCAAAGTGCTAAATTACACTTCAATCCACAATGGCTGCAATAAAAATATAACAAATGGTGTATTTCCATTCTCAGGAAGCTAAGATAACCCACCTTTAACAGTGCTCTATCATCATCGTTGACATAACCCTTTCGCTTCTCCAAAGCATCTACACCATCCACCTCTAGAGGACCTCTGTAAAGCTAAAGTTGGTAATCATTAATGACAAGTAAAAAAGCCAAAAAAAAATAACGATGTTAAAAAGCAGAAATTATGAAATAATGTAGCTACAGCTTGTGTCTTGTGTCAAACCAGAATTGATGAAGGAGGGATGGAGCAGACTACTATCTAAGAGCAATGCCCCGGTACATTGGATTTAGAAAACAACAGGAAGTTGAGATTAGAAAATGTTACAAGATCGTTCCATATATGAATTTTGGAGGGAAGACAACTGATCTCATGAATGCATCCAGTATTCTTAAATAAGCAAAATAACCTGCTTTTGAGAGAGAAAGTGGTTGGCCTCGTCTTTATGTCGAAGATATCCTTTAAATGCGGCAAATTGAACCTGTCTTCAAAATCCTCCTGAAACTTGCTCTTCCAATCTGGGTCTTTAAAATCTATCTCTGGCTTCGTGATCACAGCTCTTACATCTGGGAAGGAACTTCTCCTTCTCAAGCACCTCCCCAATCTTGTCGATCTAGAACAGTCAGAACCAAACAAAGGGCTGTTTACAGTTGAATCAAAGCTATGCTGCCTCGGATTAATGGAACCAACTCCATTGAAAGATGAAGAAGCAAAAGCCATTCCTCAAGTAGCTGCTGAATAGATGAGGTCTCAAATTCAGTGAATGCATTAGTAGAATGATGTCAAAGAAAATGTAAAAACATTGTATTATTTTGAGAGATTTAGTTTAAGCAAAAAAAAAAAAAAGATCTCATAGCAAATGCCATTCATTGAAATTACAGATCATGTGTCCCTAAGGTGAGAAGTTTCTATGAAAGAAGACATCAATAAGGTGAGAAAAAAAGGAGATATTGAAAACTACAAACAAGAATACCATGTATAATACAGATTCCAGCGTACTTTCATTCCAACCAGAATCCTTTTTTTTTTTTTGTTGTTGTTGTTGTTGAGTGAACTGCCCCAGAGCTACAGTGACAGGTCCGATCTTTCTACTAGTTTCAATCACACAAACAGAGGGACAGACAAACAGAGATAGATAGAGATGGGAAAGAAAAAAAAAATTTATATTTATATATATATATCATATCAAAAATGCAGAAATATCAAAGAGAATGAAGTGTACTGAAACGATCATATCAAAATGACCGACTTTACAGACAAACTTTCCATTCCGAGTCATAACAATTCCTCCAAAGATCATGTGTTCAGAGCAGAGACTTGAAATTTTTTATTTTTTTGTTTTGTTTTGGTACCTTAGATCAGGTGCCGGAGTCCACGAGAATGGATGGGAAAAGGGAATGGATTGGAGGATCTGACTGCGATCGTGAAGGGGAGAGAGAGACAGAAATGGTGCTGAGTCTGTCTCAGTCGTGAGGTGGATGAGACAGAAAGATGGAGTTTCTTACTTGGGGCCTGGGAATATTCGCCGAGAGGACCTAGGGCATGTCTGTGCAGAGGGTTAGGAGGGAAGGGAGAAGAAAGAGGGTTACTTGGTGGAGTGGGGGTGGGAGTGAGGAAATGGGAGGGGAGCAGCAGTTTTTCGTGGAAATGGACTTCCCCCCCCCACCCCAATAAGAAGTCCATTTCCATGCCTAGAAAGGAAAAAGCTGATGTGGCGAAAAAGCAGTTCCGCGAAAAACTGCAGCACCAAACACATGAAAAATGAGTTTTCTGTAGAAAACCACATCCTTTTCTGTGGAAATGGACTACACAAACGTGCCCTTAAAGAAAGTGGCACCTGTTTTTTTATTTATTTTTGGGAAAATTGCAAACTAGGGCTCAGGTTTTTTCCAAATTTCAGATCAGGACATAAAAAAAGTTTAGATTTCAAAATAGGATTTAAGTTTTTCAATTTCTTTCAAATAAGGACATCCGGCCAAATTTGGGGTTTTCCGATCATCTTCTCTTTTTTTCTCTATATACCCAAAATGCCCTAAGACCCTTCTTCCCAAAACCCTCTTGGTTTTTCTCTTCCTCCTCCAGCACCTCAGGCTACGTCACACTGGAAACTTACCATAAAAAAAATGGTTGTATCTGAAACTTCAGATTTGCGAACTTGTGAGGCAAGATTCCTCAAACCCACCTCCCCCCCCCCCCCCCTTCCTCCTCCCGCGTTAGATCCCCGGCAACCTCCGCCACCGAAAGTTGCAGCACCTCATCCTTCGCCCAGAGCCACCATGGATCTCAGGTCTCCGCAACTGATTTGATCTCCAATCTCAGCTGCTCCTAGTCAAGGTTACCAGATTTTGGTCGAACTCAAGAATCTCAATTGTTGCTTCGACTTTCATCATTTGGTTTATAGGGTCGAGAGTTTGATGACTTTATGGGGGTTTTCTTCTTCTATTTGTCGAGGGATTAGTAAATCATGGGTTTTAAGCGCGGAGGCGTGTGGATAATTAGGGCTTAAAGGCTTGTTTATTTTGTAGATTGAGGAAATGGTGTATCTATTTTGTGAGAAGTCTTTGAAATTTAATCTTGTATGGGTATTGTAGTCAAAAGTTGTTTGAATGTGGGTGATTATGCTAGCAAGGGAAGTAGGAAACATGGAGATGAAGTTATAGAGCTGCCTCCTTTTCTCTCTAGCTGTAGATATCATTTCGTGATGTTAATTGCAGTATTCTATAGGAGTAATTTGCCATGAAATACTCGTTGATTGCCGGAGGAGGAGGGGTAGGTGATGCTGGAAAAGAAGAAGCATTGGAAGAGGGTTTTGGGAAGAAGGATCAGAGGGAATTTTGGGTATTTGGAGAAAAAAGAAGAAGGCCATCACTAGAAAACCCCAAATCTGGCCGGATGACCTTATTTGAAAGGAAATTGGAAAACTTAAACCCTAGTTTAAAATATAAACTCTTTTTTTGTCTTGATTTGAAATCTGGAAAACACTTGAACCATATTTTGAAAATTTTCCTTCATTTTCCTCTTCTTTCCTAGATTGGCATGGCCTATGGCAATCGAATGCCAACGAATGGACACACTGACCGACAGCAGGCGCCCGCTCGACCCTTTAACCTAATAAAAAAAATTTATCTTGTGTACATACAACTTTCTTGGGAGTCACCTCTCATTTGCCCAAATAACATCTCTGTCTAGAGGACTCATTCATTCATATTCCTTAGAACCGTTTCAGGATTTTTGTGGGGGAGACAATCATCAGAGTCTACCTTTCCCAAATACAGGAAATTTATGCTTTTACGTATAGGAGATCCAATGTATATAAGTTTTTTGCAAATTTTTCACTATCTGTGATAAATCAAGCCCTAAAATTTAAACCTCTAATCAATTTTAGCCTACTATAACCCTTGTGGGTCCCAAAGAAATTTAAAATTTTATTTTTAGGTTATGGAATCCTTTGCAAATATCTTGGAATATATGAGAAATCAATGGTTTGAAAATCCATCTAACTGCCCTTTGGACCTTGCAAACATGATTAACAGTTTGGGTAATTATTGTGGGACCCATAAGATAGGGTACGAAAGCAAAAACCATATCCAGTATATCACCATTTCATTCACGCATAGTTCACTATTCATCCAAAAACCCTAAACCCTTGAGTTGATCAACTGCTATTAGGTTATTTTATTTTTTTCGAAGGTCCATGAAGAATCGGATTTCCAAATTTGACCACAACCATTTTAGGCCTTTTAAAGAGATTGAATGGTTCTAATTTTTCAAAAGGGGCCTACGGAAGTTCAAAATTGTTGATCTAATGTATGAAGTTTTTTGTAAATATCTCAAAAATAAATGAGAAATCAATGGTTGAGAATTCACCTAATAGCCATTTTAGATCTTATAAATAAGATTAACAGTTCGGGTTGTAATTGTGGGACCCATAAGTTAAGTTTCCAAAGCAAAAAAAAAAAAAAGTAACTTCTAAAGTTACCATCAATTCATCTGTTTTTCTTCACTTCCAAGGTGGGAGAAAATATGATGGGGGAAGTAGAGTAAGAGAAATAATCCGTACCATGTATTTTTTAGGGTTTGGGAGGATTATGAAAATCCGCTCTCAATTTTCCTCTCTTCACCCAAACGTAGGTTTTCCTCTGAATTGTGGAAAATTAGAAAGGATTTCTCTCTAAGGATGTTACCCAAACACGACCTTCTAAAATTTAAGTATTTTTTGTAGAGATATTCATAGAATAACGACGCGATGTCGCACCACCCTAAAACATTGCACAGGACCATATGTGCGATATCACATGACACTAGAGAGTTACCATTGCTTGCTGATGGTTGCCCTTGAAAGAGAAGTTGTGATAGTGAAGGAAGAAATGGGAAGGAGAAGACGGTAGTATGTGATGAGTCATAAAAAGCGTACATTTTCATACACATTTTGGACCATTTTAAGGGATTATTGATATTAAAGAGCTTCATTTAGTGTCAAATCTTGTTTTTATGCATTTAGGATTCATTGTAGTGCATTCATGCATAATTTTCTCAAAAATCACACTTTTTGCATAAATTTATGAAACTTGTCATTTTTGGAAATCTATGTTTGGAAAGTCGGTTATTTTGGGTGCATCAAGTAGGGTCCCATACATTGTCCATTCAAATTCCTCACATGTGATTATTGTTGAATTTCTTTATTTCAATTTGTGTAGGAGAAATAAAGAATGGGACCCACATTGGTGAAATTTGAGACAGATCAAGGGTAAGACATCTTTCACAGGGGACCCACATATCTTGGTATTTTTGGAGAGTTTGAAAAGTCAACAATGAAAAGTTAGATTTGGAATTTCAAGATCAAGAAAGGAAACTTTAAATTTGGTAAGATTTAATTCTTACTAAGTTTGAAACCTCAAAAATCAAGAAAGAAAATCAAGAAAGGAAAGTGTGCTAGAAGAGTTGACTAGTCAATCAAAAAAGGTTGGAAGCAAACCAAAGATGGAAGGGCAGTCAAGAAACAATGAAAGAAAGATCCTAAGATCCCTTTGGATGTCCACATGGGTCCCACACACCCCATTGCACAACTAACATTCCATACGTGTACAATTGTTTTCAGATTTTTCAGGGATAGCAAGATTAAAATGGCTATAACTCTCAATCCAACCGTCAGATTGACGCAATCTATCCACCGTTGGAAATATATTTTTGAACAGATATCGATGGAGCCCAAGATTGTGTCAATCGGAGCTAAAACAAGGAAGATATGGCATCTGCAAGTTGGTACGATAAATTCTACTCAAGTTTACAATTTTGCACATGGAAATCACAAAAATCTCTCACTCACCTTGCTATTTCTTTGGAGACTTTTTGGCCAAAGAATGGACTTACCATACAAAGAATATTGCATGCTACAAACTTGGAACAAAGAAGAAAAGAAAGAGAGGAAAAATCTATAAATTGATTTTATTTGATTCGTTTTAAATCATTGATCATTCTTTTTATAGATTTTATTTGATTCTCATTCGTTTTAAATCATTCTTCACTTCCGTTTTTTTTTATTTGATTCATGCGTCATTATAGTTCAAAACCCAGCCATTAAACTCAGTTTTAGGTTGCATTAGATTATGATGAATTATGCATAAAAACAGCCTAGCATGCTAGTTTTCCAGACTTACAATTTTTTTTAGCTTTGCATAGCACGCATTGCATTACTAACTTTCTAACTTAGGTTTCTTTTGTTTCTAGTTTAGTTTCTTAGTTTTATTTTTGGTACTTTTTTTATTCTTGATGTTCTAACTTATGTGTTCTTTTGTAGCAAGTTTAGTTTTTAATTTAGGGATTTTAGATTTAGGAAGTTTTCTTTTCATTGGATTGTAATTAATTTAATTTTTGGAAAGTAGGAATGATGGTTGTAATTAGTTTTTTTTTTTTTTTTTTGCTAGATTTAAATTTCTAATTTAGGACAGGTACAAGTTGAAAAGGAACGTTAGTTTACATTGCTTCATGTGGATCGATCTAGTCTCACCAATTTATTATTACATCGCAGCTCTACACTTGGAGTGCACGATCAGTGTGAAAGGGATGGTGGGAGGGTTGGTTCCTATGTGTTTTGTTTGAAAGCCCCAAAGGGCATTTTAGTATTTTTCTATAAATTTTAGGAAAAAGTTGACACCAACTAGTTAATTTGGAAGTTTGACCTAGATTTAAAATTGCGTCAAAATCTCTGACTCTAATTTGAAAAGTTTTATATTCTTGTCCTCTTTTTTTTTTTTTTTTTTTTAAATAAGCCAAAAACTTATATGGATTGTGATGAGGCTCTTCAACTTGAAGACTGAAGGAATAAAATGGAAGACGTTAAGAAGAAACAGTCGCATGGACAAGCCCTTAACTAGAAGCCTAGTTCGCTCGAGTGAGCTCAATGACCCTATCAAGTTTTAGACAGCAAAGCCCTTCACTCGAGCAACCATCATGAAAATCTCTTACGCGAATTGGACACTCATTCATATTTTCTCTGAACCTGCTTGTTTGAGTCCTAATTATCTTAGGAAACCCTAAGCACGTCCCTAAGCCTATATTAAATGACTCTTTTGCTACCCTATAACTCACCTCTCTCCCATCCTAAGATTGAGAATTCTGTAAGAGTTTTGCAGCAAGGGTAATTGGGTTGATTGTTCAAGAAGAGGATTTCTTATCTGTTGTTGATTATGACACTTTGAGAGGCGTCAAAGAGTGGTTGGTTCACGTACGGTTAAAGTAAATGGTGAGTCGTCGGCAAGACCATCGCAGTTTTTACGTTGAGTTGCAACTGAAAAAGGTTTCGTGAGTCATTGTGACTTCCTTTACATAGTACTTGGTTTCCGTTGGTCTTGGTGATCTGACCGTGGTTTTTCCATAATAGGCTTTTCCATGTAAAAAAATTGCATGCCTCTTGCTTTGCTTTTGTGGTGGATTGATTCAATACTTGGTTAGGTTAATTATTTATAGTATTAATCAATTGATACTGGAATCTATAAAGAAATCTGATTTGAAACCTGAGCCTGTGTTAAGGCTTAAACGCAACCTTCAAATATTATACGGTTGCTCCATCTTTGAGCTAAAGCAAGGGCAACATACATACACACAACTTATTTTGTAGGAAATGGAACTATGTAAAGTAAAGAAAGCATTACATATATTATCAACTTCAACAGGGGAAAAGCAAAAATGAGGGCTCTCTATAAATTTTCCTATTTGTAAAAGTGATCTTGCTCAATTTTTTGTGACACCATAGAAGCTGATCACTTGTTACCCTAGACATCTTTAATACCCTCGACACCAATTTCATGTCAACCTGTGAGAAAAAAAGAACTAGGTCTGATCTATTTTCTTTATGCTTCTGGAATCTCTTCACAAGGCAATTACCAGTTTTCAGCAAATCTCTCAGTTTCTTCTCTTTCTGCAACAAGAGAAAAGAAAGGCCATAGTTCTCATTAGACTTATCATCATCATACCTATATATATCCCAAACATCTGGGGCCGAAGACAAAAATATAGGACTCTGACCTTTCGGAAAAGTACAGTTGAGTGTACCATATATCCATATATATGGTCTGATATGCCATAAGGTTCAGTAGGCAATTTTTAGTCAAGATTATGAATTTACTATCAAGAGAGAAGGAAAAAAAAAAAAAGAAAAAGAAAAAGGTTACCCATAAGCTTCTTCTGTGAAAAACCTGGTTGCCATAATTTTGGTATAATTTTTGCCTTTAAACCAGGGTAGTCACACCAAAAGCTTATCCAGACTGTAGGCATTATCAGTATCAGAGTGGTATTTTTGCATTGAAAAGCTATTTATCTCCAACTACATCAGGATAATTAGTTCAATATTTGGTAGGAAAAAGGTCTACCTTCTGAAGATCGGCTTGGACTTTTCTCAAGATCTCTAAATCTGTAGGGTCATGAAGCTCGGCTGGAGTTCTCAGGAATCCCTTCAAAATTGTGTCTGCTTCATCCTTATCGGCCTTGATAAATTCCCATAAAGTCCTCATGACTTCCTCTATGATTTGTACCAGCATTCCACTTGTAATGGCATTGTTTTCTCTTATTCTTTCCTTCTTTTTCTCTTTGAAACAATCCTCTGCATCGCAAAATGCAACTTATTACTTTCTCCTGTTATAGTGCTAAACACTTTTTTTTAATCGGTTACAGTGCTAAACACTTGGGAGGCAAAACTCTATTCACTCATGAAATAAACTGAGAGCTGTTTGGCATGGGTCGGACAACTACTTTTCTGGTCTGGCATTTGACCTGTCAATCAAAATCACGCACCCAACAGGTCCTCTGTGTACATTGGAGGTCTAGAATGGAAACTAATTACAAAAGAATCAGGTCTCTCGTTAAATAGTAAGTGGTTGAGAATTGGGACCTAAATGCTAATCATGTGCTTAATCTAACATAGTGGTGAACACCACTCCGCAGCTATATTCTGATGCCTGCAAATTCAGTGGATTAATTTTCAAGGGTTAACCTGAACTACTATAATTTACCGTCATAAAAAAAAAAGGGGGTAACTTAAACTATGAAAGGTCATGCTTGCCTAGTTCTTAATGCATTCAAAGGTCATCCTTGCCTAGTTCTAAATGCATTCCTAGGATTTCCCTAGAAATGGGATTTCATCAAGGAGTGACGGATGAAAGCTGAACTACAACATGAGATCTCAAAATGTTCCCACTCATTAGAAAAACAGAAATGTTTGCCCTTGCCCTTCACCCACCTGCTAAACCACATAGATCATCAAAATGTTGCCACTCATAAAAATGAAAATTTATCCCACCCTTCGCCCTGTCAAATTTAAATCCTATGAATTCGATTGTTACCTCTACATTTCCACCCTTTACCTTTTGCTTTTCTCCCGTTCGATGATAGAATTCCTAGGAGGTCATTGAATATGAATTAGGGAACTAGTTACTGGACACACTGGATGACTAATCTATGGCTCTCCGTACAATTGGGCCAGTTGGGCTATATGATTTTTCAACTGATCAGCAGATCGAGAACTGATGGAAAGCCCTGGTATAATGTAGAATGAGATTTCTATGGAAATGAATACTCCCAACCATCAAACCTGGTCCAGATAAATCCCTATAGCCCACTTTACCCAAAAACAAAAAATCTCTATAGCCCACACTACACTGAATTTGCATGTATGCAGATTACAACCATCTAAACGATAGGCTGCAAGATGCACTGCTGAGTTTGATTGAAACAATTGATGCTTAATTCGTGGAGATGAATATTATTTCGCCAAGACTTCTCTCATGCCAAAGGGTAGACGAGAGAATGGTCTCTTAGCAGAAGTTTGAGCACTAAATTTTTCTTATTATTTCATTTATTTATATATATACATTTTCTACCTTTGATTGCTGGAACTTGAAGAAGTTTTCTGAAGACGCATCGATTTTGGACGTAGTTTTGGACCCTTGGCCCCTTAAGGAAGGGCTCGTTCTCCAAGAATCTCTGCACCAGCACCTGCAACTGCTGAAACTCTCCGGCCACTTGATTGTACTGACGGCGTTCGCGTTCTGGTAGCTCAAGTGCCTTTTGGTGTTGCCAGTGTAGGAATTCCCAAGAGAGGCATGCCTGGCCCACGTACACCATTTCCAAATCGCTCTGAACTTCTCTGACGAACATGACTGATGGGTCGACGTCAAATTTCCGGCTTCGGCGTAGCTGGAAGGAGGTTTTCCTGATCGCCGTGGAGCGGAGAGGAGGTCCCTTGAGCTGTAGGAAGCCTGCCAAGGCCAAGTATGAATGTTTCAAACAACTCACGACCACCTCATTTATCAGGCATGCCCAGCCATCCATCTGCTCAAAACGTAGATGGATGATCAGAATAATCAGGCCAGCATACCTTCATTCAGAACTACCAACAATGATTGGAGGCAAGGAACTTTAAGCAGCTCAGCAAAATTAAAAAAATAAAAATAAAGAAAAGAAAATAATAATAATAATAATTAGAAGAGAGAAGCTTCAAATTCACTCACCTATTGCATGCATCTTCTGATAATTCAAGATGTCTAGTTTCCTCATCCTTTCTGTGTAGCTTTTGTGGAACTTGTGCAGCTCGTCCAGCGGATCTTCCTGCACCAACTTCTCTTTGATATTCCATGGTAAAAGATCATCAATCGCCTCCGAGCTTTCCGATTCTTCATAGATGGTTGGGAGTCCAATTGCTTGCACTTTCTTCAGTTCCGTTCTCAGCTGCTGTATCAGATCCTCGTGTTCCCAAAGCGACTCCAATCCGTCCGAGTCGTCATAGCCTGAAATCGATGGATTCTGCAAGTGGGGCTCTTCAGTTTCCCGCGACTCATCGACTGTTCCATGGAAGTCGTCCCATTCGCATTCAGGTTTTCCATGTTCTTCTCTCGCTGATTCTGAAGAGGAGTAGTTAGCACCAGAGAGAAATGAGTTCTGGTAATACCATGGTTCAGACTTGTCCATTTCTTCGTCGTCAAAGCTTTCCAGGTCAAGCTCGAAGAAGCCTTTCTCAAACTTGAAGTCGTCGGATGGGTTTTCATCATCTTTCATTTGATATGCAACCGAAGACCCATCACTGAGATCTGTTAATTCATCATCTTTCATCTGATATGCAACCGAGGGCCCATCACTGAAATCTGCTAATTCAGTATCTGAGGCGTAAAATTTGTAATCATCATCAACAGAAGGAAACCCGTCACTGCCATCAATAGATTCCGCATCTGAACTCTGCTGTTGGCTTGCAGCTTCTTCGGGTATTTTAACGTCTTCCTCGGTAGAATCTGCCCTGCGATCACCATCAAAATCCATCAGAGTTGCTGCTCCCCTGCAACCAACAACAACCGATTCATATCCGAACCCGCAGAAATTATTCACCGGCAGAAGCTCATAGCCTTTTAAACTCGTGATTTGATATTCATCCATGGAAGACCTACCACATGATTTAATCGATCTGGCGTGGAAATCTGAACGATTCATCTCCTTTTCTGACAGAAACTCAGCATCTCCCTGCATCTCTCTCTTACCCACCGGTTCAATTTCCAGATCGACCAACAACCGATGAAAATCCTTTCGCGACGGGGCCAAATCTTTTGATTCACCAAGTACCGGTATCTCCTCGCCGTCACCACCACCAAAACAAGTGCCTTTCAGATTGACGTATGATTCTTCGATGCTGAAACTCTCAGCAGCTTCTGGCTCTCGGACGAATCCAGTAACATCTCCCTCGACCAGGAAGCTGTACTTATGGATATTCATCTTCATCTCCGGAGGGCTTTCCTCGCGGTGGTCATCGGACATATCAACGGTCTTTATGTTTCTGATCATCATGTCTTCGGGGCTCATGGACTGAAACTTGAAACTAAAGCCAGGCGACACTTGTTTCGCCGGCACCAACAAATCATTCTCTGACCCTGACTTTTCAAAAGCAACAACTTCACTCGAGGAATCGAAACAGCCCGAATCTTTTTCCGCCAAGACGTCCTCGTCTTCCTTATGACAAATAACAGGGCAATTCGAATCATTTTCCACCTGAACTCTGCAAACAAAACACAAGCATACACAAAAAGTGTTTCTTAAAAAATAAAAAAAAAATCATCTGCATGTAAGTTTCAACCCATGAGTGACAGACAACTTTTAACTCCGAATTCTTCTTACCTGAAGACGTAATTGGATATGATTTTGAACAGACGGAAGGTATAATTGCATAAAAAATAGAAGCAAGCACTGACAAACAAAACCAAATTTCTGAAAAGTAGCCGACGACTGACGGGTTCTCCGTTCAGTAAATCAAGATGAATATCAAACACGAACATCTTTGGTCTTCCCATCAAATTATCCTACCCGCTTATGAATCCACCCGAATCGTCACTTCGTCGTCGTCGTCTTCTTCTTCTTTTTAATTTTCTTTCTTTCCTTTTCTTCGATTTTTCATTTCTTTACCTTGGTATGGCGGAGAAGTGGACTCTCTACCTATTTAGGAGTCAGTCGGTTGTGAAAAGAATCTTGAGTTTTTGTGATGGAACCCAGTTTTCATGGGAAATTGAAATCCGACCTAATTAGGGAGATTAGCGGGGTGATTCGATTATTATTAAGCTATGGTTTTATAGAGAAGAAAAGAACGTGTGACCGACTTGGCTCGAAAGCGTGTTGAACGCTGCTTGCCCATACCATTCTTTCTAGCTGTTGCATGATTGTCAACAGAAGAAGATGCCAATTCAGTTGAAAGTCTCAATCGCGGTTCGTGCATTTTCCTTGTCAGTGGGTGTCTGGATCCTGGATCCTGGATCCGCTCTCAGAGGCTTTAGAGGAATTCGGACTTAAAAGGAGGCGAAGAGCTGAACTCCACGTTTGGCCCACTTATTGAAATTCGAACCATATGCCCCACCTATCCTTAGATTTTACTCCAATTGCATCTTCATTTTCTACCTTTGAATTCCTTAAATTTCTTGAGATGCACAATAAATTAACTTATGAAATCTTACCTCAGAGCTTATTATGATCTTTTAAAGAGGATGAATGATTCAGATTGTGAAGATGGGCCCACGAAAACCTAAAATGACTGATCTTGCAGGTTTTTTTTTTATTTTTGTGCATATATCTAGAAATCTAAGATGAATGAAATTTGGTCTCCTTACTGTGTTTGGCCTTCTTGAAGAGGATGAAGTGTTCAAATCTTATTTTTTAGGCCATGATGATGAAAAAGCGTGACCCCATTTGGAATGCCCAAAATACTGTAGCTCCACCCCCTTCTTTTTTTTTTTTTCCCTTCCAATTACACGATTAGCGTGATTCATTTTACCAAGGTCTCAGGTGAGTAAATTTAAATGTAGAATGGCTCGATTCACACGCCATTGTCATACTTGATTTACACATATTATGCGTAAATGAGAGCAAACAAACTTAATTGCATAACTTTATGTATCCAAACAATCCCTAAAATTTGAAGATATCATGTATTTTGAATTGCTCGGATTTCAAAGAGTGGGTTAAACTGTGGAATTCCACTACTTTAACTCATGATTACTCTTCCTCATTCTTTCCATGGACAAGAATGTATTTTTCCTTGAAAAACTTTTGTCAACTACTCTCTCGATCATCTTTGGCAAGACATTGGAGGATTTCCATGGTAATCGGCATATTTTCAGGACATGTCTCTTTCAACTATTCTTTTAATTTTGCCCTAAATTTCATTCCAATACCGAATTGATCATTCATGAAATATGTATAATCAAAGTCAGAACTGAAAAACAAAAAAGAACAAAAAAAAAAAAAAAACCAAAAAGAGTCAAATCGAGCGTTCATATTACACCCAGATTAAATTAAAATGAACCAGTTAGTTAGGATCAACAGCAACAGTGGAACGAGATTTCAAAGGGCTTGGTATCAGACGTGGGCCACGCTTAAGCAGTTATTGGGATGGTCTCATGGAATGGAATGTTGCCACACCATCGGTCTCTTACACTCCGCCTGCGATCTTCTGGATGTTTAAATTGGCCTATGTCCTGGTAGGTACGTACGAGTCTGCCAAGCGTGAAAACCGAGTAGATTCCACTCGGCTCCATTGGGGCCCCAAAGTGACCTCCTGAGGCTTTGGCGTATCTGCGCAGCGAGACGAATGCGGAAGGGAATTTGCCGTCCATGGCCATGAGTTCCTATTATGGAAAATAAAATCCTATTTTGAAAGGCAAATCTGTAAAACACACTAAATCTCTCCGGAAAAGCTCCACCTGCATGCAAAATAAATAAATAAATAAATAATTATGACCTCACCCATGGGAATATATTTTATGAGGAACTGTAGAGATGTTAGCACCTTTTTTTGAACCTTTTCAAGAGAAAACATGGCCACTTTGAACATGGATTTTACCATAGCATGAAATTTAATTTACACCATCTCCACTTTATTTGTCGAAAATTAAATATGCAAATGTGCCCCAAATTGTGTCGCACCAAATAATATAATGATGGCTTGCATGAAAAAATCAAAACAATTTTTCTTTCTATCTCAAAATCCTCTCATTGAACGAACACATTAGGAATCTTGCATTTGAAAGAGTGGAACCATGGTTTTAAATTTCAATGCCAATTGAGACCAGATAAGTCTGTGCTGCCAGAATTAATCCATGTCGTTCGTGCCGGAATGGTTTGGAATTGTAGGTCCCAAGAAGTATCAAAACGGTCAAAATTTTCAAACATAGAAAATAAAAGAAAGCAACTAAATATGAGACAGTTAGTCTATTTAAGTAGTATCTTATCTCAAATATAGTGATGTTTAATATTGTTAAGCATTGAGTTAGAGATGGTGTAACGAGTTCAGATCCCGAAATAGGAGAACCCTGTTCCGGCCAATCCGCACTTGCCACGTTTTAATTTTGCCACCTCAGCTATAGACCTTTCTTTTGGAATGAATACAAGAAAGGGATATGGACTTTCTTGCAAATAGAAAAAAAAATTGTTGGAAAGAAGAAACCCTACAGTAAGAAGACCTCTCCAACATAACCCATCAAAATCCGGCCTCTCTCTTCTGATCATTTTGAGAGAAAACTCGCTTCTCTCTCCTCTCTCCCATTGTAGACCCTCAAAGGAAATCTTTGGTTTCTCTGCCTTGGGTCAGAAAGAGCCCATCAGAAGGTGAACGTTGTTTTAAAAAAGGGGATTTGACATATGGATAACCCTTAAAAACTCTTATTCCAATTTCATGAATCAAAATAAGCTATTGTCACCAAAGTCGTTTGACTCTGGTCTTCCTTTGTTTTTTTACTTTTTTGCTCAGATCCCATGATATCATGGGATCCAAATTTAAAAAGTCAAAAACCCCAAATAGTAAAAAAACAGAGCAATAGTTAGATAATTCATGTGCCTCTTACGAAAGCAGAACTTATGAAAGTGCACACGAGAGGAGAGCATAATTCGGTGAAGTAAAGATGGGGAATACTACAGCAGAACTCGTGTGCTCTAGTAAAGATGCTCCTCTAATGGCGGGGAATACTATAGCGAGGCAGAGGAGTGTATCTTAACGAGTTCTGTGGAATACTAGAAGAGCATCTTAACGAGGCTGGGGAATACAATAGCGAGGCAGAAGAGCAAGTGGTATGAGGCAGAGAGAGGTCTCACTATAGAGAGACTTTTCTCCTTTAGAGGGGTATTTCCATCCTTGTTGATTAATTCTGCATTTTAAGGGTGAAAAGATAATGGCATATAATGCATAATAGGTCTACATGAGCATCATTTTTAATGTTTTGTTGTTTGACTAAAATTTTACCCAAATTCTTTGCAAAAAAGCCATGATATCATGGGATAATTCCATGATATCATGGGTTTTCTGCAATTGATTTTGGTAAAATGTAAGTCCAACAACAGAGCATTAAAAATAATGCCCATATAGACTTACGTTATGGTGGTCATGTGTCAGAATTACACGCTCCATCAGTATTGATTCCTAAAGAAAATACATATGTTACAAAATTTAGACAATTTGTAATATAGAAACTAAAAAGCCATGATATCATGGGATAATCCCATGATAGCATGGCTTTTCCCCAAAGAATTTGGGTAAAATGTCAGTCAAACAACAAAACATTAAAAATGATGCTCATGTAGACCTATTCTGCATTATATGCCATTATCTTTTCACCTTTAAAATGCAGAATTCATTACAACAGCTGAGGGTTAAAATTTCTGTAACAGTCGTACCTTCGAAAAGAACTTTTCATAAGCTCTAATTTGAAATGGGTCTGAGAAAAATGAATTACGCTTGCTGTTTGCAGAAAGTCAGTGCCATATAGAGACCGATAAAACCCACCATATCATGTGAACTGTGGTTGAAGAGAACATGTGAGATATATGGTTTCATGGGATGGTGCCATGATATCATGGCTACTCAATAGAACACTAGGAAAACTCAACAGTGTACACTTAGTTTTCACTAACTATCATGACTGGTGTCCTGTCAAAAATGGATTTTACTTGCTAATTGCAGTGACTTTGTATCGCAAAAACTAATACATCCCATGATATCACGGGAAAAATGACAATTACCGAAAGTGTAGTTACTATAATATGTGACTTACTACAAAGTAACAATACATTTAGTATAATAATATTACACTTCCGTTGAAAGTGATTATATAATAGTAATCAAATACATTTGGTGTAATAATATTACACTTCCGTTGAAAGTGATTTTATAATAGTAATCAGAATAGGTGTACAGAATACACTTGGTGGGCCACTGTCTTCAAAACAACATGAGCCGTACTAAAATTATATACAACACACTATATACACATATGACAAGCAAAAAAGCTATTATCTAAATCACTTTAATTTCGGAATGAGGATTATTGCAAGACTGGCGGTTATTTCCAACTTCTCTATAGTTTGAACATGTAACTTGTCATCGTACCCGATCCTCAGTTCTAATCCTCTTTTTCTTCTGTCATCCAGCTTGTCGCCTTGCGAGTGGAGGTAGAAAGTGAAACTTGGGATTTTTGACAAAAGGAGGAGAAAGCGGGGCAGAGGAGATGCCTTAATGGGAGAGAACTTTAAGATCATATCTCTTGGCACCGCACACAGAAAAGGGAAGGTGAAACCATTGTATGAGATTTGCAACCATCGTCTGTTATTGGAGAATGAAAATGAATGATCTTAAGTCCTCATCTTGTAGAAATGGAACCGAAGAATGGAGAGAGTCTTAAGTCCTCATCTTGGTCTGCTAGTGATGTTGCTGGAAGTAAAAAATGGAAGAGGGGTGAGCAAAGGTGAAAAGTGAAATAAAGAGATAAGAAAACGGTCTAGGGATTTGCTTTTTGACTTTTACACATTCGGTTCCCATGATATCATGGGATCCAAGGCAAAAAGGTAAAAAAAGAAGAAGGTGGGCCAGAGTCAAACGACTCTGGTGACAATAGCTTATTTTGAGTCATGAAATTGGGATAAGAGTTTTTAAGGAGGGCCCATAATTCATTTCCTTCTGGCAATAATTCTAGCCAAAATCTAATTCCACCCAGACGAAGAAAGTGCTAGAGAATGGGGCTTTGCCTCTCTGTTTATCCGCTTTGTTCCTATTCATGGTGTATTCTCTGTTTTATTGTTGGGTTTTGCAAGAGAACAGAGATAGGAAGGAGAATAAAAGGTTAAGCAAGAAGAAAAATGCTTTGGTTGTGTTTAATGAACAAAATCCGAACCCCCTAATAGTATACCTATTTTGATCGAATATCTTCAGATGGGTAAGTTGTATGTGTTTTATTCCTGAAAGTGCTGCATGACAAAGACATCTATCTCAATAGAGATTTCCTTTCAGGGCCCATAGTTAAGGGTGTGAGTAAGGCCCCGTTTCTTTTCTGGAATTTATGACAGGAATTCCGGTTGTCTGGGAATTCCGGAATTCCTGTCAGAAATCCAGCGTTTCTTAAGTGGAATTCTGGGAATTTAGAAATTATGGCATTCACAAATGCCAAAAAGTAGGGATTTGCAAAACCCACCTCTTCAACTGGGATTCCAAAAACCCACCTTCTCAGGATATGAATCTTTCATCAATTTTTTCTTCTTTTTCTTTGTTTCATTTGAAATTGAAGTGGACCTAATTGATATAAGAAACCCAATACTAATAAGTAGAGCTCATATATGTGGATGATGCAATAGGAAGTTGCTGTATGATAATGATCTTAATGTGTTTGTTCAAAGATCTGTTAAGAAAGTCTCTACCTTTATGTTCTTTTTATTCTGAGAAGTTATTTTTGTTGGATTTAAATTCTGCCATTTGGGTTTTTCCATCTCTTGGACTTATGGGTCTGGTGGGTCTGGTGAAGAAAAAAAAAAAACTACTTATAGTTCAAATTTGTGCTGTGAACAATTTTCTCCATTTGTCATTTCTGTTTGTTTTCTACTTGGGTGACCATTTAGGGAATTGGGTTTAGGGAATTTTGGCATATTGACGGATGATTGCTGTAATATCTTGATTCTTGCATTCTATCATAAACCTCACAGCGAGTGGTATAGTCAAGTATTTGATAAAAAAAAAGATCATCTTGAGCCCTACAACTTATCATTAGTATTAAACACATTTGCGTATTGAGTTGTAAAAATACATTGATGGGTTAAATTGGTATATAAACAATGTATATAGGAGTAAAATTTTAGTCAGAAATCCTTTTAGTTATGAAACAGGGAATTCAGGAAATTCATGAATTCATGAATTTTCAGGCAAGAATTCAAGCATAAATGAAACAGGGAATTCAGAAATGACAGAATTCAGTAGCATTTCAGAATTCCAGCATTTGAAAATCCCAGACAGCCACCAGACATGAATTCCATAAATTCTAGGAAAGAAATGGGCCCTAAGAGTTTTCAATGAGTACCGAGCTGCTCTCATGGGGTTTCGTGATCAGAGATTTCTTGTTGGTATCGTAAAAGAGGAACGGATGAGGAAGATGACGCGGAGGCGATGGGGTTTCACCCCTTTTTTATTTTTTTGTAAAAAGGACCCTCTCCCTTTTTATTTTATCACATCAAGGAAGCAATTGAGGGGGGCCGATGTGGCATTTTTTTACATGTTGCATCTTGGGAAACGCTGAAACAACATACCCCAGTTTTTATGGATAAATGCCACAAACATTCCTTATTTACTAACTCAAACTAGGTTTTCATGCATTGAGAGAGTGTTTGTTTTGAGTGGAATTGATTCTCAATTTAGGTGTTCCCACTTTAGAGCCCCACTCATTCCACTGAAGTTTTATATATATATATATACATATATTAAAGCAATAGGGGAGGTGGGCTGTAGAGAATACCACCTCAGCAACCCAATTATTCTCCTTTCAAATAAATATGGAAAAAAAGCATAAAGTGCTTTAAGGTGTCATGTCATCACATGACATAATTTTTTCTCCAAAAAAAATATCTTTATCTATATCCTCTATTTCCTAAAGTCTCTCAATCAATATCCCTTAAAATCTCTCTATTTTGCTACAGTTTTTCTCTCTCAACACCGTCTACTTTCCATATTCTCAAGATTGTCATATTTTTATTTTAATATTTAGGGCTCACCTTTCAACAATTCACACTGATAACTTTCTCATTAAAAATATCATTTTCTTTTAGTTTCAAAATAGAACTCTACTCTATTCAAAGATTGTCACATACTCACATGTGAACGAAAATTAGACCTGACCTTCTGACAAACCACCTCATAGATGGGTTTGAGGTAAAAATGTTTTGAGGTTGGAGTTTTTTTTGGTTGAATCTTATAGGCATTCTTTTCTGATCTGATTATATAGACATATGACCCTATGTTTAGCTCACCATAAATTACACTTCCGTGGCCCCACATGGACTCATAATTAAAAGATATCCAAGGTGGGCCAATTATTACTGAAATCAAATACACACTAGTCTGTGGTTTTAAAGTTTCATAATTTATGGCTTTTAAAGTTAAGATGTTTATACATTTTTTCTAAATCTGGAGCTAAAAAACAGTTTGATCGATTCTAAAATTGTATTGGTGCTACTTCAAAGGGGTAGAGAAGAAATTTGTGTGGAGGGATTGAAATGACCATTAATCTATGTGAAAATAAAAGAAATGGTTCATTTGTACAACGAAAGGATTACTTATGTTGTTTGGTGTGGTGTGTTTTTATTTTTATTTATTTATTTATTTATTTGCATAGAAGAAAAAAATGAATCATTTTTCCATAATAAAGAGAACTTTAATTTTCTACAAAAATACAAAATTCCATTCTCATAAGGAAATAAAAATCTATATAAACTAGAATCCTCTTATTGCACAAACAAGTCCAAATGGGGTGGCTTTGTTTTATTAGGCTTTAAAATTATTAATGGGCAACAAAAACTGGAATGCATTTCTTATTACTAATATTATATATATTAACAAAGTTCGCATTTCTATATCTTCTTTAGTAATTATTGTTGTTATTATTATTTTTATGTTGTTGTTGAATGGATTTTTTAGCTTTATATTTGTAATAGTTTATTGATGATGTTGACCACTTGTATTTGTGATTGAAGATGTGTTGACTGTTTTTATATAAATATGCATAAATATGTTCTTATATATTTATAATTAATTTTGATATCTTATAAATTCAAAATGTAATATCTTACTTTTTTGCCTTGGGATATGCGCAAGATGTTATTGCTAGTTTCTTTTTTAAGTCAAAGTGTCTAAGGATTCATACTTTTTCTGAGTGAAGATACCGCCTGAATTTGACTATATAGCTTTCATGAAATGATAAATAAGAAGGTAAATAAAATACTAGGATTTATCACTTCACATCAAGGGGTTTTTACTTTAAAAAATCAACTACGTAATGACTAGGTTTTAGAAATTCAACACAAGGGCATTGGCAAACTTTTCCTCTTTATTTCCTTCTTATTTGTGGAGAAAACTACTCGAGTCATGATATATGAGTCAGCCAAAGACTATTCGAGTAGGTACGGTGTTAGTAGAATCTTCCAATGTTTAAATTCATTTAAAAGGTTTGTACCTGAACCTTATAGCATTTCAGTGAGTACTAATAATCAGTTTTACATTCAAAATGACCCCAATAAAATCTCTGCTCGACCGCTAGCTTGTATTGACATAATTAAGACAAAAATGAGTACCAATTGAAAAATGAGAAAGATACATGATAATGGTTTTAAGAGGATTTTACAGGAAAATGAACCCTATTTAGCCATTGTACGAAATAGTAAAAACTATTTTCTATTGCACAAGATCATTCATCCCGCCATTTTTTCTTCTTTTTTCTTTTTTTTTTTTTTCATTTTTTTTACAAGGGCCAATAGCGTCGCCCAAAATAAGCATAGGCGACGCTAGCGTCACTCTTTGCTATATATTTCCTGCCCCGAATCCAACTTTTCTCCATCCATTTTCCCTCAAAAGGGTTTACAAAGAGTGAATCAGAGTAACTGAGGAAGATGAAATAGAAGAAGAAGAAGAAGAGCATAGATGAGATGCATGGAAGTGTGCAAATGGCAAATGCGGGTAGCGTCTCAAGAGCAAGAGGTTGGGAGGAGGGTGCTATTAGGGGGGTGTCTTGGACCTGTTGTCTAAATGGATCCAAGAATGGAATTGAGCGACCACCACCCTGCACACATGGCACAACCTGCATATCATCATCATTCATCGTGAGTCAATGGTCCCTGGAAGCACCATTGTATCACTCTTGCTCTTTTTCCTGATTTTCCATTCTATCAAACCATGTTGTCGTCAAGTGCGAACAGTGCCCAGTCCCCCCCAGCCATCAAATGGAATTCAAAGCCTTGCATATTTAACCACAAGATCGTCTCTCCTTTCTTAATGGTGGCGTTGGCTGGGAAATTTTTCTGAATCTAGAGATGGGATGATCTATGTTCATGCCTTGTCTTTATATGATTTAGGAAGAGCGATACTAGCGTCACTTCATCTTAAATTGAGCAATGCTAGCGTCATTGGTCCCAAAGTTAAAATAAATAAATAAATAAACATGCTTAACGGACCACGTTTACGAATTACGAAAGAGTTTTCACTATTTCATTCAACGGCCAAATACGATGTATTTTCCGGTAAAATTCTCTAGTTTCAAATAGGCATTTTGTTTTATGACTACAGTTATGGAAAGCATCTTTAAAAAATTAAAGTAGCCAAAAAAATTATCTGCATTTTCTAAGGGCCACTATAGTAGCTCGAAAGTTAAAAGGCGGTGAAAACCTTGTTATTGATTTTTTTTATGTTTCTAAATAATTTAAAACACTTTTACACATAAATTCTATAGGATGGCTAGAATCACTCATTTGGTACAACTTGCGTACGTGATCCAGTAAGGATGTATTAGCCAAATGTTCAGTGACCCGAAAGTGACTCCGGCCGCAACACTGACCTGGCCTTGGCTATAATTCGCCCAATTTCATCGGCCTTCAGCAATGCCGCCTTCCCTGGCTTCATTGGCGACATTAGGTGGGCCTTCTCAAGATCCAACTTTTGATCAGCAGGCAATGGAATTGGCCGGTGACTGGATACTAGGGATCCCAATTCAAACACGAAATGCTGTGGGTGCTCCAACATGAGCTCGGCGACCACCATTGGGCGATCAAACTCGTGGACCGTTCCATTGGAAAGTATAATTTTTCCGGCAATCGCACAAGTCCGACGTGAAACGCAGTTGCCCATGAGCTGAGATTGAGAGGAAAGGAGTTAAAAGGTTGATGGAATAGGATTTTGATGGTGAACACTGTAGGAGCTGTTGGCATCTCTATTTTAGAAGTTTGTTTTTCTTAAAACGTTTTTAAATAGACATTTTTGCCATTTAGAATATTTGGGAACTTTCTTTTGCTTATTTGTTTCAATCAGTTTATAGACATAAAATGTCTATTTCGGAAGGCATGGAAAAGGACGCCATTTCAAACAGACACGCATGTCTAATGCGAGTTGACTTTCGCACGTTATTGTGGGACAAGTTTGCCCCTCTATCATTTCAAATATGACAAGTATGCCCCCATGCATATGAGACCCTTTTCCCCTCTTTCAATAATTCTCTCTCAAAGCCCTAACAGAGCAGCAGCTTCCTTCACCTTCGTTTGTCTTTCTTATAACCGTAGCAGAGAACCAACCCCTTTCATCTATTTCCTAAGTTTGCATCCATTGTCTCTCTCCATAGCGCCTCTGAATCTCTCATTCTCTCTTTCTTCCTTATGGCACGAGTCATGGCCCAAGTAGAGATGAGAAGAAAATATAAATACATAGCATTTGTTGCTGCCCATTTCCATTTATCACCATTGCAGAGCTTTTACCCTTGTTTCCATGGGACCACTTGCAACTATACTTGTTCTAGAGCTATTGTTACCCATAGCCCACCCAACCAAGGTAGCATGGTTTACTGTTACAACCAAGTGGGGCTTGTAGATTTGGGACTTGGGTTGCAAGTTGAATTTTATATTAAAAACACTTGCTCCATTTGAGGGTCAAATATAATAGAAATTATAAAAACCCCAATTTTTTATTAAACATCAAGACTCTTTTTATGCACCTCAAGTAATTAAAATGTAAAGTTTTAAATGATTCAAGTAATAAATCTAAACTGCTCATCGGTAGCTCCTACAGGTCACTCATGTACCCTAGATTTTTCTACTCAAATCAATTCCATCTTTTATACCCTTCATGTATTATGTGTTTTAGCAGTAATGTTTGGTTGTTTTTCCCAACACCAATTTTTTGTAAGAAAGGATGAAGTAGGTGAGATTCTTTTGTGTGTTGCCCATCTTGAATGGGCCAATTGATGAATGGTCTCCATGATCACACGGCATTGAAAGGGGGCAAGCAAAATGGAATAGTTTGGTTTACTTTGTATGGTTCTATAATAAATTATCTTTTTTTCCAAAAAAGACAAAAACGCCATTGTAATAATATCTTAATTTTATACTTACCAAACAAGATTTCTTGAATAGACCTATTTGATTCAGATATACAACTTGTTTTACCAAACAATCCATTTATAAAATGATCTATTTAAAACATATCTGCTTCACATAGATTTATTATGAAAAGATAAGACTTGCCAAACAAGCCCATATATATGCTATTAAGAGGTAGGATTCACTGCACCGTTTGGGAGTTGAATTGAATTGAATTGGAATGGATTGAGGGGTGCTGAGAGTTGAATGTATAGATGGATTTAATGGGTTTGAGTTAATAAATAGGAGGAGATGAGTTTGTTAAACTGCTCCATCTTGTGATGGGGTTGAGGTGGACTTAGTAACAAGTAAACTATAGATGAGTCAAGTCCGAGTCAAGAGTTTTCCAACTTGAAAAACAACTCCTAAAATCTAGTTTTTTTTTTTTAAATAACCATTTAGGTAGTTTTTTTCCTAAACCATTCTTTGCCTAACCTGAACCCGGATCCAAACTCGTCCCATATAAGGAACATGTTCTGGTTCTGAATTCTCATTAACTGTTCCGGTTCCGAATCAGGTCTGGGTCCATCTTAGAATTAACGGATCCAGGTCCACCATAGACCCGAACCGGAACCTACCCATTTACAACCCTAGTAGTACAAGAAAATCACCTTTTTAGCCGTGGGGAAAAATTGCCCCTAAAAGACAAAAGACCGTCACTAAAAGACAAGAAGTGGCGAAAAAACATCCACCGCCACTTTTGTCGCCTAATGTTACCATCACTAATGTTGAAATTCGTGGCATACTTTTTAAGACGGAAAAATGTCCTCTATCATTTTTGCCGCTAATGACTTTTTTACCTCATCAGCGACGCCGCTAAAACCAAACAAACAGAAAAGATTAAACACAAAAAAAATATGATCCAATCACTAATGGCAACCATTAAGAAAGACCTTGCATATTCTAGCTCACCTCAGTGTTACGCTATTCTTAACGACAAATGTTAGAGCATTAACATTTGTCTCTTGTATTGGGAATAAAGGGCTGGCCTTGTGGATCAGGCGTCCCTGCTTCCTGGTGCGAGCCCTTTATTTCCTATGTCTTAGCCACTGGGCCAACCGAGCAAAAATAAAAATTAAAAACATTTGTCTCTTATATCATAGGATTACCTACAAACCTACTATGTCAGGCAAGTGGACATAGTTTGACATGCCAACATCTAATTTCTTTGAAAGTAAGACGACTAACATTCAGATTATGTAGACTTATCCATCAATAGAAGAACGAACACTATTATTAAAGAGGTAAATCTTAGGCATCTTTCTCCTTACATTAGCAGCAAGGGTTTATAATAATTGTCTACAATGTAAGCTTCATACTCAAAGAAGATAGCCTCACACTAATTTGCTTAAACCTCACACCAAAGATAGAGGAATTAAAGAACAGCCTCTTACCCTCGCGGTAAGAGGCGCTAGTTCTTACCTGCCTATTTTGGGTTCGAACTTGGGTAGGTACCTTTCTTCACTTGAGGTTGTGATATCTCACCAGAGGTCTACTTCCCTCACCAAAGGAGCCTCCACCTCACCTGAGGTTTACTCTTCTCACTCGAAAGCTAAGAGCCCCAGCCCTTTGGAGATACCAAAAAAGATAGAGGAATTAACTGTTTATCATTAGAAAATACGTTTCTGACGATTCTAAGTTGCTTTTGGCTATAAAATGCATTTATGCAAAAAGAGGTGCAATACAAGGACTATGTCACACGCTTAACTTCAATATTCTGAGAAGAAATCTTGTGCATTAATGCTAGGATGATTGCACATGTTTTTGGCATTAGCATTGATCTTGGCTGAAAACACATTTTTGACCAGTCTTAACTGCATGTCATAGTACAAAAGCAAAAGGAGGAGCAACACAAGCACTTTCTATGAGGTAATCCATCATAATACTACTCTCATGCAAGCATGCTTAATTGCAAAGTTCTAATAGGATCCTTTTTTATCTGGGCTTCAAACCTGCAGTAGAAAAAAGAGGACATGGAAGGAAATAATAACAAGGGGAATTCAAAAGGGGATAAAAGGTTTTGGCTCACGCTAAAAAAAGTACATGAAGATTTAAATATTACAAAAAAATATAAAAATATCCTACAATTCTTTCAATCAATTCTCTCCATAAGACCTTTTTTTTTTGTTAGAAATGACGAAAATACCCTTTTGTCGTTTTCCAAATTTTTCCTTAATAAATCAATTAAAAGAAATTATACCCAAATGACCTAGTGAAGCCCACTTCAACTACCTTTATGCATGGATGGTTTAAAAAAGGATTATGAATGACTGAAAAAACTAGCTTCATTGTATGGTTATGATCATCAAAATTAAAACGAACAATTTTAAGGAGGAAAGAGTTCAAAAAAAGACAAAAAACATGTTATAAGGAAAGCGTATCTTGTCATTTCTCAAAGAATTTTATGGAAATGACTTGATTGAAAAAATTGTGAAAAACTTTTATACTTTTTTGAAATATCCAAATTCTCATGTACTTTTTTTTTGAAAAATGAGCCAAAGATTTAATACTTTCTAAAGAACGAATTTTATGAAATAATTAAGTTTAAAATATAATTAAATGATTTTATGAAGAACAGTAATGAAATGACGGCATAGTTGTTTACATTTTTTTTTTTTACGAACATACCCAAATTGACAATATCATCAACTCAGTTGATGGCATAATCAAGTTGGTTAAAGATATCGTCAACTTCTTGCGACTTTTTTTTTTCCTTTTTCTTCTCCAATGGTCGACCCATGCTTTAATCGACTTCCTTTGATGGATTGTGATCATCTAATTAGCGTTTTTTTATAGGATTTGCTCCATTTGATGTGGGTCTCATCTAATTTGTTTGGTATTTCTTTTCTTTTTTGTTGAGATATACATATGTATTATTATTATCTATTATACTATATTAAACCGGAGGATTTTGTACTCAATTTTGATAATCGATTGTAATTTTGACCATAAGTTACATTCCTTTTTTTTTTTCGATTGTAATTTTGACCATAAGTTACATTCCTTTTTTTTTTCCTTCAAAATCTTGCATGTTCTCTCCCTATTCCTATCTCATATAACTACAACTTTATTTCTTTATCAAAACAACTTATCTACTCTCCACTTTTCTTTTTCTTTTTTTCTTCTTTGCAAAGACTATGTTTTTATCCAAATTCTATTGTTCCCTTTCTACTCTAATTCTCCTGTTTCCTTTTTACACCACTGGTTCTTGGATTACATAAACAAGTATTCATAACCTTTTTTTCCTTTCTTTTTAAAAACTATAATTTTTTTAATACATGAATATTTAAATTCCAATGTTGGCCCTATCCATGCTTGGGTTAGTATGCCAGTAATATAGTATGTGATAGAACCTAGTTTGGATATCGATGGTATTTGGACGTTGTTTTTGGTTGATACATATTGATGTTTTTCAGAAGAGAATGCGGTTGTCTCCCACATGATTGGAAAACTACATTTGAGGAATTTGAAGAAGTTGAGAATGAGATAGAGAATGAAGAAGACGATAAGATAAGATTTTGCCCTCGAGGGAGGAATAGATACTAGTGCAGAACGTCCGATAAGGTTTTCTTCGATCTTATTAGGCATTGGGTGGGCATGAAGCAAACCACAAGAAGATCAACACTTAGAACCATCAAAGAAGAAGAATAAAAGCTGCAAGAGATAGAAGAAATCTTCAAAACGGTTGACAATATCATCATTTGGAGTATTTTCATTAAGAAACTATACGAACAACTCTACCGTCATTTCTTCATAAAACTGTTTAATAAGAGTTTAAGCTTAATTATTTCATAAAAATCTCTTTTTAAAATCACCTCTAATAACAATAACCTATCAAAGGATTTGGCTCGAAATAGATTGAAGTCAAAGAACAGAATCCATGTAATTAAGAGTGGCTTTGATGATGATGATGACGACGATGGTATATTTTGTATTGTTAGAATTGGAGTCCACGACTCTCATTTTAACTTAGCCAAATATTTTCACTCATGTCTCATGGCTTATAATAAAACAAGAGACAGAGAGAGAGAGAAAGAGAGTAATAAACAAAACAGGGCATGGGAAGGTGGCCCACCCGAAGACTAACCTGAGTCAAAATCTGTATATTCATTAATCGTCAAGACCATTGGGAAACCTAACCCTTATTGGAGTGGTCAAAGCAGGTCAATCATTTAATCCAACCTCCTTTGTTCGGTTAGCTAAGACTAAAAGGAGGTTTTCTTTGTAAATTCCGTCGAGAACCTGGATTTTCTTTTCCCTTCTTTTTCCTCATCTGCATGCTGGGATTTCATTTAAGTGGCCCACCTTTCATCAAATTACTCCTTTCACACACTAACCCCCTTCGAAATAGCGTTAACATCATTTTACACTGAGCATTATTCACTGTTAGTTTTTACGACATCAAGTATGCAAGATGTATATCATTAAACTTTGAAGGTTTATCTTTCCATTTCTGTGCCTGCCTCACTTAGTTTTCATGTATCTAGTGAGCCCCAAAGTATGTGGGCATTTTTAAAGGAGAAGGCCTATTTATTTACATGATAGGTGGGTCAAATCATATATAAAGTGAAAGAAGCGTGGGGTTGAAAGTACTTGTATTACAGGAAAAAAAAAAAAACCTCCTCCCCACTTTATTATGTTTGAGTAGTAAAACAAAGTGGATAAAAAGTGGGGGACTTTATGCCAAATTGAAACTTGACTCTCCCCTTTTCCAACCAAAAGCTTATAAATTATAACTTTATATCACATCAATTTTACTGTACTTTTACTTCTTCCATCCAAATACCTAAAAGTAAAACTTTATCACATTAGCCCCTTTTTATACCTCTTCTACTCGACTTCCTGCAAAACAAAACCCCCAAACAAAATCACAGTGGGATCACATAATTAGTATAATGATCGTGGGCTCTCCTAAATGACAATGGACTGACATGATACCCATTAAATCCAACTAATCTATCCACCTATGAGACAAATTAGTGAAATTTGTGAAGGACAGGTTTTTTAGGTGGGTGGATGGGTTTGATGTAAGGGGCTCCATCCACATATGCACGGAGTATATAGAAAGTCAATGCAAGAAGTAAAATCGATCACCCTGGGAAGAGACACGATCAAAGGGGATTGTAGCACCAGTATCATATTGTGGATGTCTTGAATCAGATGAAAGGGTCAAGATCAAAGTTTGAAAATTCCATTGACACCAAGATTTCATGCATTCAAATAGGAAACATACAATCCTTGACCATAAAATCGCTGGCTTGGTCCATTTGTACATGTAGGAGCGGCTAAACCAACACCACAAAATGACAAACCACAACTGAGATTAAGCACGACAATATCTGCAAGCTTTTTGATCACTAGAATAAGTAGAAGTCTTGTACTGAACTCAAGTTTCCAACTAGAATGCAATCTGATTAACACTTCACCAACCACATCCATAAATACCATGATGTAGAAGAAAATTGCCCAAGCTGATAAAAACTTGGATGCGTGTAAGAGTATGAAGGCTGTCAACATTAAATAAGAAATTTTCTTAATCCAACGGGCAAAAGAGTATGAAGGTTGTCAACATGAAATAAGAAAATTTCTTATTCCAACAAGCAACGTGCTATATGAAGGCCTTCAACATTAAATAAGAAATTTTCTTAATCCAACAGGCAAAAGAGTATGACGGTTGTCAACATGAAATAAGAAAATTTCTTATTCCAAAAGGCAAAGTGCTATATGAAATTACTGTATTGCTACTAGTACCCCTAAACGTGCTCAGATTCCTATGGATTTAGTTATCAATATTAATTTTTTAGAAACAAGAATAATAGAACTTAACCCACAAATAACTGTGTCCTGCAAACATTGGTGAGGGAACTACCAAATCACCAATTATCAAATATCAGCAAGGCCATTTAGAGCTTTCCTGCTATTCACCTAATCGGCTCTATAAAGGCCAACCAAGGCGCCACAAAAGAACGAAAGCAACTCAAATATTTCACAAAGCTATCAAGTCAGCCTATCATTGCTGCCCTTGATCTTCTCGCAGTCAGAACAAGTATAAGCATATAATATGCCCCATTTAAGATGCAAATGGGAAAAAAATGAGGAGAAAAAAAGGCTCATGGTTTCCACTGGAGTCGGCATAGCTCTAGTCATGGCAACTGCTAAAGATCCATTGAGAAACTCCACTTCTCTACCCTTAATGAGATCCTGCATTAAGTTAAATTTACTTCCACGATCTTAGAACCAAAATCATATATGCTTGTTCTCACTCAAAATTGTGAAAATACATACATTTCAATTGAAAAGAAAGGCTAGAAAGCCCAATGATTTAGTTTTCTGTCTGACTAAATCCAGATTAAAAAAATGTGATACACCCAGCTGATCATTGATGAATTCACCCTTTTGATGTGCACCATCACATTATAATACACGATCTACTAAAGAGGTATTTAACTTGGCAGACAAGTATATCAGTATCGGACACAAGGTAAATGGCATCAATATCGCAACCTAGTGAAGGTAAAAGAAAAGGGGGATGAGAGAGAAAGAGAGAGAGAGAGAGAGAAGGGTGGGGGGGGGGGGGGGGGGGGGACAACCTGAGTTCTGGAATTGATGTGATCGTTGAAATCATTCCAGTTGCCATTAGAGAATCACTTCTTCTTGTTCTCTTTTCTCTCTCTAATTGAAATTAGGATTAGCAACAAAGTCAGTTTAATGCATGAGGCAAATGGTAGCACTTACATGGGGTATAAGATAGAGATGCACATCTCAATAACTGACTCAAACAATTCCCATAATGTCAATGGGAATAAATCGTCATTGTAATTGTTGATGGTCATGAGAGTTAATGGTTGATGTGAGATGGTTGTTGGTCAAAGTAGTGACTGTAACTAAGATCATTGTAGTTTAAAAACAACGTATGTCATCATTGGTTAGACCGTTGTTGGTTTTCCGTATGCCAGATGTATGTAATAATGAGTCATTTTGGCTGGGAATTCATGGTCATAATAGGGCGTTATTTAAAGAATTTTAAGAATAAACGGTTGTGGGATAAAGTTGTTCTTGTCGAAAGTCATAAGCGCTAATTGTTGCAAATATTGTTGAGCACGGAGTTTGAATGTTGGAGAGTCAATTGAGACTAAGATTTGTGCAAATTGAAAAATATGAATAATTGATCATAGTCAGTAAAGGTTGTTTATGATTTGTGAGAAGTGATTATTGTTGGTTGTATCTGCGTTAATCTTTAAAGTATTTCACTAATGTTTGTTGGTTGAGATTGTGGATTCTAGGAACAAATGACCATTGTAGTTGTGTCACATTTTGGATGTAAGTGGTCATGAATTATTTTGGTTGCCCCTGGGAATTCATGGTCATCGAGGGTTGTTAATTCAAGAAGTCTATGAATGATTGTTAAAAATCGAGGTTGTTACTATTGATAATTATGAGCACAAATTGTTGATGTGAGAAAATTGTTGATCAGAGTAATTGATTCCAACTAAGGTTGTTATAAAATAAAAAAATATGTATGTCATCATTGGTTAGACCATTGTTTTTTATCATATATCGGATGTATGACATGACGAGTTAGAGAAGTTGACTAGAATTCAAGGTCATTAGGGTTTTTGTTTAAGGAATTCTAAGAATAAATAATCATGATATATAGTTGCAGTAGATGAAAGCTATAGGCACTAACTATTGCTCATATTGCCAAACGTATGTAATGATGAGTTATTGTAGTTCACTTCAGAAATTGATAGTAATCAAGGGTTTCCATTTAAGGAATTTTAAGAATAAAAAATCGCGGGGGATCGTTGTTGTCGAAAGACATGAGCAATGAGTATGCTCGTTTTGTTAAGGGCGGATTTTGCTTCTTGGTGTATTAGTCGATCGTAAGATTAGTGCGAATTCAATAATATGAAAGTCGTCCTTTGTTGGTTAGAATTCTCTTGAAATTGTAGAGATTTACTATTTAGAAAAGATGACAGAAATAAAAGTGAGTAATAGTGGTTCACTAGAGAATTCAGGGTCATCGTGGGTTGTTATTATTCGCGAGCTTACAAATATATCAGTGAGGTTCAAAGTCACACGCGCATAAAATGTTTTTCTCATGGTTGACGTGCGAAGTTGCAATTTTTTTATTTTTTTTATTTTGGGTCTATCAAGGTCATCCATCATCCAAACAAGCTGAAATTCTGTACAGAAGGAGTTTTATAAAATTGGAATATCACAACGCCAATACGACTAAGCAAAGGTCACGATGGATTTATATATATATTTGGTTTGCTACCTGATAACTACGGTGACAGGTTTTGAATGAATAATCGATCATAATCTGCAAACATTGTTCATGATTGGTGAGAAGTGATCTTCGGTGGTTGTGTTAGCTTAATCATGAAAGTACTTGACCAATGGTCGATGGTTGATATTATAGATTCTAAGAACAAGCAACCTTTGTTAGTGTTTCACATTTGGATGTAGGTAGGGATGGGTTATTTCGGGTGTCGTAGGAAACTCATGGTCATTGAGGGCTGTTAATTGGGGAAGCTGAGAAAAATAGAAATAAACTGTTCTTGTAATTTTTTTTATGGTCATGAGAGTTGAACAGATGATGTGAGAAGGTTATTGATCAAAGTATTTGCTGTAACTAAGATCGCTGTAGTTGATGCAAGCAAGAAAGAACTCCACACGGCTAGAGGTTAGGTCATCATGAATTAAAACCAAGCTTGTCATGGAATGATATATGCGTATGTCATCCTTCGTTGGTTTGATACCCATCATTGATAGGTAAAGATATATAGTTTGTCAACAATAATTGTGTTGACAAGTCGGAATAATTCATGAGTGTCTGAAAGGATGTCTATGATTCGTGAGAAGCAATCATTGGTCGTCCTTTGTAGGTTAGAATTCCTTTGGATTCGTACAAACGTAATGTTTTGCTTGACTCGGGAACTCAGGGTCATCATGGGTTGTTATTATTGGCGAGTTTACGAATACATCAATGTGGGTCAAAGTCATGAGCATAAATTTTTTTTCTTCTCGTTGATGAGCGAAGCTTGCAAATTTTTAATTTTATTTTTGGGGTCTATTGCGGTAATCCACCATCGAGACTAAACTGATAGTCCATACAGCAAGAGTTCTACAAAACTGAAATATCACAAAGCCAATACAACTCAGAATAGGTAATCATGAAATGAAACAAAGAAAATACGTATGGCAAGCTTAGTTGGCATATTTAAGAATGCACCGGTATGGTGCTTGACATGGAATTTTGGGTTATCTTGGGTTATTCTTATAGGTGAATCCAATAATACATCGTTGTGTTTCAAAGTAATAAGCATAAAAAGTTCTTAGTATTGTTGACATGCGAAGTTCACTTTTATTTTATTTTTGAGCATGTAAAGGCCATAAATCATCTTGACACAAGCAAGAACTCCACACAGCTAGAACTTAATCACCATGGAATATCAAAAATCTATTACAACTGAGGTTAGGTCGTCATGAATTAATCATGGATTGAAATATCCATATGTCATCCCTCGTTGGTTTGATGATGCCCATTGATGGGCAAATATGTATAGTTTTGTTG
This sequence comes from Persea americana, assembly GCA_029852735.1. NCBI lineage: Eukaryota > Viridiplantae > Streptophyta > Magnoliopsida > Laurales > Lauraceae > Persea > Persea americana. The sequence continues at coordinate 58,200,851 of CM056812.1, forward strand.
TGACAATTGTGATGACAAAAATGAAGAATTTGTTAAGAGTCTGAAAAGATGTTTACGATTTGAGAGAAGCGATTATTGCCCGCCCTTTGTTGGTTACAAGTCCTTTGGATTCATAAAGCTGTACTATTCTGCATAAGCAAATAATCATGAGTAGCCAGGTAGACTCGGGAATTCACGGTCGTCGTTGGTTGTTATCATTCGCGAGTTTACAAATACATCATTTTGGTTTAAAGTCCATAGCATAAAATGTTGTTGCTATTATAAGCGCACGAAGCTCCCTTTTATGTATTTTTGGGTGTGTCAAGGTCTTCTATCATCTAGACACAAGCAAGAACTCTGCAATCCCAGAACTTCATCAAAGTGGAATATCAAAACGCCATTACGACTAGGGTGAGGTCATCATGGATTGAAACAATGGTTGTAATAGATCGATAAATGCATGTCATCCTTAGTTGGTTTGATGCCCCTTGATAGACAAAGATGTATAGTTTTGTCGATGATAATTGTGGTGACTTATGAATAATCCATAATAGCCTTCAAAGGATGATTCTGGTTCGCGATAAGCAATCATTGGTCGCTGTATTTCCTTAATAATGACCAATGGTTGTTGGTTGAGATTATAGGTTCTAGGAATAAGTGACCATTGTTGGTATTTCTCAGTTTGGATGCAGGTGGTGATCAGTTATTTTGGTCACGGTCATCGAGCATTGTTAAGTGGAGAAGTCTATAACTAATTGTTATAAATTGTTGTTGTTATGATTGATAGTCGTGAGCGTTAATAATTGATGTGAGAAAGTTGTTGGTTAGAGCATTTGCTGTAACCAAGGTTATTCAAGAATAAGAGATATGTATGCCATCATTGGTTAGTCCATCAGATATGTATGTCATCATTGGTTAGTCTGTTGTCTATTCTCATATGTCGGATAACGACGAGTTACTGTAGCTTACTTAAGGAATTCATGGTAATCAAGGGTTGTCATTGAAGGAATTAAAAGAATAAAAAATCAAGGGGAATTGTTCTTGTTGTTGCATATCAGGAACACTGATTCCAGCTCGAACTGTTAAGCACGGAGTTTGCTTGTTGGAGTATTGCTCGATGGTAAGATTGGTGCAAATTCAAAAATATGAAAGTCGTCCTTTGTTGGTTTGAATTCCCCAGAATTTGGAAAGATTTACTATTTAGTATAGATGACGTAAATTATCGTGAGTAATGGTGGTTCACTCGTGAATTCAGGGTCATCGTGGGTTGTTATTATTGGCAACTTTACGAATACATTAGTGTGGTTCAAAGTCATGAGAATGAAAGGTTTTTTTTGTGGTTGACACGCTAAGTTTATTATTATTATTATTTTATTTTTTTTGGGGTGAGGTGGGGTTTGAGGGGGAGGGGGGCGGTGGTGGCTATCAAAGTCATCCATCATCCAGACACAAGCCGAAATTCCATAAGGCAAGTATTTTATAAAACTGAAATATCACAAAGCCAGACCAACTCAACATACGTCACCATGGTATGAAACAAAGAAAAATACGTATGACACCCTTAGTTGGTTTGATACCCCTTGATTGGCAAAAATGTATAATTTTGACGCAGATCATTGTGGTCACAAGTCTAAAAAACCAATCATAGCCTGGTTGCTTAATCATGAAAGTATCTCACTAAGGTTCGATGGTTGAGATTATAGATTCTAAGAATAAGCAATCGCTGTTAGTGTTTCGCATTTTGGATGTAAGTAGGAATGGGATATTTCAGGTGTCCCTAGAAATTCAACGTCATCGAGGATAAGTTTGAGAAAAATAGAATTAAATCTTTGTAAATTGTTGATGGTCATGAGAGTAAATAGTTGATGTAAAAAGGTAATTCATCACAATATTGACTATAACTAATATCGTTGTAGTTTAAAAATAACGTATGTAATCATTCGTTAGACTAGTGTTAGTTTTTACATATTTCGGATGCATGTAATGATAAGTCATTCTAGTTGACTAAGGAATTCGTGGTCATAAAGGGCTGTTATTTAAAGAATTTTAAGAATAAACAATTGTAGAAGAAAGGTGTTCTTGTTGGAAGTTGTAAGCACTAATTATTGCAAATATTGTTGAGCACATAGTTTGCATGTTACTGTAGTTGACTTAAGGAATTCACAGTATTCAAGGGTAGTCATTTTTAAAATTTTAAGAATAAAAATCATAGGGAATCGTTCTTGTTGTTGAAAGTCATGAGCACAGATTCTTTCTAATATTGTTGATGCAGAGTTTACGAATACATTAGTGTGGTTCAAAGTCATGAGAATAAAAAGTTCTTGTTGTGGTTGACGTGCGAAGTTTTAATTTTTTTTTTGGCTCTATCCAGGTCATCCAACATACAGATGGTAGATCAAATTCTGTATGGAAAGAGTTTTATAAAACTAGAATATCATAAAGCCAGTACTACTCCTGAGTTGGTTTGATGCCCCTTAATTGGCCAAGATGTATAGCTTTTCGCTGATAACTATGGCGACAATTCTGAATAATCGATCATAGTCTGCAAACATTGTTAATAATTCTTGAGAAGTGATCAATGCCAGGGATGAAAATATCGGCCATGGCGGCCGATGCTGCCACACTATATTGAAAAAATCGCATATCGCACCATTTCGGCCACTACTCAATACAATCCGCCACGTAGCGGGAGGGGTTAAAAACCCCCCCCAACCGACCCTTTTGCACTTTCCTTTTCCTTTTTCCCCTCTCTCTTTCACTCATTCTTCTTGTTGTGGGCCCGTGAAACCTCCCAAGTGCTGTAACTCAAGATTTTACCACAAGATGACAAGAATCCACCACAACGAACTTACAAACATCAAAACAAGGAAATAACTACAAGATCCAAGCTTCAATTAAATCCATTTTATAGGTATGTTTTTTCTTTTAGATTTTTTGTAGTTGGCTTTTGAGATCATCAATTCATCTCTCTCTTCTCCAACTAATATAAATGCTTCCTCATCATGTAATATTGTTAGATCTATGTTTTCCTTTAATGATGCACACATTTTTTTTTTTTGTTATTTTTTTTTTCGGATTTATTTATTTTTTGAAAAAAAAAAATGTGAATACTGATGGACAACCCATGAAACCACTTGGAAATGCATTCTAAATGATAGATCTATGGAAATCCATCACATTTTGAATGTTTATTGATTTTTCTCTATTTTTTATTTTCGAATTTAGTTATTTTTTGAAAAAAAAAATTAATATTTGAATACCAATCAAATGTCTTGAAAATGATTCCTAGATTTGAGATTTATGTTTTCCATAGATCATTCTAACATATATTGCTTGTTTTATTACTTTTTTTAATTTTTTAATTTCGGATTTTTGATATTTTTTGGAAAAAAATATTTTTAATAATGAAATGCCAATCAAATGTATTGAAAAATGCTCCTAAATGTTATATCTATGTTTGGCATAGATCAATCCAACATATCTTTGTCTTTTACTAATTCTATTTTATTTTCTTATTTTCGGATTTGTTAAATTTTTGAAAAAAAATTATACTTTAAATAATGAAATACCACTTAAATGTCAAGAGAATGATTCCTAAGCGTTAGATATATGTTTCCCCTAACATGTTTCTTTGTTTTTTTTAATTTTTAACATACTACTTGTTCATATTTATAGCCAGGTATTCAGTCTTCTATTGTGTATTTGTGTTTGCCAATTGATAACTTAAAATGCCTCGTGATATTGATCCCACATGGAGCTTTGGTGAGGCAGTTGAGAATAACAGGTTAAAAATTAAATGCAAGTTTTGTGGGAGAGTCACCAATGGGGGGCATAACAAGATTCAAACACCACTTGGGCCACATTTCTGGCAATGTTGCTAGCTGTACCGAAGTACCAAGGGAAGTCAGGGAACAAATGAAAACTTTGGTTGGCCAAAACTAAGCTAGAAAAGTAGAGATAAAAGAAAAGAGACAGCAAGATGTTGATGCTGCCCGTTATGATGTATTTGAGGACGAATACTATGATGAGGAAGATGCACAGATAGAGGCTGCATGCCGAGAGTCCATCATGAGTCAACAAGAAGAACATGAACGTCGTGCATTTGCAGCAAGCAAATATTATGATGCAGGGGGCTCATCTACTGTGCCAAGGAGGGGCAAGGGCCCTGCAGAGGCCATGCGTAGGGCATTTAGCACCCGGGAACGGGATGTTGATTTAGAAATTATCTCTACTAAAAGAGCGGTTCCTCCCCCTGTTGACCATCTAGCACATAGAAAAGAGGGAGCTAAACACCCAAAAATATTGTGTTGTGAAAGGGGTAATGAAGGCTGCAAGAGATAAGTTAGCCAAAGCTATAACAAAATGGCTAATTCACAAGAACATGCCACCTACAGTAGTAGATTTCCCATATTTCCATACTATTCTTGATGTTGCCACCAAAGCTGGACTGGGTATACAGGCGCGCCCTCCGTATATGATGTGGGAACTAAATACCTTAAAGAAGAATATATAGAAATAAAGGCTTGGGTGGAAAAGTTTAAGCCCATGTGGCAACAGAATGGTGTTACCATCATGTGTGACGGGTGGACCTGCGGCACCCAAACACAATAAACTTTTTGGTGTATTCAGTCGCTGGGATCGTCTGCAACTGAACATAGACGGGCAGCCACCTATATATACACTCTTATGGATAAAGTTATAGAGAGTGTAGGAGAGGAGTATATTGTACAGATTGTTACAGACAATGGCGCCAATTTCAAGGCAGCAGGTAAGAAGTTAATGGAGAAGAGGCCCCATTTATTCTGGACCCCATGTGCAGTACACTGCGTAGATCTAATCTTGGAAGAGATTGGAAAGAAGACAAAAGTAGCTTCATTGATCAAGGCATGTAGAAGAATTACAAGATTAATATATAATCATACATGGGTGTTAGGCTTGATGAAAAGATATACAAATAACCATGCCTTGCTGCGTCCATAATTAACTAGGTTTGCAACCCATATTCTGCCTATGGAAAACCTTGTAAGGTTTAGAACGGAGCAAATTCAGATGTTTGAATCAAAAGAATGGCTTCGTTCTAAATGGGGCAATGCAACTAGTGGTCCGGAGTTTGAAGTCCCAAGCCTGACGAGGGACAATAAATTTTGGAAGAAAGTGAGGAAGGTATTAAAGGTTTTTGAGCCTTTAGTTAAAGTGTTGAGACTTGTAGATGGTGATGACAAGCCGACAATGGGCTTTATATATGAAGCAATGAATCAGGCAAAGCAATCCATAATGGAAAATGTTAGACACGAGAAATATATAAACATTATTGATGCCCGTTAGAACGATCAATTGCACCATCCATTGCATGCTGTAGGTAATTAATATATATCTTTGATACTTTTTTGTTTTCCTAACTAATGTATTTATTATCTTGTTTGCTCACAGTACATTCTTCATATTTTTAATGTAGGTTATTTTTTGAATCCCAAATTCTATTACAGCAATGCCGAACTACACACTGAAGCAATAAATACGGACTTACAGGTAGGATTACGCGAGGTATTGAAGAGATTGTTAAACCCAGATGATCAAATTGATGCCATACAAGAGGTGAGTGGGTGGTTACTTACGAGAATTTAATTATGCTGCCAAGTGTCAATGGCCCAATTGCCATACATGCTGTAGGGGTTTACTGACTTATTTCTAATTTTCACATTGTAAATATCTATATATACACAAAGGAGAGGAACCTTTGCTTACCCTCTTGTACAACGATCAATTAGAAGGATGCCACCTGGTAATATAACTATGAACAAAAGACCCCATCGGCCCACCCAATAGTCTTAGATCTTGATCTATTTATCTTAATTGATCAGAAGGACTTGAGGGTTACGAATATCTAATTTTCTTTTTTGCATTTCAGCTAATTGGTGGATGAATTATGAAGAGAGTGCTCTACATCTAAGGAGAGCGGTTGTTCGCATCCTCAGTCAAACTACATCTTCCAACTGTGAGAGAAATTGGAGCACTTTCTTCTTGCTCCACACGAAGGCCATGAATCGGCTTACCATGCACAAACTCAACAAGCTTGTATACTGTCATTATAGTCTGAAGTTGAGAAACAAAACTAGGGAGAGAAGGGCAAAGGATGATCTTGCTTATTGTCCTATTAATTTGGATCACATATTCAGAGATGACGATCCCTTACTCCCATGGCTAGCCGAGATAGAGGACCCACTGCTAGATTCAGATCCAATTTTTCAGGAAACGATTCAAGAGTTGATAGATGAGGATATGGGTGAGGCACCTGCAGAAGGTCAGCCACCTCAAGGAGAAGGTACCAGTAGGACTAGGAGTGGGAAAAAACCTGCTCATATTGAATCTTCTGAGAAAGCTAGTTCCACCACCGTCTCTTCGAGTAGCCATGGTGGAACTAGAGGAGTTGGAGACACTAGGACAGGTGGTACTAGTGAATACTATCAACATGATGAAAACGATGTCGTTCCTGTAGAGGAAGTACATGAGTTACCTCCATCTGGAAGATTTGATCCAAGCAGTGGTTATCAACGGCGCCGAAGAGACTCACCACCTGGGACTGGAGGTAGTAGTGAACAAGGAAATATGGGTGCAGACGTTGACGGACAACAAGTGGCATCATGGACTGATTCATGGAACCCTAGTTACAGTAGACAAGGACCCTCACAATATTTTCCATATGGTCAAGTGCAACAAGGAGAAGAAGAGTCTTCAATTTCAGGGTCCTACTCATATGGTGACTATGGTGAACGCAAAGATATCCACCTCCACCTCCTCCAAGTTCTTATGGCTATGATGCGGCTGCCCTTCTTTGGATTTGTGGATCCCAATTACCATAAATATCAAATTCAATATGGTGCCAATAGAAATGATAACACTGATGGGGATGAGGATAACCATGCCTTGAATCTCAGTAGACATTCATTTTGGTGGTGATTAAGGTATTCCTATTTCCTTCACTAACTCTCTAGTCTCTACTCTGTCATTTCTAAATTAGTGTTGAATGTTGATTGTTGATCACTTCATAGTTCATTCACTTGATTGAATTTGAAACTTGAATGTTGAAGTATTGATATTTGATTGTTCAATGTTCACTAATGACCTAACTCTTAAGTCTTATGCCTTTATTTCATGTTCTAGTTTTTTTTTTTTTTTTTTTTTTTTTTTTTTTTTTACGAGCTTTCCATTGCTTTCTAAGTTAGCATGACTAAGAAACATGAATACATGTGAAAAAAACTAATCATTACTATTATTTTCTATCTATACAGCGATACAGGACCTCATATATTGAGGGCACCACTACGCCCCCTTACTTACTTTTGCAAAAGAACCACATTTTCTTTCATTTTACAATTTTCTAGATTTTCTGAATATTTTTCAGATTTTTTGGGGCGATTTTTTTCAAATCGTACCTCTACGCCGCTACGTATCCCCGCTATGCTACGTATCGCCCGCTTCGTAGCGGTTTAGTGACAGGCCGCTACGCCCGCCGCTGCCGCTATTTTCATCATTGATCAATGTTGATTGTGTTTGCTTAATCATGAAAGTATTCGACCATTGATCGATGGTTGGGATTATAAATTATAAGAATAAGCGACCATTGTTACTGTTTCACATTTTTTATGTAGGCATGGCTTATTTCGGGTGTCCTTGGAAATTCATGGTCATCGAGGGTTGTTAATTGGAGAAATCTGAGAAAAATATAAATAACTTGTTGTTGCAATTGTTAATGGTTGTGAGAGTTATTGGTTGACATGAGAAGGTGGTTGGTCAGAAAAAGTATCTTTCAAAATAAGTATATCATTCAAAAAAAGCATCTCTTACATAGAAAAAAAAAATTGATCCTTCAAAAAAAAAAGAGCTGATCTTTCAAACAAAAAGGATGATCTTTCAAAACAAGTTCATCTTTAAAAAAAACTCTTATCTTACAAATAAATGCTCATGCTTAAAATTTAAAAAAAAAAAAAAAAAAAAACCTTAAGAACGTTGTGGTTTCAGAAAAACGTATGTCATCATTGGTTAGACGAGTGTTGTTTTTATATATGTTGGATGTGTGTGTAATGATGAGTCATTCTGGTTGACTAGGGAATTCGTGATCATAAAGGGAAGTGATTTAAAGAATAAACAATTGTTGGAGAAGGTGTTCTTGTTGAAAGTCGTGAGCACTAATTATTGCTGAGCACGTAGTTTGCATCTTGGCGAATCGAATGAGACTAAGATGAGTGAGTTCAAAACTATGAATGTCGCCCTTTATTCGTTAAAATTCTCTAAGATTCGTAAAGTTGTATTGTTTTAAAAATGATCGTGAGTTATCGTACTTGACATGGGAATTTAGGGTTATCTTGGAATGTTCTAATTGGCGAATTTAAGAATACATCGTTGTGGTTGAAAGTAACGAGCATAAAAAGTTTTTGGAATTGTTGACGCGCGAAGTCTGCTTGTATTTTGATTTTGAGTCTATAAAGTTCATCATCAATCATCCAGACACAAGAAAGAACTCAACACAACTAGAACTTCATCCCATTGGAATATTAAAAAGCCATTACGACTGAGGTTAGGATGTCACGAATCAAATGATAGGATGTTTATGATTTGTGAGAAGAAACCAGCCTTACGTTCGGCATAAATGAAGTAAATAATCGCGAGTAACCAGGTTGATTCAGAAATTCAGGATCATCGCAGGCTGCTATTATTGGCGAGTTTACAAATACATCAATGTGGTTCAAACATCAAAGTGATCAGCATAAAAAGTTTTAGTTAATGTTGACGCACGGCGCTTGCAATTTTTTTTTATTTCATTTTTAGGGCCTATCGTGGTTATCCAACATGACACAAGGTGATAGTCCATACGGCAAGAGTTTTCCAAAACTGGAATATCACAAAGCCAGTACGACTCCGCAAAGGTCATTATGAATTGAAACAAAGAATTGATAATCTTTGCTATGAATCATTGTTGTTATAGTTGATAGTCATGAGATGTGAGAAGGGTCAGAGTATGGTTTGCTATTGGTCAGAGTACTTATTGTAACCAAAATGGTTCAACAGTAAAAAAAAACAAGTATGTCATCATTGGTTAAACCATTTTTTTCTAAGATGTCGAATGCATGTAATGACAAGTTTTTGTAGTTGACTTAAGGAATTCATGGTATGCAAGGGTAGTCAGTTCACAAATCTTGAGAATAAAAATTGAACAGAATCGTTCTTGGAGTTGCTAGTCATGAGCACTGATTCTTTCTAGCATTGTTGAGTTTACGAATGCATTAGTGTGGTTCAACATCATGAGAATAAAAAGTTCTTGTTGTGGTTGACAAGCGAAATTTTAATTTCTTTTTTGGCTCTATCGAGGTTGTCCATCATCCATCCAGATGGTAGCTGAAATTCTGTACACAAGAGTCTTATAAAACTGGAATATCCTAAAGCCAGTACGAATCCTGAGTTGGATTGATGCCCCTTGATTGGCAAAGTATAGTTTTAGTCCACGATAACTATGGCGACAAGTCTGAATAATCTATCATAGCCTGCTAACACTATTAATGATTTGTGAGAAGTGCTCACTGCTGATTGTGGTTGCTTAATCATGAAAGTATTTGACCAATGGTTGATGGTTGGAAAGCTTATATTAAAAGGAAAACTTATCTTTCAAAAAAAGCTTATCTTACAAAATAAGCTCATATTTCAAAAAAAGATCATATTTAAAAAAAACTCATCTTTCGAAAAAAGCTGATTTATTAAAAAAAAAGTTGGATTTCAAAAAATTCTTATATTTAAAAAAACAAAAGCAGTTCTTTCAAAAAAAGATTTTCTATCTAAAACAAAAGCTCTGTTTAAAAAAATGTTCATCTTTCAAAAGAAAAAAAGTAAGATCACTGTAGTTTAAAAACAACATCTGGTTAGACTAGTGTTATTTTTTACATTATGTCGAATCTATGTAATGATGAGTCATTCTGGTTGACTAGGGAATTCGAGATCATAAAGGGAAGTTATTTAAAGAATTTTAAGAATAAAAAATCGTGGGAGAAAGGTGTTCTTGTTGAAACTCGTGACATTAATTATTACAAATATTGTTAAGCGCATACTTTGCATGTTGGAGAATCGATTGAGACTAAGATTAGTGAGAATTGAAACATATGAATGTTAGTTAAAATTGTCTTGGATTCGTAAAGTACTGCTCATTAAAATTGTCTTGTATTGATATTTTAAATGATCGTGAGTTATCACACTTGACATGGGAATTTAGGGTTATCTTGGGCTGTTCTAATTGGCAAATTTAATAATACATCGTTGCGATTGAAAGCAACAAGCATAAAATGTTATTAGAATTGTTGACGCGAGAAGTTTGCTTGTATTTTATTCTTGGGTCTACAAAGTTCGTCATCAATCATCTAGATACAAGAAACAACTCTGCACAACTAGAGCTTCTTCCCAATGGAATATTATAAAGCCAATTAAGACTAAGGTTAGGTCATTCTGAATTGAGACAAAGAAAATATGTATGCCATGGTTAGTCAGTTTAGTGCCTATGATCGGCAATGATATATAGTTCTGTCGGCAATGGCAATGGAGAGAAGTCTGAATCATTGATCAGTCTGCTGATGTTTTTCATGATTTGTGAGAAGTGATCACTGGTGGTTATTTTTCTCAATCATGAGTATTTGACAGACAATCAATGGTTGAGATTACCAATTATAAAAATAAACGATTGTTGTTAGTGTTTCACAATTTGGATGTAAGTAGGCATAGGTTATTTTAGGTGTCCCTGGAAATTCATGATCATCAAGGGTTGTTAATCGGATAAGTCTGAGAAAAATAAAAATTTATAGTCGTTGTAATAGTTTATGTTCGTGAGAGTTAATGGCTGATGTGAGAAGGTTGTTGATCAGAAAAAACATATCTTTCAAAAAAATAAAAAAATGCTAATCCTTCAAACAAAGCTTATATTTCAAAAAAAAAAAAAAAAAAAAAAAAACTTACATTTCAACAAATAGCTGATCTAAAAAAAAAAAGCAGATCTTTTAAAACAACGCTTATCCTTAAAAAATTAAACTTATCAATTATCATTCATAAAAAAGCTTGAATTCCAAAAACAAGCAAATCTTTCAAAAAACAACCTTATATTTAAAAACAAGTAAATACGTAAAAAACAAAAGTAATCTTTCAAAAAAAAAAAAGTTTATCTTTAAAAAAAAGCATATCTTTCCAAAAAAACAACTGATCTTTCAAGAGCAGCTAATCTTTCAAAAAAAAAAAAGACTTATATTAAATGAAACCTTTTCTTTCAAAAAACGCTTAAATTTCAAAAAGTGATGATCTTTAAAAAAAAGCATATCTACAAAAAAAAAGCCTTTTTTTTTAAATACTTATGTTTCTCAAAAAAAAAAAAAAAAAAATGGCTGATAGTTGTAGTTTGAAAACATCGTATGTCTTCATTGGTTAGACTAGTGTTGCTTTACATATGTCAGATGTATGTAATGATGAGTCATTCTGGTTGAGTAGGGAATTCGTTGTCATAAAATGTTGTTATTTAAAGAATTTTAAGAATAAACAATTGTGGGAGTAAGTGTTCAGGTTGTAAGTTGTGAGCGAGCACTAATCGTTAGAAATATAGTTAAGCATGTAGTTTGCATGTTCGCAAATCAATTGAGACTAAGATTGGTGACAATGGAAACAAATGAATGTCGTTCATTGTATGTTAAAATTCTCTTGGATTCGTAAAGATGTACTATTTTGTATTGATATCTAAATGATAGTGAGTTATCATACTTGACATGGGAATTTAGGGTTATCTTGAGCTGTTCTTAATGGCGAATTTAAGAATACATCGTTGAGGTTGAAAGTAACGAGCATAAAAAGTTATTGGAATTATTGACGTGCTAAGTTTGCTTATGTTTTATTTTTGAGTTTATAAAGTTCATCATTAATCATCCAGACACAGGAAAGAACTACGCACAACTAGAACTTCATCCCAATGAAATATGAAAAGGCCATTACGAATGAAAGGATGTTTATGATCTGTGAGAAGTAACCAGCCTGTTGTTTTACATAGATGAAGTAAATAATCATGAGTAACTAGGTTGATTCGGGAATTCAGGGTCGTCATGGCTGCTCATATTGGCGAGTTGACAAATACATCAATGTGGTTCAAAGTGATGCGCATAAAAGGTTTTAGTTACTGTTGACGCACAACGCTCAATTTATTTTATTTTATTTTTGGGGTCTATCGCGTTCATCCACCATCCATACAAAAGCTAATAGTCGCTACAGCAAGAGTTTTACAAAACTGGAGTATCACAAAGCTAGTACGACTTAGCATAGGTCAATATGAATTGAGACAGAAAATATGTAAGGCATGGTTCATGGGTTTGGTGCCCATGATTGGCAACGATATATAGCTTTGTCCCCAATGGCTATGGAGAGAAGTCTGAATCATCGATCATGGTCTGCTAACGTTGTTTATGATTCATGAGAAGTGATCTCTGGTGGTTATTTTTCTCAATCATGAGTATTTGACAAACGATCGATGGTTGAGATTATCAATTCTAAGGATAAGCAATCTAGTGTTTCACAATTTGGATGCAAGTAGGCATGGGTTATTTTAGGTGTCCTTGAAAATTCATTATCCAAGGGTTGATAATTGGAGAAGTCTGAGAAAAATAAAAATAAATAGTCGTCATAATTGTAGATGGTCGTGAGTTATTGTGTTGACTGCAACTAAGATCATTGTAGTTTAAGGGTTGACGTGAGAAGCATGTCCGTTATTGTGTCGACTGTAACTAAGATCATTGTAGTTTAAGAATAACGTATGTCATCATGGGTAAAACCGTTGTTGTCTTTTCGTATGTCGGATGTATGTAATGATGAGTAATTCTGCTTGACGCGGGTCTTGATGGTAATCAAGAGGTCTTTTTTAAAGAACTTCAAGAATAAACAACTGCGGAAGAAAGATGCTCGTGTCGAAAGTCGTGAGCACTAATTTTTGCAAGTATTGTTGAGCACGAAGTTCACATGTTGAGGAATCAATTGAGACTAAAATTGCTGAGAATTGGAAAATATGAATGTCATCCTTTATTTGTTAGAATTCCCTCAGATTTGAGAAGATGTACTGTTTTTTAATAATATTGTAAATGATCGTGAGTTATGGTGCTTGACGTGGGAATTTAGGGATGTCTTGGGTTGTTCTTATAGGCCAATTTAAGAATATATTGATGTTTTCAAAGTAAAGCGCATAAAATGTTCTTGGTATTGTTGAAACATGAAGTTCGCTGGTATTTTATGTTGGAGGCGGTAAACGTCGGCAATCATCCACATAGAAGCAAGAACTCCACAAGGCTAGAACTTCATCACAATGGAATATCAAAACTCCATTACGACCGTGGCTAGGTCGTCAAGAATTAAAACTAAGGTTGTCATGGATTGAAAGATGAGTTTGCCACCCTTGGTTGGTTTGATGCCCAGTCATAGGCAAAGATGTATAGTTTTGTCGGTCGTTGATAATTGTGATGACAAGTCAGACGAACTCAACAGAATCTGAGATTTGTGAAAAGTGATCATTGGACGTCCTTCGTTGGTTACAATTTCGTTGGATTCCCAAAGATGTATTGTTTTGCATAGATGAAGCAAATAATCATGACTGACGGGGATGGACTCAGGAATTCAAGGTCATCGTGGGTTGTTATTATTGGTGAGTTTATAAATACAACATTGTGGTTCAAATCCCTGACCATAAAATTTTGTAGCCATTGTTGGCATGCGAAGATCGCTTGTATTGTAATTTTGGGTCTATCAAGGTCTTCTATCATCCAGACACAAGTAAGAACTCCGCACGCCCAGCACTCATCAAAATAGAATATCAAAAAGGCCAATACGACCGGTGAGATCGTCACGGATTGAAACAATAGTTGTAATGGATTGAAAAATGCATATGTCATCCACAGTTGATTTGATGCCCCTAAATAGGCAAAGATGTATGGTTTTGGAGTTGATACTATTTCAATCGTATGTCATCCACAGTTGATTTGATGCCCCTAAATAGGCAAATATGTATGGTTTTGGAGTTGATACTAGTGGTGGTAAGTCTAAATAATCCTTCATACTCTTCGATGAATGTTTATGATTTGTGATAAGCAATCATTGGTCGTCGTATTTGCTCAAATCATGAAAGTATTTGTCCAATGGTTGTTGGTTGAGAATATAGATTCTTGGAATAACAGACCATTGTTGGGGTTTCTCATGTTGATTTAAGTGGTCATGAGTAATTTTGGTCCTGGTCTTCGAGCATTGTTAATCGAAGAAGTCTAGGACTATTAGCTATGAATCGTTGTTGTCATTGTTCGTGAGAGTCGATAGTTGATGTCAGAATGTTGCTGGTCAGAGTATTTATTGTAACCAAAATGGTTCAACAGTAAAGAATATGTATGTTACCATTGGTTAAACCATTGTTTTTTCTCATATGTCAGATGAATGTAATGACAACTTACTCTAGTTGACTTAAGGAATTCATGATATTCAGGGATAGTCGTTTTAGAAATTTTAAGAATAAAAATCATAGGGAATCGTTCTCATTGTTAAAAGTCATGAGCCCTGATTCTTTCTACTATTGTTGAGTTTACGAATGCTTTAGTGTGTGTGGTTCAAAGTCATGAGAATAAAAAGTTCTTGTTGTGGTTGACATGCAAAGTTTTCATTTCTTTTTTGGCTTTATCGAGGTCATCCATCATCCAGATGGTAGCTGAAATTCTGTCTGGCAAGAATATTATAAACCTGGAATATCATAAAGCCAGTATGACTCCTGAGTTGGTTTGAATTTGATGCCTCTTGATTGATAAAGATGCATAGTTTTGTCGACGATGACGATGGCGACAAGTGTGGATAATCAATCATAGTCAGCAAACATTGTTAATGATTTGTGAGAAGTGATCACTGTCGATTGTGTTTTCTGAATCATAAAAGTATTTGACCCATGGTCGATGGTTGGGATTATAGATTATAAGAATAAGAGACCCTTCTTACTGTTTCGCATTTTCTATGTACGTAGAGAGCAGTTATTTCGGGTCTCCCGGGAAATTCATGGTCATCAAGGGTTGTTAATTGGAGAAGTCTGAGAAAAATATAAATAAATCATTGTCGTAACTGTTAATGGTTGTGAGAGAAGGTGGTTGGTCAGTAAAAGCTTATCTTAAAAAAAAAAAAACAGTTTATCTTTCAAAAAAAGATAATATTTCAAAAAAACTTCTATTTCTAAAAAAGCAGATTTAAATAGAAAATTTTCTTTTAAAAAGAAGTAATATTAAGAAGAAAACTAATCTTGCAAAAAAAGTCGATCATTCAAAATATGTTATCTATAAAAAAAACTTAGCTTTCAAAAAAGAAGCGTATATTTTGAAAAAAAATTATTTCAAACAAAGCTTATAATGAAAAAACAACTTATTTAAAATTAAAAAAAAAACTGGGATTTCAAAAAAAAAAAATGATCTTTCAAAAAAAGCTTATCTTTCATACAAAAATAGCCGATCCATAAAAAAAAATTACATTTCAAAAAAAGCTTATACTTTAAAAAAAAAGTAATATTTCAAAAAAGTCTGATCTTTCAAAAAAAAAAAAAATCAATCTTTCAAAAAATGCTTATCTTTCAAAACAAAAGCCTATTTAAATAAAATTCTTTTTGTTTCAAAAAGAATTAATAAGATCGTTTAAGTTTGCAAACAGCGTAGACCAGTGTGGGAGAAAGAGTTCTTGTTGAAAGTCGTGAGCACTAATTATTGCAAATATGTTGAGCGCGTAGTTTGCATGTTGGCGAATCGATTGAGACTAAGATCGGTGAGAATCGAAAAATATGAATGTCGTCCATTATCCGTTAAAATTCTCTTGCATTCCTAACAATGTTCTGTTTTGTATTGATATTTACTATGACCGTGAGTTACAGTACTTGACATGGGAATTTAGGGTTATCTTGGGTTGTTCTTATTAGCAAATTTAAGAATACATCCTTGTGGTTTGAAAGTAACGAGCATAAAATGTTATTGATATTGTTGACGCGCGAAGTTTGCTTCTATTTTATTTTTGAGTCTATAAAGTTCATCATCAACCATCCAGACACAAACAGGAACTCCGCACAGCTAGAATTTCATCCGAATGAAATATTAAAAACCCATTACAACCGAGGTTAGGTCATCATGAATCAAATGAAA
This sequence comes from Persea americana, assembly GCA_029852735.1. Taxonomy (NCBI): domain Eukaryota; kingdom Viridiplantae; phylum Streptophyta; class Magnoliopsida; order Laurales; family Lauraceae; genus Persea; species Persea americana. The sequence goes on from CM056812.1 coordinate 58,217,035, forward strand.
GCAGGTTTATGATCAATGAGAAGTTGTCAGCCTACTGTTTTGTACAAATGAAGTAAATAATCGTGAGTAACCAGGTTGATTAGGGAATTCAAGGTCATCACGGGCTGTTATTATTGGCACGTTTACAAATACATCAATGTGGTTTAAAGCAATGAACATAAAAGGTTTCAGTTATTGTTGATGCCAGACGCTTGCAATTGTCTAATTTTATTTTTGGGGACTATCGCGTTCATCCACCATCCAAACAAAAGCTGATAGCCCGTACGACAATAGTTTTACAAAACTGGAGTAACACAAAGCAGGTACGACTCAGCATAGACCATTATGAATTGAAACAAAGAAAATATGTATGGCATGGTTCGTCATTGGTTTAGTGCCCATGATTGGCAATGATGTATAGATTTGTCGCCGATGGCTATGGAGAGTAGTCTGGATCATTGATCATAGTTTGCTGATGTTGTTTATGATTCGTGAGAAGTGATCGCCGGTGGCCATTTTTCTTAATCATGAGAGTATTTGACAAATGATCGAAGGTTGAGATTATCAATTCTAAGAATAAGCGACTGTTGTTAGTGTTTCACAAATTGAATGTAAGTAGGCATGGGTCATTTTAGGGGTCCTTGGAACTTCATGATCATCAAGGGTTGTTAATTGGAGAAGTCAAAGAAAAATAAAATAAAATAGTCTTTGTAATAGTTGATGTTCGTGATAAAATAGAATAGTCATTGTAATAGTTGATGTTCGTGAGAGTTGATGGTAAGAAAAAGCTTATCTTTCTAAAAAACTTATCTTTCAAACAAAGCTTATGGATAAAAAAAAGCATAAATTTAAAACCAGCTTATATTTTTAAAAAAGTTGATCTTTCAAAAGAAGCTGATCTTTCAAAACAGAACTTATCTTTCACAAAAAACCTTATATTCTAAAACGAAACCTCATATGTCAAAGCAAGCATATATTTCAAATAAAAAATTTATTAAAAAAAAAACCTGACCTTTCAAAAAAAGAAAAAGTTGATCTTTCAAACAAAAAGCTGGTTTTTCCAAAAAAGAGCTCATCTTTCAAAACAAGCTGATCTTAAAAAAAAAAAAAAAAAAGCATATATTTAAAAAAAAAAACACTTATCTTTCAAAAAAAAGAAAATATATTTAAAAAAAAAAAAAAGAACTTATCTTTCACAAAAATGCTTTTCTTTCAAAAAACACAAAAAAAGCCTAAGAACGTTGTAGTTTCAAAACAACGTATGTCATCATTGGTTAGAAGAGTGTTGTTTTGTCGGGATGTGTGTAATGATGAGTCATTCAAGTTGACTAGGGAATTTGTGGTCATAAAGGGCTGCTATTTAAAGAATTTTAAGAACAAACAATTGTGGAAGAAAGGTGTCCTTGTTGAAAGTCGTGAGCACTAATTATTGCAAATATTGTTGACTGCGTAGTTTGTATGTTGGCAAATGGATAGAGACTAAGTTTGGTGAGAATTGAAATATATGAATGTCTTCCTTTGTTCATTAAAATTCTCTTGGATTTGTAAAGATGTACTGTTTTTTATTGATTTTTTAAATGATAGTGAGTCATCGTAACTAACATGGGAATTTAGGGATTTTTTGGGCTTTTCTAAATGGCGAATTTAAGAATACATCATTGCAGTTGAACGTAACAGCATAAAAAGTTAATGGAATTGTTGACGCGCGAAGTTTGCTTGTATTTTATTTTTTAGTTTATAAAGTTCATCGTCAACCATCCGGACACAAGCAAGAACTCCGCACAGCCAGAACTTCATCCCAATGAAATATTAAAAAGCCACTACAACTGAGGTTAGGTCGTAATGATTTAAATGAAAGTTAATGATTTAAATGAAAGTTTCTAATCTGTGAGAAGTAACCACACTATTGTTTTGCATAGATGAAGTAAATAATCGTGAGTAACTAGGTTGATTCAGGAATTCAGGGTCATCGTGGGCTGTCATTATTGGCGAGTTTACAAATACATCAATGTGGTTAAAAGTGATGAGCATAAAACGTTTTAGTTATTGCTGACGCGCGACGCTTGGAATTTTATTTTATTTTATTTTTGGGGTCCACCGTAGTCATCCACCATCCAAACAAAAGCCGGTAGTCTGTACGGCAAGAGTTTTGTAAAACGGGAGTACCACAAAGCCAGTACGATTCAGCATAGGTCATTATGAATTAAGACAAAGAAAATATGTATGCCATGGTTCGTCGATTTAGTGACCATGATAGGCAAAGATGTATACGTTTGCCGCCGATGGCTATGGAGAGAAGAATGAATCATCAATCATAGTCTGCTGTCATTGTTTATGTTTTGTGAGAAGTGATCACCGGCGGTTAGTTTTCTTAATCATGAGTATTTGACAAATGATCGCTGGTTGAGATTATCAATTCAAAGAAAAAGCGACTGTTGTTAGTGTTTCACAATTTGGATGTAAGTAGGCATGGGTAATTTTAGGTGTCCCTGGAAATTCATGATCATCAAGGGTTGTTAATTGGAGAAGCCTGAGACAAATTAAAATTAATAGTCGTCGTAATTGTTGATGTTCATGATCTTTCATAAAAAGCGTATCTTTAAAAAAAATGAATATTTTTCAAAAAAAAAAAAAAAAAAGCTAAGATCGTTTTAGTTTCAAAACAACGTATGTCATCATTGGTTAGATGAGTGTTGCTTTTACATATGTTGGAGGTGTTGAAAAATGAGTAATTCTGGTTGACTAGGGAATTCGTGGTCATAAAGGGTTGTTATTTAAAGAATTTTAAGAATAAACAATTATGGGAGAAATGTGTTCCTGATGAAAGTCGTGGCCACTAATTATTGCTATGTAATTTGCATGTTGGCGAATCAATCAAGACTAAGGGAATCATTCTTGTTGTTCAAAGTCATGAGCACTGATTCTTTCTAGTATTGTTGAGTTTACGAATACATTCGTGTGGTTCAAAGTCATGAGAATAAAAAGTTCTTGTTGTGCTCGATGTGCAAAGTTTTAATTTCTTTTTTTGGCTCTATCGATGTCATCCATCATTTAGACAGTAGCACAAATTCTGTACAGCAAGAGTTTTATAAAACTGGAATATCATAAAGCCAGTACGAATCCTGAGTTGGTTTGATGCCCCTTGATTGGCCAAGTCTGAGTAATCGATCATAGTCTGCAAACATTGTTAATAATTCGCGAGAAGTGATCACTGCTGATTTTGTTTGCTTAATCATGAAAGTATCCGACCAGTGGTCGATGGTTGGGATTATAGATTCTAAGAATAAGCGACCATTGTAACTGTATCTCATTTTGTATGTACGTAGGCATGGCTTATTTCGGGTCTTTCGAAATTCATGGTCATCGAGGGTTGTTAATTGGAGAAATCTGAGAAAAATAGAAATAAATCATTGTTGTAATTGTTAACGGTCGTGAGAGCAAATGGTCGATGTGAGAAGGTGGTTTGTCAGAAAAACCTTATCTTTCAAAAAAATGTTTATGTTTCAAAAAAAGTTTATATTTCCAAAAAAAAAAATCTCATCTTTCAAAAAACTCATCTTTAAAAAAAAAAAAAAAAACTTATAATAAAATCACAACTTATCTTTCAAAAGAAGTTGAGCATTCAAAATAAGTTGATCTTTCAAAAAAAAAGTTATCTTTAAAAAAAAAACCATATATTTCCAAAAAAAGAAACTGATCTTTCCAAAAAAAAAAAAAAAAAACTAATTATTCAGAAAATTCTTATCTTTCAAAAAAATACGCAATGTTTCCAAAAAAAAGAATAATTTAAAAAATATATATTTCAAAAAAAGGTGACCTTTCAAAAAAGGTTCAAGTTTCAAAAATAGCTAATCTTTCAAAAAAAAAAAAAACCAAATGTTCTTTCAAAAAAGGCTTAACTTAAAAAAAACTGCTTAACGTTTCAAAAAAAAAAGAAAAGAAAAGATCATTGTAGTTTGAAATCAACATATGTCATCATTGGTTAGACCAGTGTAATTTTGACACATGTCGCATGTATGAAATGATGAGTCATTCTGGTTGACTAGGGAATCCGCGGTCATAAAGGGCTGTTATTAAAAGAAATATAATTAAGAATAAGCAATTGTGCGAGAAAGTCTTCTTGTTGAAAGTCGTGAGCACTACTTATTGCAGATATAGTTGAGCGCGTAGTTTGCATGTTGGCAAATCGATTGAGACTAAGATTGGTGAGAATAGAAACATATGAATGTCGTCCTTTGTTCGTTAAAATTCTCTTGGATTCGTAAAGATGTATTGTTTTGTATTGATATTTTAAATCATCATGAGTTATTGTACTTGACATGGGAATTTAGGGTTACCTTGGGCTGTTCTAATTGGCGAATTTAAGAATACATCGTTGTGGTTGAAAGTAACGTGCATAAAATGTTAATGGCATTGTAGACGCGAGAAGTATGCTTGTATTTTATTTTTCAGTCTATAAAGTTCGTCATCAATCATCTAGATACAAGAAACAACTCTGCACAACTAGAAATTCTTCCCAATGGAATATTATAAAGCCATTACGACTGAGGTTAGGTCCTCATGAATCAAAAGAAGGGATGTTTATGATCCGTGAGAAGTAACCAACCTGCTGTTTTGCATAGATGAAGTAACGAATCGTTAGTAATTAAGTTGATTAAGGAATTCAGGGCCATCATAGGTTGTTATTATGGGCGAGTTGACAAATACATTAATGTGGTTCAAAGTGATGAGCATAAAAGGTTTTAGTTATTGTTGACGCAAACGCTTGCAATTTATTTTATTTTATTTTTGGGGTCTATCACGTTCATCCACCATCCGTACACAAGCTGATATTCGATATAGCAAGAGTTTTACAAAATTGGAATGTCACAAAGCCGGTACGACTCTGCATAGGTCATTCTGGATTGAGATAGAAAATATGTATGGTATGGTTCGTCGATTTAGTGCCCATGATTGACGAAGATATATATTTTTGTCCCCGATGGCTATGGAGAGAAGTTTCAATCATTTGTGAGAAGTAATCACCAGTGGTTATTTTTCTCAATCATGAGTATTTGATAGACAATCGATGGTTGAGATTATCAATTCTATAAATAAGCGATTTTTGTTAGTGTTTCACAATTTGGATGTAAGTAGGCATAGGTTATTTTAGGTGTCCCTGGAAATTCATGATCATCAAGGGTTTGTTAATTGAAGAGGTCTGAGAAAAATACAAATTTACAGTCGTTGTAATAGTTGATGTTCGTGAGAGTTATTGGAAATGTCAGAAGGTTGTTGGTCAAAAAAAGCATATCTTTCAAGAAAAAAATGCATATCTTTCAAACAAAGCTTATATTTAAAAAACAAAACATATTTTTCAACAAAGAGCTCCTTTCAAAAAAAAAAAGCCCCTGAAAAAGCTGATCGTTGCAAAAAACAACTGAATGAACTGATCTTTCAAAAAAAGCTGAGTCCTTCTGGTTGACTAGGGAATTCATTGACATAAAGGGCTCCTATTTATAGAATTTTAAGAATAAAAAATTGTGGGAGAAAGTGTTCTTGTTGAAAGTTGTGAGCACTAATTATCGCAAACATAGTTGAGCGCGTAGTTTGCATGTTGGCGAATCGATTGAGACTAAGGTTGGTCAGAATAGAAACATATGAATATCGTCCTTTGTTCGTTAAAACTCTCTTGCATTCATAACGATGTTCAGTTTTGTATTGATATTTAATATGACCGTGAGCTATAGTACGCACGCAACGAAGTTGCTTGTATTTAATTTTTCAGTCTATAAAGTTCATTAAAAAAAAAAAGCAGTTATCTTTGAAAAAAGTTTAAATTTAAATAAAGCTGATCTTTCAAAAAAATAACTTCTCTTCCACAAAAAAACTTATATTCCAAAAAAAAAAACTTATATTTCAAAACAAGCATTTCTTTTAAAAAAATATTAAAAAAAAAAACAAAAAAAAACCAGTTGATCTTTGTAAAAGACAACTAATCTTTCAAAAAAAATCTTATCTTTCAAAAAAAGCTGATCTTTGAAAAAAAAAACTCATATTTCATAAACAGCTAATCTTTCAAAAACAAAAAAAAAAACTCAACAAAAATTTTTTTTTTTTTTTAAATGCTTCACGTTTAAAAAAATAGGAATAAAATCATTGTAGTTTGAAAACAACGCATGTCATCATTGGTTAGACCAGTGTTGTTTTTACTTATGTCGGATGTTTGTAAAGATGAGTCATTTTGGTATGTAATGATGAGTCATTCTGGTTGAGTAGGGAATTCGTTGTCATAAAGGACTGTTATTTATAGAATTTTAAGAATAAACAATTGTGGGAGAAAGTGTTCTTGTTGAAAGTCGTGAAAACTAATTATTGCAAATATAGTTGAGCACGTAGTTTGCATGTTGGCGGATCGATTGAGACTAAGATTGGTCAGAATAGAAACATATGAATGTCGCCCTTTTTTCGTTCAAATTCTCTGGGATTCGTAAAGATGTATTGATATTTTAAATGATCGTGAGCTATCGTACTTGACATGGGAATTTAGGGTTATCTTGGGCTTTTCTAATGGCGAATTTAAGAATACATCGTTGTGGTTAAAAGTAACGTGCATAAAATGTTAATGGCATTGTAGACGCGAGAAGTATGCTTGTATTTTATTTTTGAGTCTATAAAGTTCGTCATCAATCATCTAGATACAAGAAACAACTTCGCACAACTAGAAATTCTTCCCAATGGAATATTAAAAAGCCATTACGACCGAGGTTAGGTCCTCAAGAATCAAATGAAAGGATGTTTATGATCTGTGAGAAGTAACCGGCCCGTTGTTTTACATAGATGAAGTAAATAATTGTGAGTAACCAGGTTGATTCGGGAATTCAGGGTCGTCATGGGCTGCTCTTATTGGTCGTCATGGGCTGCTCTTATTGGTGAGTTGACAAATACATAAAATAAATTGCGAGCGTTGTGCGTCAACAATAACTAAAACCTCTTATGCTCATCACTTCGGGGTCTATCGCGTTCATCCACCATCCATACAAAAGCTGATAGTCACTACAGCAAGAGTTTTACAAAACTGGATTATCACAAAGCCAGTACGACTCAGCATAGGTCATTATGAATTGAGACAGAGAAAATATGGCATGGTTCGTCGGTTTAGTGCCGATGATTGGCAACGATATATAGTTTTGTCCCCGATGGCTATGGAGGGTAGTCTGAATCATCGATCATAGTCTGCCGACATTGTTTATGATTCATGAGAAGTGATCTCTGGTGGTTATTTTTCTCGATCACGAGAGTATTTGACAAACGATCAATGGTTGAGACTGTCAATTCTAAGGATAAGCAGTCTAGTGTTTCATAATTTGGATGTAAGTAGGCATGGGTTATTTTTGGTGTCCCTGGAAATTCATGATCATCAAGGGTTGTTAATTGGACAAGTCTGAGATAAACAAAAATTCATAGTCGTCGTAATTGTTGATGTTCATGAGAGTTGATGGTTGATGTGAGAAGCATGTCCGTCAGAGTGTTGATTGTAACTAAGATCATTGTAGTTTAAGAATAACGTATGTCATCATGGGTAAGACCGTTGTTTTTTCGTATGTCGGATGTATGTAATGATGAGTCATTCTGCTTGACATGGGACTTGATGGTAATCAAGAGGTGTTACTGAAAGAACTTTAACTGTAGGTGTTTCTCACTTTGGATTTGAGTGGTCATGAGTTATTTTGGTCATGGTCATCGAGCATAGTTAATTGCAGAAGTCTAGGATTATTTGCTATGAATCGTTGTTATTGTTGATAGTTGATGTGAGAAGGTTGCTGGTCAGAGTATTTATTGTAACCAAAATGGTTCAACAGTAAAAAAAAATATGTATGTCATCATTGGTTAAAACATTGCTTTTTCTCAGATGTCAGACTCAGATATATGTAATGACAAGTTACTGTAGCTGACTTAAGGAACTCACGGTATTCAATGGTAGTCATTTTAGAAATCTTAAGAACAAAAATCGAAGGGAATCATACTTACTGTTGAAAGTCATGAGCACTGTGGTTCAAAGTTGTGAAAATGAAAAGTTCTAGTTGTGGTTGACGTGCAAAGTTTTAATTTCTTTTTTTGCCTCTATCAAGGTCCTTCGTCATCCAGACGGTAGCTGAAATTCTGTACGGCAAGAGTTTAATAAAACTGGAATATCATAAAGCCAGTACGACTTCAGAGTTGGTTTGATAGAAGAATAAAGTAATAACTTCAAAACTATATTCTACAAATGCGAAGGTGATAGTCTGAAGGATGAATACTTCAGAAATATTCCCACTATTGGTGAATCTATTCTCCAAGCCTACAGGAGCTGGAAAGGGAAGTATGATGGAATCAAGTATATCAAGGATTATTCCTTAGGAGAAAGAATTAACTTCACTCAAGATTATATTGCCCAAAGAAAAAAGAGCAGTACAGAGCAAAAGTTAATTGACTTAGCCTTCTCAGAAATATCTTCAAAGATTAAAGGAATAGCAATCTCCCCATACAATGGGGATGCACAGAAGAAAAATGGAAGAGAAAGGAAGAGAAAAGAAGAATTTGACGCCCCTTGATTGGCAAAAATGTATAGTTTTGTCGACGATAATTACGGCGACAAGTCTGAATAATCAATCATAGTCTGCTAACATTGTTAATTATTCGTGAGAAGTGATCACTGCTGATTGTGTTTGCTTAATTATAAAAGTATTTGACAAAAGTTCGATGGTTGGGATTATAGATTCTAAGAATAAGTGACCATTGTTACTGTTTCGCATTTTGTATGCACATAGGCATGGGTTACATCCATCATCCAGACAGTAGCTGAAATTCTGTACAGCAAGAGTTTTATAAAACTGGATTATCATAAAGCCAGTACGACTCCTGAGTTGGTTTGATGCCCCTTGATTGGCAAAGAAGTAAAGTTTTAGTCAACAATAACTATGGCGACAAGTATGAATAATCAATCATAGTCTGCTAACACTTTAATGATTCGTGAGAAGTGATCACTACTGATTGTGTTTGCTTAATCACTAAAGTTTTCGACCAATGATCGATGGTTTGGATTATAGATTCGAAGAATAAGCGACCATTGTTAGTGTTTCGCATTTTGTATGTACATAGGCATGGGTTTCAGGTGTCCCTGGAAATTCATCATCATCGATGGTTATTAATTGAAGAAGACTGAGAAAAATAAAAATAAATCATTGCTGTAATTGTTAATGGCCGTGAGAATTAATGGTTGATGTGAGAAGGTGGTTGGTTAGAAAAAGCTTATCTTTCAAAAAAAAAAAAACAGTTAATCATTCAAAAAAAAAAAAAAAAAAACCTTATACTTCAATAGAACCTTATATTTCAGAAAAAGATTATCTCTAAAAAAAACTACCCTTTTTAACAAAAAAAAAAACTTATAATAAAAAGAAAACTTATCTTGCAAAAAAAGCTGATCTTTCAAAATAAGTTGATCTTTCAAAAAATATTATCTTTTACAAAAAATGCTTCTATTTCAGGAAATAATTTTTATTTCGAAAAAAGCTTATATTTAAAAAAACTTATTGTTAAAAAAAAGATGACCTTTAAAAAAAATAAAAAATAAAAAAAGAAAAGAGCAGATCTTTCAAAAATAACCTGATCTTTCAAAAAATAGCTAATCTATCAAAAAAAGTTGATCTATTGAAAAAAACTTAAATTTAAAAATAAAGCTTTTATTTCAAAACAAAAAATGAAATTTCAAAAATAGCTGATCTTTCAAAAAAAAAACTGATCTTTCGAAAAAGGTCGATCTTTCAAAAAAGTTTATATTTCAAAAAAAGATGATATTTCCAAAAAAAAAAAAAAAACAAAGCTTATATTTCAAAAAATGCTTACATTTCAATAAGAAAAAATCGCTGTAGGTTGAAAACAACATGTCATCATTGGTTAGTCCAGTGTTGTTTTTACATGTTATTAGATGTATGTAAAAAGGGCTTAGGGTTGTGGTTGACTAGGGAACTCGTGGTCATAAAGGGTTGTTAATTAAAAACATTTAAGAATAAACAATTATGGGAGAAAGGTGTTCTTGTTGAAAGTCGTGACCACTAATTATTGCAAATATTGTTGAGCGTGTAGTTTGCGTGTTGGTGAATCGAATGAGACTAAGATTGGTGAGAATTGAAAATTATTAATGTCCTCCTTTGTTCATTAAAATTATGTTGGATACATAAAGATGTACTTTTTTGTATTGATATTTTAAATGACCATGTGTTATAGTACTTGACATGGAAATTCAGGAATTCAGGGTCATCATAGGTTCTTATAATTGGCGAGTTGACAAATACATGAATGTGGTTCAAAGTGATGAGCATAAAACATTTTAGTTATTGTTGACGCACAACGCTTGCAATTTATTTTATTTTATTTTTGGGGTCTATCGCGTTCATCCACCATCCGTACACAAGCTTATAGTCGATATGGCAAGAGTTCTACAAAACTAGAATGTCACAAAGCCGGTACGACTCTGCATAGGTCATTCTGAATTGAGACAGAAAATATGGCATGGTTCGTCGGTTTAGTGCCCCATGATCGGCAACGATATATAGTTGTCCCCAATGGCTATGGCGAGCAGTTAGAATCATTGATCATAGTCTACTGATGTTCTTTATGGTTTGTGAGAAGTGATCACCGATGGTTATTTCTCTCAATCATGAGAGTATTTGACAAACAATCGATGGTTGAGATTATCAATTCTAAAAATAAGTAGGCATAGGTTATTTTAGGTGCCCCTCAAAATTCATGATCATAAAGGGTTGTTAATTAGAAAGGTCTGAGCAAAAAAAATAAAAAAAATTTTACAGTCGTTGTAATAGTTGATGTTCGTGAGAGTTAATTGGTAGTGTCAGAAGGTTGTTGGTCAAAAAAAGCATATCTTTCAAAAAAAAATGTGTGTCTTTCAAACAAAGCTTATATTTAAAAAAAGCTGATCTTTGAAAAAAAAAACTCATATTTCATAAACAGCTAATCTTTAAGGAAAAAAAAAATCAACTAAAAAAAATGTTTCTTTTAAAAAAATGCTTCACGTTTTAAAAAAAAGAAGGAATAAAATCATTGTAGTTTGAAAACAACGCATGTCATCATTGGTTAGACCAGTGTTGTTTTTACTTATGTCAGATGTATGTAAAGATGAGTCATTTTGGTATGTAATGATGAGTCATTCTGGTTGAGTAGGGAATTCGTTGTCATAAAGGGCTGTTATTTATAGAATTTTAAGAATAAACAATTGTGGGAGAAAGTGTTCTTGTTGGAAGTAGTGAGAACTAATTATTGCAAATATAGTTGTGCGCGTAGTTTGCATGTTGGCAAATCGATTGAGACTAAGATCGGTCAGAATAGAAACATATGAATGTCGTCCTTTTTTCGTTCAAATTCTTTGGGATTCGTAAAGATGTATTGATATTTTAAATGATCGTGAGTTATTGTACTTGACATGGGAATTTAGGGTTATCTTGGGCTTTTCTAAATGGCGAATTTAAGAATACATCGTTGTGGTTGAAAGTAACAAGATTAAAATGTTATTGGAATCGTAGGCGAACGAAGTTTGCTTGTACTTTATTTTTCGGCCTATAAAGTTCATCATCAATCATCCAGACACAAGAAAGAACTCCATACAACTAGAACTTCATCATCCCAATGAACTATTAAAAAGCCATTACGACCAAGGTTAGGTCCTCAAGAATCAAATGAAAGGATGTTTATGATCTGTGAGAAGTAACCAGCCTCCTATTTTGCATAGATGAAGTAAATAATCATGAGCAACCAGGTTGATTTGGGAATTTAGGGTCATCATGGACTGCTCTTATTAGCGAGTTGACAAATACAATGTGGTTCAAAGTGATGAGCACAAAAGGTTTTAGTTATTGTTGATGTACAATGCTCGCAATATATATATTTTTTTTTTGGGGTCTATCGTGTTCATCCACCATCCATACAAAAGCTGATAGTCGCTACGGCAAGAGTTTTACAAAATTGGAATATCACAAAGCTAGTACGACTTAGTATAGGTTGTCATGGATTGAAAGATGTGTATGTCATCCTTGGTTGGTCTGATGCCCAGTCATAGGCAAAGATGTATAGTTTTGTCGTCGATAATTGTGATGACAAGTTAGATGAACACAATAGAATCTGAAAAGGCGTCCATGATTTGTGAAAAGTGATCATTGGACGTTCTTCATTGGTTACAATTCCTTTGAATTCCTAGGGCCTGTTTGGTAATTTTTCTTTTACAATAAAGTGAAGTAAAGTAAAATAAAGAGAGGGAATAAAATATAAGTGGGTTATGATGATATTTTGTTTTTAGTTGCTTGGGATGGAATATTTTTTACTTTTTGTATGCGGAAGTGGAGTTTTTTTGTCTTTTAGTGAATAAAGGTAGTTGCTTTTTTACTTTTTTTTTAAAAAGATAGAGGGAGTTTTGAATTAAAGTGCTTTTGATTCAATGCTTAACTTTACTTCACTTGATAGGTAAAATTACCAAACGGGCCCTAAAGATGTACTGTTTTGCATAGATGAAGCAAATAATCATGACTAACCAGGATGGACTCAGGAATTCAAGGTCATCGTGGGTTGTTATTATTGGTGAGTTTATAAATACAACATTGTGGTTCAAATCCCTGACCATAAAATTTTGTAGCCATTGTTGGCATGCGAAGATCGCTTGTATTGTAATTTTGGGTCTGTCAAGGTCTTCTATCATCCAGACACAAGTAAGAACTCCGCATGCCCAGCACTCATCAAAATAGAATATCAAAAAGGCCAATACGACCGGTGAGATCGTCACAGATTGAAACAATAGTTGTAATGGATTGAAAAATGCATGTCACCCACAGTTGACTTGATGCCCCTAAATAGGCAAAGATGTACGGTTTTGGAGTTGATACTAGTGGTGGCAAGTCTGAATAATCCATCATACGCTTCGATGGATGTTTATGATTTGTGATAAGCAATCATTGGTCGACGTATTTGCTCAAATCATGAAAGTATTTGTCCAATGGTTGTTGGTTGAGAATATAGATTCTTGGAATAACAGACCAGTGTTGGGGGTTCTCATGTTGATTTAATTGGTCATGAGTAATTTTGGTCTTGGCCTTCGAGCATTGTTAATTGAAGAGGTCTAGGACTATTTGCTATGAATCGTTGTTGTTATTGTTCGTGAGAGTCAATAGTTGATGTCAAAAGGTTGCTGGTCAGAGTATTTATTGTAACTAAAATGGCTCAACAGTAACGTAAAGAATATGTATGTTATCGAATATGTAATCATTGGTTAAACCATTGTTTTTTCTCATATGTCGGATGAATGTAATGACAACTTACTGTAGTTGACTTAAAGGAGTTCATGTTATTCAGGGATAGTCGTTTTAGAAATTTTCAGAATAAAAATCATAGGGAATCATTCTTCTTGTTAAAAGTCATGAGCCCTAATTCTTTCTACTATTGAGTTTACGAATGCTTTAGTGTGAGTGGTTCAAAGTCATGAAAATAAAAAGTTCTTGTTGTGGTTGACGTGCGAAGTTTTCATTTCTTTTTTGGCTCTATCGAGGTCATCCATCATCCAGATGGTAGCTGAAATTCTGTAAGGCAAGACTGCAAAAGTATTATAAAACTGGAATATAATAAAGCCAGTATGAATCCTGAGTTGGATTGATGCCCCTTGATTGGCGAAGTATAGTTTCAGTCAACAATAACTATGGCGACAAGTCTGAGTAATCGATCATAGTCTGCTAACACTATTAATGATTCGTGAGAAATGATCAATGTTGATTGTGTTTGCTTAATCATGAAAGTATTTGACCAATGGACGATGGTTGAGATTATAGATTATAAGAATAATCGACCATGGTTACTGTTTCGCACTTTGTATGTACGTAGGCATGGGTTATTCCGGGTGTCCCTGGAAATTCATGCCCATCGAGGGTTGTTAATTGGAGAAGTCACAGAAAAATAGAAATAAATTGTTGTTGTAATTGTTAATGCTCTTGAGAGTCAATGTTTGATGTGAGAAGGTGGTTGGTCAAACAAAGCTTATCTTTCAAAAAAAAAAAAAAATCTTTCAAAAAAAGCTTATATTAAAAAGAAAACTTATCTTTCAAAATAATCTTATCTTTCAAAATAAGTTGATATAAATCATTGTTATAATTGTTAATGGTCATGAGAGTTAATGGTTGATGTTGTTAGAAAAAGCTTATCTTTCAAAAAAAATGTTTCTGTTTCAAAACAAAGCCTATATTTTAAAAAAAAAAAAAAAAAACTAGTGTTTCAAATAAAAAACTTATATTTCAAAAACAGCTAAACTTTCAAAAAACCTATCTTTTAAAAAAAAAAACTTATAATAAAATCAAAACTTATCTTTCTAAAGAAGTTGATCATTCAAAATAAGTTGATCTTTCAAAAAAGACTTATCTTCAAAAAACAACCACATATTTCCCAAAAAAAAAAAAAAACTGATCATTCAGAAAAATCTGATATTTCAAAAAAAAAAGGTTATGTTTCCAGAAAAAAAAGCATAATATTTTTAAAAAAAATTTCTATTTCAAAAAGAAGTGACCTTTCAAAAAAAGGCTCAAGTTTCAAAAAAAAGCTGACCTTTAAAAAAAATAAAAAAACTGATCTTTTAAAAAAAGCTCAACTTAAAAAAAAATTGCTTACGTTTCAAAAAAAAAAAAAAAGATCATTGTGGTTTGAAAACAACATGTGTCATCATTGGTTAGATCGGTGTATTTTTGACACATGTCGCATGTATGAAATGATGAGTCATTCTGGTTGACTAGGGAATCCGCGGTCATAAAGGGCTGTTATTAAAAGAATTATAATTAAGAATAAGCAATTGTGCGAGAAAGTCTTCTTGTTGAAAGTCGTGAGCACTACTTATTGCAAATATAGTTGAGCGCGTAGTTTGCATGTTGGCAAATCGATTGAGACTAAGATTGGTGAGAATAGAAACATATGAATGTCGTCCTTTGTTCGTTAAAATTCTCTTGGATTCGTAAAGATGTATTGTTTTGTATTGATATTTTAAATCATCATGAGTTATTGTACTTGACATGGGAATTTAGGGTTACCTTGGGCCGTTCTAATTGGCGAATTTAAGAATACATCGTTGTGGTTGAAAGTAACGTGCATAAAATGTTAATGGCATTGTAGACGCGAGAAGTATGCTTGTATTTTATTTTTCAGTCTATAAAGTTCGTCATCAATCATCTAGATACAAGAAACAACTCTGCACAACTAGAAATTCTTCCCAATGGAATATTATAAAGCCATTACGACTGAGGTTAGGTCGTCATGAATCAAAAGAAAGGACGTTTATGATCTGTGAGAAGTAACCAACCTGCTGTTTTAAAAAGCTAATCTTTCAAAAAAAACTTATAATAAAAAGAAAACTTATCGTTCAAAATAAAAGCTTATATTTCAGAAAATAACTTTTATTTCAAAAAAAAACTTATATTTAAAAAACTTATTGTTCAAAAAAAGCTGACCTTTCCTAAAAAAAAAAAAAGAGTAGATCTTTCAAAAATCACCTGATCTTTCAAAAAAAAATAGCTGATCTATTAAAAAAAAAAGGTTGATCTATTGACAAAAACTTACATTAAAAAAATTAATTTAAAAAAATATATATATTTCAAAAAAAGTTGATCTTTCAAAAAAAAAACTGATATTTCGAAAAAGGTTGATCTTTCAAAAAATGTTTATATTTCAAAAAAAGATGATATTTCCAAAAAGAAAAAAAAAACAACAAAGCTTATCTTTCAAAAAATGCTTATTTAAAAAAATGCTTACATTTCAAAAAGAAAAAATCGTTGTAGTTTGAAAACAACATGTCATCATTGGTTAGACCAGTGTGGTTTTTACATGTTAGATGTATGTAAAATGGGCTTAGGGTTGTGGTAGACTAGGGAATTCGTGGTCATAAAGGGTTGTTACTTAAAAAAATTTAAGAAGAAACAATAGTGGGCCCTACAACAATGTGCATAAAACTTCTAAACACCTTTTCTGCTTCATCGTCTTTCTATTTTAACTCCAAAATTAGTTCCATTTAAGTGTCGTTATACAGGATTTCATAGATTACTGGTTTTCAGAAATTAGGCGATGTCTCAAATACGAATTGGGAATGGAGATATCAAGACAAGAAAATTAGTTTGTTAAATATTCAAAATTTGACAAGATTTAGATATGCCAATTTGCTGTCGGATTTATTTGTATTTATAACAAACTAGCTTTGGGTCACTCCAAGCTAATGTTATTTCTTTGTTCTTCCGTCTACCTCCTATTGAGAAACCCCATTTTCACTTTCCCTACAATCAAACAACCCCATTTTCACTTTCCCAAAATGCATCTTGTTCCAGAAACATTAACAACCCACTAAAATTGATAAGAATTGAGTATATAAAAAAAATAAGAATGTGATAATATTTCAAATTTTTTGTGATATTTTCCAAAAAAAATCAAGTTCTATAAAATTGTATACATTTTTAGCATTTTAAATATTTTATAGGGGTGAATTCCTCACCCACCCCCATCAACAGAAGCCAACCCAGTAATTCAAGGTTCATGTTGGCCCTTTTTATTCTCTAATTAGGATTTGGGTTAGGGTTGACATCCCTAATGAACCTAATATATTAATAAATAAGTTTTTGTTAGAGTTGGGTCTGACACATCCTAGCCAACCTGGCAACCCAATCCAACCTAACTCATTAAACTGCACCTGTCAAATAGACCTTACCCCGACATAAATTTAGGGGTTCAGATTGAGATTTCCAACAAAATTAATAAACAGGTTGGGTTCAAGTTGGTAACATACACATTGCTCGGGGAGGTCTCCCAGCCTGTCTAGCTTTGGAACCTAAAAAAAAAAAAAAAAAACTATTGAAAATCTCCCCGAGAAGTTGATCAATTTGGGTTGCATCAACATATCTTCTCCATTAATCTAATTATTCTATGCAACTCAGATCTCAGCATTCATGAATCTCGCCCCACACCCATATGATACGCATGTTTTTCACAATCAATCTACACATTTTTTTATTCAATCCCTTCAAATAATTTCCCATCTACAATCAAAAGAAACGATTTTTCTTGCAAACAGAGGAATTAAGATTCAGATGAGATACCTGCTGGCACACAGTGATAGGATTCCTCTGCTGCTACTCTCAAAGCTCCAACCTAACAAGAGAAAAAAGAAATCAGAAAGAAAGACCTCAAGAGAGAGAAGAGTGTGTGTGTGTGTGTGTGTGTGTGTGTGTGTGAGAGAGAGAGAGAGAGAGAGAGACATTACAGTTTCGATCTTGAGGAATCCGTCTAAGGAAAGGTTGAGAAAGGGGTTTCCCATGTCGATGATGACATCGACCCTGGGAGATGAGAGGACTCCCGAAAACCTGCTCCTCGCCATTTCTTTCTTTCTTTCTTCTTCTTCTTAAAGAAACCCCATTTTCACTTTCCCTAATGCTTAACTCCTTCCCAAAAAAAAATAAAAAACCCCAAATTGATTCATACAAAACTCGTATTACCTGTGAGTGTGAGTCCGGCTGCGAGAGAGGGACGGAGAGGATGCGCTGGGGAGGGAGACCGTGAGCGTGAGAGAGAGATGCCGAGGGAGACGAGAGAGGCGCGAGGTGAGGGATGTGCAGCGTTGTGCTCGGCGGCTGGTGCTCTGCGCAGGGAGACAGAGGGATCGAGAGAGATGGGGATCGTGGATTCTCTGCGCTGGGTGGTGATGGAGAGGATGGTAGGCGAGAGAGGGATGGGTCACAGTGATGAGGGATGGAGGCGAGATGGGCGCATGCTCGGGGCTGGACGAGACGGAGATGGCGACAGGTGGCTGGCGCTGCGTGCGTTGAGAGGGAGGGAGATGCAGAGGATGTGAGAGGGACCGAGAGGGAGGGAAATGCAGAAGGGGTTTTGAGGGAGACACATTAGACGGAGGGTCGATTGAATCTATCTATCTACCTGTACCACTATTAGAATGTGATTACACTTCACTCAACTCCAGGCTTTCGAACTCTTATCTCTCTATTGTCATTCACTCTTTCTCCTGCGTGGCAGCCTCGTAAAAAATCCGATCCGTTTCCACTTCTCATCTCTTCTTTTTCTAACTGAGCACTTCCCATTCCTTTAACTACTTGAGTAGTTACTAAAAGAGAAAGTGAGAAATGCAAAGGAGAAGAAAGAAGCACAAAAATGATTTTAAAAAATGAATCCCAAAAATGAACATAAAAAATAGAAAATTATTGAAAACTTAAATGACCGGGGCGAAAAACCAAGAGAAAAAAATATATAAAAAAAATAAAAATTAAGCAAGACAGAAGATTCCAAAATTAAATAATAAACACTAAAGAGGACTATATTAAAATGACATTTGAAGGTGTCTTTCAAGGTTATATAACAAAATAATAATAATAATAATATGAACCATTAATGTCACGTTGTAAGGTCCACAGAAAAAAAAAATGAAGATAGAAGAATAACAAGAAAAAGAAAGTGATGAAGACATCAATGATCTGGTGAACAAAAACAATTTGAGGATAAAGAAAAAAAGGGAGGGAGAGGACCAAAAAACACCACAATAAATAATAATGTAAAATATATGGGCCCATCTCCAAAAATAAAAAAAAATTAAAATTCCTAAAATTAATGACCCGAGCCAAAAATTAGGAAAAAAAAAAAAGCAAACAAAAAGATTCAAAAATTGAAGAATAAACACAAAAAAAAAAAATCTACATTAAAATCACATTTGAAGGTATACTTCAAGGGTTTAGAACGAGAAAAAAATATTAATATGGAACATTAGTGTCATATTGTAGGATCAACAGAAAAAAAGAGAGAAAAAAAAGGAAGAATCTATCTATATCTCTAATGGAATGTGGTTTCCCTTCACTTAACCACAAGCCTTGAAACCACAAATCCTGAATTCTTAAAATATGTTATAACAGGTGTCAATATCTCTCCAGTATCCTCTCTCCCCAGTCTATCTCTCTCTCCACTATCCTCTTTCGAACTGCTTTCTCTAACTGAATTTGGAATTGCTCTCTCTCCAATTTACTAATGCAAATACACAGAGTATGAAAAAAAATGATGGAATCCCTGTGTGCCCCACCTTAAAATGATGCAATCATATTGCAACCCAATCTAAAAAGATTATGTGATTTGTGTAAATTTTATTTTTGACCCATCAATTTTATTTTTAATGGAATCACCGTATGTCCCACCTTAAAATGATGGCGGGGTTATTGCAAACTTATTCAAGGTGATGATGAAATCAATGTGACCCATCAATTTTTTATGGAGTCACTGTGTGCCCCACCTTAAAATGATGGTAGGCTCCGACAAAATCAAGGTGATCCATCAATTTTTGATGGAATCACTGTGTGCCCCACTTTAGAATGATGGTATGATTTGTACATAGTCATCTTTACAGTTAAATTGCTAGATTTGAGTAATTATGGTAGACTCTGACGAAATCAAGGTGACCCATCAAATTTTTATGGAATCACTGTGTGCCCCACCTTCAAATGATGCAATCACATTGCAGTCCAATCTGTAAAGATTATGTGATTTGTGTAAATTTTATTTTTGACCCATTAATTTTATTTTTGATGGAATCATTGTGTGCCCAACCTTAAAATGATAGTAGGCTATGACGAAATCAAGGTGACCCATCAATTTTTTATACAATCACCATGTGCCCCATCTTAAAATGATGGTATGATTTGTACATAGTCATCTTTACAGTTAAATTGCTAGATTTGAGTAATTATGGCAGGCTCTGACAAAATCAGGGTGACCCATCAATTTTTGATGGAATCATTGTGTGTCAAACATTCAAATGACGCAATCGTATTGCAGCACAATCTGTAAAGATTATGTGATTTGTGTAAATTTTATTTTTGACCCATCAATTTTATTTTTGATGGAATCACTGTGTGTCCCACCTTAAAATGATGGTGGGGTTATTGCGAACTTAATTAAGGTGATGACGAAATCAAGGTGACCCATCAATTTATGATGGAATCACTGTGTGCCCCACCTTAAAATGATGGTAGGCTCTGACGAAATCAAGGTGGCCCATCAATTTTTGATAGAATCACCGTATGCCCTACCTTAAAATAATAGTATGATTTGTATATAGTCATCTTTATAGTTAAATTGCTAGATTTGAGTAATTATGGTAGGCTCTGACGAAATCAAGGTGACCCATCAATTTTTGATGGACTTACTGTGTGCCCAACATTCAAATGATGCAATCATATTGCAGCTCAATCTGTAAAGATTATGTGATTTGTGTAAATTTTATTTTTGACCCATCAATTTTCTTTTTGATGGAATCACTATGTGCCCCACCTTAGATGATGGTAGGCTTTAACGAAATCAAGGTGACCCATCAATTTTTTATGGAATCACTGTGTGCCCTACCTTAAAATGATGGTATGATTTATACATAGTCATCTTTACAGTTAAATTGCTAGATTTGAGTAATTATGGCAGGCTTTGATGAAATCAAGGTGACCCATCAATTTTTGATGGAATCACTGTGTGCCCCACCTTAAAATGATGCAATCACATTGCAGCCCAATCTGTAAAGATTATGTGATTTGGGTAAGATCCCACCTCAGTGCCCTATTTTCTTCCTAAAATTTTATCCCTTTTTATATTCACCGCTCATTAATGGCCGCAAAGAGAGTGAAATTGGCAAAAGTTTCAGCTCATTAATGATAAAGATATTAGGTTTAATTCATCCCAAATTTTTGGACCTATATGGGGCCAGATTTTTTGCCCAATTCTTGATTTTTTTTTTCTGGGTCTAAACCAAGTCTAATTTTTCAGTGCAAATCATGATAGTTTCTTAGTCCATTTCAAGATAGAATATTGGGTCTAAACCAGGCCACATTTTGGGGCATACGTAAAGCCATATTTTGAGTTTAAAATAATTATATTGTTAATAACTGCACTGAAACAAAGAGTAAAAGGACTACAAATAAAATAATTAAACACACTTAGTTTTCATAGAATAATTATTAAATTATGTACTCTGATAAAAATTATAATCTGCATAGAATAATTTATATGGAGAGTTATAATCCCTTTAAATTTGATAATTTGCAGAATGACGGTATAATTTCCCTACTCTCCTTCCATCTCCCTTTTCCTTTCTTCCTCACATGATTTACCTGCTGCACATCCCTGGTGCACAGGCTGCTGCACCCCCTCCCTCATCCATTTACTTGAAAAGAACCCATGCATATTCATTTCTATCATTTTTCGAGTTGAATTTAGTTTTATTTATTATTTTTTTATGATATTCCATGCATCGAATATGCCCATGCATTTTAGAAAAATTTTCTATTCTGTTTAATTAATTTCTTCATGCATCAAACATGCCCACGCATCTACTACGCTCATCCACCTAAATTAGCATTTCCATTTTTTTTAATTTGATTTAATTTGCTCCTAGCCTATTCATGCATTAATATGCATATGCACCATAGAGTTTGGTTACTTTTTATTCATTTTCAGATAATTTTGACATTATAATTACATAAAAAAATATCAACAAAAACAACAAAACCAAAACAGAAAAACAAATCCAAAAGTCCAAAAAAACAAAAAGTAAAGTACAAAAAACGAAAGAAAAAAAAAGAATTCTAAGTATTAGATTAATTAAAAAAAATTAGCGTAGGTTTAATAATTAATTGTCATCTCTTCCTCCCCTCACATTAGGATTAGGGAATTTAATTAGGAAGTTATAAATTAGTTAGATTAATGAATAAATAAAAATTAATAACTCTCCTCTCCTCCCTTTTCACTAGGGTTAGGAAGACCAATTTAGGGAATTTTAGAATCTAGAACCAAACCAAAAATAAAAAAATAATAAAAACCAAAAGGACAAAAAAAAGAGTAAAAAATATTAAAAACCATAAAATATTATTAAAATTAGAGTTATAAATTAAATAGTAGTTTAGACAGACTAAGTTAGACACTGGACCAAGATCAAGGTCTTCCCCAGCCGGGTTAGATTACCTTTAGTTTCTTTAATCTTATTTAGTTAGGCCACACTCTTTCTCCGGGCCCGCTAAGGGATCGGGAGAGCGGATGAGGGCAGTTAGGACCCTAGGATATGGTGGAGATCCATTAGGGAAATGGATTAGTCATATTAAATCCAAGTAGGAAATAAAAAAAAATTAGTGAACTATCCTGACATATGGACCGGCACCTAGATTAACCCAATTTCAAATGCAGTTAGGGGTCTAGGTAGATAATTCTACGCTAATTCTTCTATTTATTTACTTACTTTTTTTACAAATATATTCTACGAAATTATTAGATCTTTTCGGTGACGTGACTGGAACACAAACCCGAATATACTGAAGGAGCTCTAAGGATTCTCATTGAGGTATTTAATAATTTTGTTTTGGCTGAAATCAAGTAATGAAGATTTGTAAAATCTTATGGATCATGCGTGTTCAGGCATCTTATCATATGTTGAAGCATAAACGAGTTATATTACATGTTTTTCAACAAGTGTGGGTTGCTAGATGTTGTCCAATTTCAACCACGTCTTATTGGTATTTTTTAAATCAAGTTATGAAGAATTGTCACATCTTATGGATCATGATGTGTCTTTTTGTTTTTTTTTCAACATGTTTTTTCTTTTTTCAAACTGAGGTATTTAGTACTTTGTATATGTTCATTTTGAATTACATGTTAGCATCACCAAAGAATAACAACCAGCATAAATAGAGTAAGAAGAAATAAACAACCAAAATGAAATAACTATTGTTCATAAACTAAATCGAATCAATGAACTAAATTGACTAGATTTAATCTCAAACAATTACTGAAATTGGGCTGGGTTACAGCCAGATTTCGACGGCAAATGGGTTGAGAGTTTGGTCAAGTCTAGAGCTAATTAGGTCATAAACCACCCCAAAGAGATAGATATGCTGGGCTGAAACACAGACTAAAAGAGAGTCCTAAATAGACTGAAAACTGGCTCAGCAAACTACTATGAAAAAGTTGAAAATCAAATTTGTGAATAGACTTGCTCATTAATGACAAATAGATTAGGCCTAATTATGGCCAGATTTTGGGCCTAAATAAGGCCAGATTTTGGGTTTAATTCAAGATAGAATATTGGGTCTAAATCAGGTCAGATTTTTTCGTGTAAATCAGGCCAGATTTTTTGTCTAAATCAAGACAAAATATTGAGTCTAAATTAGGCTACATTTTTCGGTCTAAATCAGGCCAGATTTTGGTCTAATTCAAGATAAAATATTGGGTCTAATTCTACCCAAATTTTGGGTAAAAAATCAAGCAATAATTCTGGGTCTAACTCAGGCCAGAATGACAGTCCAAATCAGGCCAGAATTACAGATTCAAGTCAGTCCAAAATTAGTACATACTTATAATTCTAAACCAGTTTAGACTTATAGGTAAAAAAAAGAGGCCAAGATTAGGCTAGAATTGACAAGCCTAAATCAGGCCGGAATGCAGCATAATTTAGGCCAGAATATGTCTTTTATTTATTTTATTTTTACACGTGCCCGGGCTTCATCAAACTCCATTTACACCTCACGTAAAGAATAGAACATCTAGAAAAACACATAAAGATCAAATTAGCAACAAAAATGACTCAAAATTTCACTAATTAATAAATTTAATAAAAATAATTCATTTAAGTCTGTGCATTTGGTGGTTCCGTGGTCCGTGCATAGCTCGGGGTTTTGCTAGTACTCCTCTACATGAATGCTCCTATCCCCCACCCCATCTTACGAGTCAGTGTCTATGCCGCATTTTGGCTTTTAATTTCTTTTTATTACCTAGATCTTACCAATTGGATCTAATAGGTGGGTCCTAACAATTTCTTAATATCTCGAACAAAAAGTGACACTTTATTTGGTAAAAATGGGCACACATATGAAATATTCAACTAATTTTTATGATTTTAATGGCAGAGCGTAGAAATTTATAGCAGTCACGTGTTAATATTCCTTTACAAATCATTTAATACTCTTACATATATTTTTAATTTTTATTATTTTTATTATGACCTGCACTGGGCGTGGGCCTATTGCACTAAGAAAATATAAATGCATTTCTTATGATTAATATCATCTATATATAAAAACTCACTTTTATATATCTTCTTTAGTTATTATTGTTATTATTCTTTCTTTTCTTTTCTTTTTACATTAGGGTTGAATGGTTTTTGAATTTCGAGAATTATTATTTATTTGTAAAAATTTTGAGGATATTGTCCTCCCGCCTGGTTTCACTATTTTATATTTTACTAAGTTAGACTATTGGTTAGATGTGATGATTTGAACTTCAAGACCTAAGAACCAATCCCTAGACATGTGTGTGATTCTAATGTATCAAGATCAATCAATTTTAAGTATGTTGGGTGCATGGAATAATTTTTAAGAATGATAGATAATATATTAGCTTTTTTTAGATTTGTTTTTTTCTTAATAAACTTTTATAAAAATACTTAATATTATTATATTTTCATTTTTTGTGCCGAGTTAGGCACGGGCCTTTGTTGCAAGTAAGATATTACACAATTTTCCCTTTCTGTCCAAACCCAAAACACATACCTTCGCCCTAAATTTAGAACTTTTTATCTATTCATCTTTTCTGCTAGCTGCAAGTTCCTAAGTTGGAGCTTTTACAATGTTCTCCTCAACCTACAAGTGTAAAACAAGTTTGTATATGTGCCTACTAGTTGGACAGCCCAGTAGTGCCTAGGTCAGGCTAAGCCGAGCCATGCTGTGCACAGGTTAGCTAAGGTTAGCCCGACACGACCCATGGTACGACTTTTGTTGTGTTGTGTTTGGTGGTGCCCAAGACGGATTGAGCTGTGCCACCTATGGGTTAGCCCATGCCCCTCCTATTTTTATACAATTTTGTATGATTTGAAAGGGATTTTATAGACTTTTAGGGTTTTCAACTTGAAATAAAATTAAAATTACTAAAATAAATACATAAACATTGGTGCTAATTTTCATATGTGAATTTTGATCCCCCCAAGGAGAGGGATCGCTGTTCATCTATGTATGGTATTTAATATTTGTAAGTAAAAAATGAGGATTTCGAATACTCTCAAAATAGACAGATCATGATTATTGGCCATGGTAATGACCATGACTCCGTTCTTCGACAAAAGTCGGAGAAATAAAAGGGAGAAAATGGGGTGGGTTCGCTCTCGTCTACTGCTCTACCGGCAACACACGACAGTTGTCCAGACACTTAATTTGGATCTTAAGAAAATGGTTATAACATGCGCTCATTATAAGGTCCAGACAGGGGAAAATCCATATTTATATATACAGTCAATTAAAATAAATTCAAGTTGATTAAAGCAGACAAATAAAGTAAAAATAAGAAAAATGAGGGGTGCCAAATATTTAAGAAGAGGATTAGCCCCGTTTCCGGGTACCCCCTTCAAATCCCTAGGCAAAAAAAAAAAAGGGTTTAAAGTCTAATTTTCAAATCAACTTGATGACGCAAATAAGGGGTGGTGTGTGATTTCAGTCTAAAAGCAGAAAAAAGAATTTGTGGTCGACAAGCTGATTTAATTGGGGTGCTCGCATTCAGGTCGGTTTGTTTGATTAATTGAGAGGGGTTTCTAAAATCACACATTAGTCTCATCATTATCATTAATTCAATTTTTTAAATCAGTCTTTTACTCCCTTTTTTTTTATCATCAAGCTTAATTAAATATTTTGGCACCGAAGGTGGAGGAAAAGAGAAGAAAATATTTTTGGACTTAATTTTGTTGATTTTATAGTTATTTTGGATTTTTGATAAAAGAGGCTAGAAGGGGCATAACTAGGGATTTCATACTTAAATAAAACTTAATTAATTCATTGCCATTATGATTATAGGATTAACCCTATCAGAGGTCCTAAACTACTCACATTCGCTTTTCCAATCCATAAAGAAGCTTAAAGGAGAGGAAAGAGGGATCTAAATGATGCAAATGAGATGAGCTGTTAAATGTGATTTATTCATGAATTTAAAGAAATCTTAAAAATCAATAAATCTGGATATGTAGTTCTATCAACATGAAAATCTTTCACAAAGTGTGCATAAAGTATTTTTGATTTCTTTTTTTCTTTTTTGTTTATGTCAATGCCTTACTTGGCCTTTGGTGGTGTCCAAATTGAATTTAATGACCTTTGATTTATTTAATCCTAATGCCAAGCTGATTAAACTAAGGTAGTTGGATAAATGCTACAAATTAGATTATGATATTCGGGTACACAAAATCTAACAATAAGATGAATAATTATACTGAATAAACGAATGAATGGCCATGTTGAACAAATTAGGTGTAAATTAAAATAAACAGTGAACAGAAAATTAGATGAAATGCAAAATTAAATGGATAATGGGCTACTCATGCATGGACAATATTGGATTAATAAGTTTAATATAGCATAAGCATGCTACATTAAATTTTGAATTAGTGAAAATTAAATGACAGAATTAAATGCACCTATTTGTTGGAATGGTCTCCTTTTATGTTGATGATCTTTGCTTAATGGGAGAGAACTTGATGTGGGATATAGATGGATAGTTAGGGCCAAGTGGGTTGAGTTGTTTTAGGCTAGTTGTGAGAACTGATTTTTAATTAGGGTAATTAGTGTTAATTATTTTGTTTATCCTAATTAACCTTGATCAGTCATTTGATTTGGGATTTTTATTCGAAATGACCCATTTGTAATTTTGTTTTCAGGGAGGACTTGCTTGTATTTTGGATAAAACATAGGGGCTATTTGCAAAATTTGGATAAACACCACCTTAAAGGTGGAGTCCAGCTCCTTCTCCCTCATTCCCTATCTCATCCGTCTCTCTCTCTTTGGCTCTTTCTTTCTTAGTTGAACCAGCCTAGCCCTCTCCCTCTCCAGCTCTCTTCCTCGTGTCAGCCGTTAGCCATCACCATCACCATCTTCTATTCATCTTCTTTTTGTTCCTCTTCTTAGTTCAAGCTTGAAGAAAGCTTTTAGAAGTGGGTTTTGAGGGAAATCAGTTAGATCAGTTATAGCTTAGTCTAGAGGTAAGTTTCTGATATGTTAAACATGTTATTGTAATTTGATTTCAAGAAATTTCATGAATTTCAGAGTATTTCCATTAATTTTCAAGTTTTGTCTCAAATGATGATTTTGTTAGAAATTATATGTTTTAATTTTGTTTAATAATGTTTTAGAATATGTTTTGAGTGTTAGAACATGTTTTCCAATGATTGGAAGAAGAAAGGATTGAAACAAACCTGAAATAGAGAATCCCGAAACTGGGATTCTTGGAATCCCAGAGTACCAGGTCGACCGGCCTAGGGTACTCGGTCGACTGGCCACAAAGAGTTTTTTGTCCATGGCGTTTTCTACAACTACAACATCTTGCATTGATTTTCTTTGTATTGGGTGTGACTATGATGTCGACCAGGCACATATGATTTTCTGTCAGTTGCGTTTTCTATAACTTTAACTCTTCTTTATCGAATTTCCTTTCTACTAGGTCTACCAGACATTAACGATGTCGACCAGACCCACTGTAGGTTGACTATGATGTCGATAGGACACACTGTATTTACCCAATTAGCGTCTAAACTTAGTTTCTATAGCATGTAAATGTACCCAATGATAATCCAATGACCTTGAAACTTTCGCCTAAAATTTTTACTGTGTGGCGTTAAGGACACTAGCCTCTTAACCAGCCAACCAACAAACACACCAAACAACAGCAGTAAAGGAATAGGAAAAAGAAAATTAAAGATAACACAATACAATACAGATCATTTGATTAATTTGACACCAACCCTCTTTTATTAATCAAAATTGTGGACAAACCCTTACAAAGAGTTGCAACATAACTCTCTGCAACACTCTCATACAAAGACCCTCTTGAATCTCTATCAGAACCTTTAGAACCTCGTCTTGGATTCTGTCTCAGGCTCTCCTTCTCTTGTCTCTCCCAGATCTGCAACCATACAGTCATTTTTAAACAAGTCTCTAGCCAATCAGATAGTGCCACCGAGGCTAATTGCCTGCCAACTTGGCCTCTCGATAGTTGTCAGTGCCTTGCTGGAAAATAACCCACCGATGGGCAGTTTGTTTGAGTAGTTGCATGCCACCTGTCATGCAATTGTTGGTCCAAGCAGTTCTGCATATGCCCAACACACTCCACAGACCAAACTACCATGGCGGTTTCTTAAACCACTCACCCAAGTGGCTGCCATGTCATTTCCAATCCAACCAGCAACTGTCTATGTGGAAAGGCACGCCATACAGTAACAACTGTGCCTTCCATGTGGGTCGTACCAACCTAAGCAGAAGGGAAAGGAACCCCATGCACCAATCCGGCATACCACAGCATCAATTCAGGCCTCGTGGGCCCAGGTGTGAGGGTGTGGGCCTCACGCACCAATTTCCCATTCGAGTCCCACCAATGTTCAACTGAGGCCACCAAGACCATTGGTAAGAATACAGTGCATATCGTGTGCCCACAGCATTCACCATCCCTTTTCCCATCTCACAGGCATACCTCCTACATAGTAGAGATATGTGCCACCCATTGTTTCTCACCTCCTGGGTATAGGCATCCGAGATTGAGGAAATGAGCATTTCGACCTCTTCCTGCAACCCAATCCACAAATCCTTTTGCACAATGATTCTCCTGCATGTTTGTCATGTATTCAATTCATTGGAAGTGGATTTGTTGCCAGAAAATACAAGGTTCGTCGAGGGTCAAAATTTGCCGCATGCAGCTCCCGCATGTCATCCCTGCAGCACTCGCAGCACCTGCACATCGTCGCTTGCAGCAACTGTAGCACGCGAACGACGTTGCTCACAGCAACCACTGCACTGTGTGCACACTGTCAACCACATAGCACGACGACTGCACACACCACGTGCAGCACAGCACGTTGTGCACATCAGTCACTGCACAACTATGTTATGCACCGACGTCCATAGCACCAGCGACCGAAAAGCGATACTCATCCACACCAACGGATCAATATGCAATGTTTAGCTATCATATCACAGTCCATATGCACCAATGAGCTGTTTGTGCAGCGGTTAGGTCTAGGAACACCCATTCCATCGCACCATCTACGCACCAACGTAGAATCACCATTTTAGGGGCTAACAGACCTCCCCCACCTGATCCAACAGACGTCCTCGTCTGGTGCAGAGGAAAACCACATTGTACACAATTGGATCTTTTTCACCTGTTGTTACAGACTCCTACAGCCTACAACACAATAAAAATTTTGCCAAATGCACCCACACTTGGTCTTATTACATCATTCAAGTGCTTACATCACATAAGTTAGAAGAATAATAAAATATACAACTATTTTACCTAAACAAATACAACAAGATACTTAAGTCATTCTAGCCTAAGTTTTCTTCCTCATCTCCAAGTCCATCTTCACAGTCAGTCATCAACCTTTTAGGTAAAAGGGTTAGGGTTTAGGGTTTGGGGCTTAGGGTTTGGGATTTGGGGTTTAAGGTTTGGGGAATAAGGTTTAGGGTTTAGGGTTTGGGGTTTCGAGTTTAGGGTTTGGAGTTTAGGGTTTAGGGTTTGGGGTTTGGGGTTTGGGGTTTAGGGTTTAGGGTCAGGGTTTAGGGTTTAGGGTTTCGGGTTTCGGGTTAGGGTTTCGGGTTTAGGGTTTCGGGTTTAGTGTTTCGGGTTTCTGGTTTCGGGTTTAGGGTTTAGGGTTTCGGGTTTGAGGTTTAGGGTTTGGGGTTTGGGGTCTGGGCATAGGGTTTCGGGTTTCGGGTTTTGGGGTTTAAGGTTTGGGGTTTAGGGTTTAAAGTTTGGGGTTTAGGGTTTTGGGTTTTGGGTTTTGGGTTTTGGGTTTCGGGATTGGGGTCTAGGGTGTAGGGGTTAGGGTTTAGGGTTTGGGGTTTGGGGTTTAGGGTTTAGGGTTTAGGGTTTAGGGTTTAGGGATGTTGTTGGTGTCCTAGCCGTGTCACCACTCTTCGCAGCGTCTTTGAAAACAGGGAGATACTTTTCCTCGTGAGCATAGAGGGGAAGGATAAAAGTCCGACCACTAAGATTGAGATGCAGCTGAGGAGTTGGCCTCATTTGAAAAGTATAGGATTCAAAATCGCAAAGGAAGTCAATCATAAGGAGGGCATCTGTGAAATTTAGAGCAATTTCAAGAAACTTGATCTTATGGAGGGAGTCTTGGATTTTGATTAAGAGACTTTCAGTTTGTCGGTTGAGAACAAACTCATTGTCATTAGCTCCTGTCCCATAGACAGGTGTATCAATAGTAGTCATAAGACTATCTGGGATGATCCCTTTTTTGATAAACGAGGTACTCGCTCATGTATCAATAAGGGCTTCAATGAGAAGATCATCTAAGGATGTAATACAAATCTGTGTGTAAAGGATATCTCCTTTGTATTGATGAAATTTAACATCTATGCTAGTATTGATCACGATAGATTTTTGTTTCCTGTCTGTAAGGTCGTCTTTTTGCCTAAGCTGTGTGTAATCGTCATCGTCTTCTTCCAACTTAGGAGTAGGAATGAGGACTGGGATAGCATCAGATAAATTCTGGCGCTTAATCAAATATTGAGAAAGCCTATATTCCTCAATTTCTTTCTAATATTGTCCTAACCCATTGAGGACGATATCCATAGCATGTTTTCCTCTGTTCTCCTGGAGAACTGCAAGGAAACAAGTTTTATGAAAATGAAGGCTATATTTTTCATTAATGAAGATAACATCTTCTTCTTTGCCTCCATTGGTTGTGGAGTAACCACAGTATTCACATAAGTGAATGTCTCTGGAGATACCAATAGAAAAGTGTATTGGTATATCAGGAGGAGGTGGGTTTTCCCTAAAATGCCAATGTTTTAGAGTCCATTTAGAAGTTTTCCAGTTCAAGGTTTGGTTTTTAAACTTACTATAAGGATTGGAAGAGCTTTCATCTTGGATAACAACCATGTTTAGTTGTATGTCAGAGGAAGAAAAGTATGTCTTCTTCTCCTGTATCAGTAGAAGTGAGAGAATCTTCATCACTAGTGCTCTCTGTGAAAATAGAATAGACTGATTCTTGGTCTATGTCTATTTTTTCGACTTGATATAAAATATCAAAGTCATATAGGTCAGCATATTGTAACATGAGTTCTACCATGTTAACACGTTCTGCTTTCCTATGTTTCTTAGGACAGTTTGGAGCAAAATGTCCTATTTCTCCACAAGTCCAACATTCTTTGTTAAATGTATTAGGAGGTTTATCTTTCCTATAATTAGGAATCTTTTTATTGGGAGAATCATTTTTCTTCCAATATCTTCTTTTTTTGAGCTTTTTAGCTCTCTTGTCTGGGTTTTTGAAAGTTCTTGACTTTCTAAAATTGTATGATTTCTTTGGGTTCCTTTTATAAGGAAAGAAATCAGCATCTCTTCTTTGTTTAAATCTTTTATGTTTGGATTTATTTTTTCTGTGTTTATGTTCAGAGCATCCCCATTGGATAGGGAGTTCATCATCCCTTTCGTCTTTGAAAGAGATTTCTGAAAATGCTGAGTCAAGCAGCTTTCTTTCTTTCTCGTTTTTTCTTCTTCGAGAAATATAGTCTTGGGTGAAGTTAATTCTTTCTCCTAAGGTATCATCTTTAAGATATTGGATTCCATCATATTTTCCCTGCCATTCTTTATAGGCTAAAAGAATGTATTCTCCTATGATGGGTATTTTTCTAAAAAATTCATCCTTTAGGGAATCATCTTCACATTTATAGAATATGGCCTTAAAATTGTTGCTATATTCTTCTATGTATTTTAATTTACATAGCTTGAGCTGGGAGAGCTTGAACTTTGCTTGTTCTAGCTTTTCATTGGGAGTCCTGGCTCTGGTTTGGCCTATGAATTCTCTTGTGATAAAATAAATATATCCGTCTACATTTCTTTTATCTTTATATTCTTCTTCATATCTTTGAAGTAGAAGAATATCATTCTGGGTAAGACCTCTCTTTAGATTCTGGATATAGGTCTTTACTATCCCTTTCATGGATAGTTCCGCATAGGAGTGACAACTGTCAGCATCCCATTCTGGGTTCATAGTAAAACAGATTTCCATCTGTTCTTTCCATTGGGCCAGGGCCCTTTCTATGTTCCTAACTCCGTCCAAATTTAATTGGATTCCAACTGGGTTTATAGGCTTTTCTGCCATAAAATTCTTTTCTTCAAAGATATGACTCTTTGTAGGAAAAGGTTCTATGTCCTTTGCATAGATTGGAGTTTTAAAGACAGTGTTGGTTTTTATGACTTCATCTTCATCCCCATCAATATTTATAACATTGAGGTGGATCTGAGGAGTAGGTTGGGATTCTGAAAGAATCGTTTGTTCTTTAAGAATAGTTTCAAGTTGTTCAAAACTCTCAGCTTCGTGAATTTTCATCATATTTAGACTATGATGTTCAGAGGCTGAAGATCCAAAAAGACTGTTAGAAGAAGCAGATTTTTGTAGCTTGATCATAGGTCTTTTTATATCAGGAATAATTCCTAGAGATCTCCGAGGATGGTTTTGATCCATTAGTCCGGCCATGTGTTGGGGAGGAGTATGAAACTCTTCTTCAAGTTCTTGATTAGTTTTTGGAGTTACTTTGGTTGGTAACCCAAATTTTAGAGAAACATTATTTTGCTCATCTTGGTGTACAAAGTCTAAGACATTGTACTTCTCTTGAGGGGCAGGGTGGATTTTTGGAAAATTCCACATGCCTATATCTCTGAGGAGTCCTTTAGTTGGCATCTTTTTAAAGGTATAATCTGACATTTCCTTAGAGGTTCTGACTAGAACTTGCTCGTTTAGTCTCCCTCTTTGGATATGGAATAATAATCTATCTTGAGCGAAGTTAGTGAACATAACTCTGCTTTGGTGCTGGACAGAGATTATCCTATCGTGAATATCATAATTTTCATATTCACGAGTGGCGACCATTAGTTTGATATGCTTTGCAGCTTGCAAAGGCAAAACAAACCCTGGGATAACACTAAAATAGGCAATGTTTTCTTGAAGATTTAATTGCCCTATTCCAACTATGCTTTTGAGAAAGGTCTTGGCCCTTTCATTAACAAGGATAATACATAGTTTAACATCTGGGTCAGGATGGTGTAATCCTTGCATCTTACATTGGAATAAACCAAAGGAGACATAGGAGAAGCCGGCCTTCTCCGCGTTATCTATCAAGGTTGGATTAAATACATCAAACTTTTGGTGTATTTGGTTAACCTTGTGATAATTACCCCATTTGGTAATCCTGTAAGTTTTCCCTTTTGGTCTTTTGCCTAGAATAAAAAGGTCTTCATGTCTAACAGGGGGAAGTTTTTGTTCTCTGATACAATCGGCAACAATTTGCCATTCTTTATCACCGAATTCATTCCAATTCATTTTGGGTTTCTTTTTGGTGACTTTCTTCTTTAATTGTGTTCCAAGGTTTTTTAAATGGAACATATTAAGTTCTGGGTTTCCTCCTAGAGGATTTTCTGGTGGTTTAAGGTGGGTAGCTATGGTTCTTTGGATAGGAATTGTAACCCTTTCTTTATTGGAACCTTTTAACAAGATGTCAATCTTGTTCTCCTGAGCTTTAGCTTTGTTATCAGCTTTCTCCATATTATGTTGGAGATGGTCAATCTTGCTGTGTAGCTCTTTCATCATAACTTGTTGTATGTTATGATTACTTTGGTTTTGTCTGAGTATACTATTACGAAGCTCTTTCAGTGGCTAGATATCTAATAGTATATTAGCATAAGTATCTTCTATAAGTTTGATATTTCTATCAAAGTTTTGGAGGATTTCTTCCTTAGTGAGTTCAACTAAGGCTTTTATCCTTGCTTCTGCAGAATTAATAGTATTAGTAATTCCTTGGATGGGATACTGATAGTGGACTGTGGCAAGATGTGACCTTAGCTGGGAGATTTCATCTCTAAGATGGAGATATTCTCGTTGTAACCTATTGTCTATGTCTGTAAGTAAGGCATATGTACTGGTAAGATTTTGATAAGTATTATCACCAGTGTCTTTAATAGGTTTAAACTGTGTAGCAAGGGAATTAAGTCCATTGCTAAGGTTGGTTTGGTATTCATTAAAAATTATAAAAAACTTTTCAAGTCCTTCTCTAAGGTTTTCTTGATTTGTTTCTATAATCTTTTCATGAGAGAGAATTTCTTCCCTTAATTGTACTAAGGCTGTGGTTAGAAAATTCTGGGATTTTCCTATTGTTTGGGTTAGTTGTAAGCTAGTGAGCTTTTCTAACCTTTCTCTTTGCATTAAAAAATTATGGCCTCCTGTCATAATTATATGCTGGACTTTTTCTAGGAAATCATCCATGGATAAAAATTCAGCCTTCTGTGTTTGCATGTGGTTTTCATATCTTATAATATTCATGATTCACTTTCCACATATTCTGCGCCGGTAGCTTTTTCTAAGCTTTTAAGTCTTTTAGATATTTGGAATATCCCTTGATTAATTTGTTCCATTTCTTGGAACATTTTTTCTTGGAGTCTTCCTGTAGAACAGATTTGTTCATACAAATGTTGGAAGGCTTCTGCATGGTTTCCAGGAATCTGGGTAACTAATGAGTTGAGCGAATGCTCTGCTAAATCTAACTTTAGATTTATCTCATTAGCTATTTCTGATTGTGTGAGGTTTATCTTACCAATCATTTCAGTTAACCAGTTAATCCTATCACTAAGGAAGTTTCCTAGTGCGGCTAGGTGACTTAGTGTAGGCTTTGGTTCTGTGATGTGGGCTGTATGATTAGAAGGTTGTTCTTCATATCAGCATTCAGAACTGGGTCTATGATCTTCATCTAGAAGAACATAGTTATTTTCCCTGAAATTTTCTTCACCGTATAGTCAGGTATATATAAGGCCAATAAGAGAAGTACCTTTTCTACTCATTATTAACCGGGGAGTATCTTTCTGCAATTTCCAAGATTATTTCTTGGATAGCCTGTTCATACATGGACTGCTGTCTTTGTAAGCAGCCTATTATTTCTGAAAAGTCATCATAAGGAGTCTTCTTATGGACTTGGATATAATCCTTCCAAAAAGGATATTTGTTATGAACTTTAATTTGTCTTATACAACAGATAACAGCAGCAATAGTTTTTCTATTGTGCATAATGATATTAGCATATCGGTCTGGTCTATTGAACTTAAAAAGTTCTTCTATTCCGTGGTTCCTTATGCTAATTCTGACTATATTAATGATGTATCTCATAAGTTGAGGAGTACATCTGCATATGGGGTACTCTGTGCTAAACCTATTTATACATTGCAGGTACAGATCAGGTCTTAGGAAATTAGGCACTTTGGGAGTTTTAAAGCGCCTATGCTCTTTCTTGAGGTCGTCCACAAGGTCTCTCAAAAGAGGTTCTGAGGGTATGGGCAACAAATTGCTCCATGTGCCTGGGCAGTATATGCATTCTGCAATGAATTCAGGAGGCATATATAATTGAATAACTCTTTCGTAATTATTCATGATAACTACCGGAAGATTCTGTGCCTTGTTTGGCCAATTTTGCCAAATGTCCTCCTATTTCTATTAGACCTTGCTGTATAGAGGCCTTATATCCTTCTTCAGCTCTTAAAAGCCTGTTGAAAGAGACTAAGAAATATCCTTTTGGATCTGTGCCGTAGGCTTCTTGAAATTGAGCCCACCTAAAGTGTCTATGATATCCTCGGATATGCTGCATACAAAAGTATACTTCCATTATCAATTTCCTATGATCTACATAGATGGCATATTGATAAGGGTTAAGAGTCTTGAGGAACTCTTCTGTGCTATAGTTGTCTAAAGTGTTTTGAATTATTTTAAACAACATGGTTATATATTCTGGGTTCCATTGTTGGATAGGGAAATCATTAACCAGAGTTCTAATATTGGTTAAATAATATCTGGGATTAGTAGATTCTCCATTAGATGGATCAGCTACTAATTTCATAATATTAGACAATTCTTCTCTAATGTCTATATGTAATTCAAGCACTTCTCTATGTATAACTGGTATTTCAGGGATAGGCCTTAAATAAGGCTTAACTGGTTCAGGAATCAAGTTTTCCTGGTTAGCAAAAGTCATAGCTTCTTGGAATGTAGCTATGTGTTCTGGGATGTGTAAGCAAAAGTGTTCATATGCTTCATAATACTGTGCAAGTAGACTATTAATGAGATTGTTTTGTTCTGGGAGAGTCTTATTAAGAGTCATCTTAATTTGTCTGAGTCTTTGCAAAAATCCTAGCAGTTGACTTCTATGTCCTTTTAGTACATCATAGAGGTCTGGTCTCCTGCCTTCTTGAGCTAAGATGTCTTCTAATAGAAGATGTCTTTTTCGTTCCTCTATTATGTCGAGGATAGACTCTATGTGAGGAAAATTAAATCCAGGGTAAGGACTTTGGAAATTAAGTTTTAACCTCTCTAGATGAAAGTCTATAAGACCCATGTAAATAGCAGACCGGGGATCTGAGTAGGCTACATATACTGGATTTTGCCAAGTTCTTTCGAAGTAAGCTACTTCTTGAAAGAGAGGCAACCCTGCTAAGTGTATAGAAGGGTTGAAAATCTGCGCTTGTCCAGATGTTCCTGGACGGTGTGCCATATGAACAATCTGCGCTTGTCCAGATGTTCTTGGACGGTGTGCCATATGAACAACTTTGGTTGAACAGTCAACCAAGTTGGCTTGCTTTGATACCAATTCTATAGTACAAAAACAAAAAACAAAAAACAAAAAACAAAAAACAAAAAACAAAAACAAAAGGAGCAAAAACACAAAACCAAATATGGATGTTAGTAAGAACACGCAGTCAGATAACAAAGCTTTAAACAGTAAGAGAGACTGGGAGTATAGGAATGCTACGAATGAGAAGCAAGGGAATAGTCTTCAGGGTGCTCTTCCACAAGATAACAATCTTTCATACTAAGTTAAAATTGTATGTAACAGTTGTGGGTTATGGTCCACCTATGCTTCCGGTCAACCTAGGTCTCCTTCTTGTGTAAACTCCGCGAGTCTACCTGGGGTCAACAGTTTTGTACTGTTTCCATCAGAAGGCTTATCAGGCCTCCTCAGGACGAACAACGATTACTGTGTTAGGTGATATTGCTACATGACTCATCTTCAACCACCTACAGCACTTAGGACTGTCGGATAAACAAAGCCTTAACGCCACATGGCTCCTTGGCAAAATATCCCGGGTGTCCACTCTGAGGTATAGGTCTTACTATGGCCTTAACACAACATATCACGGGCTGCTACTATCATGCATGATGCATTGTTTCAAGAAGAAGTGGATCACAGAAACATGAAGGTGAAATATAACAAACAGATATTACATAAAACTTTAAACAAAGTACAAAGAAGAGATTACAAAGTAGAGAGAGACGCCCATCCGGCTACTCCGACAGGGCCTTTAGCCTATCATTACCTCTATTTCTTCAAAGCTTTCCTAAGGGGAGAAGTTCCTATATCTATTACAAACCAAACATCCCTTTATATAGACAGGTCAGGGATTCGGATTTCAAACTTCTAAAACTAAAATGAAGATAAAGATCTCATAAAGAGATCACATGTGTACACTGTGCAGAAAAGAGATTATATGTCTCTACTGTGCAGGAGCGGTCTTCAATGTATAGACTGCTTTTGCCTTGAGCTGTGCGAAAGGCTTTGTATCGAGCCTTGAGCCTGGATAAAGGAGCTTCTTTTTGTCAGATGCTGTCTGCTTCTTCAGTAATATCTGTGCTGCAGTCATTATTGACTATTCCTTCTTTTTCAGTAAGGCTGCTGAGTTGTCTCTTCATTCCTGTAGTGGAGTCTACTGGAGCAATGAGCTGGGCTTGTTCCAAGATCCGGGGAGTGTTCATGCCGATAGCAGTGATTTCTGGGAGAGAACTGGGGAGTACAATATGTAAAGGAGCATGTCCCTTGTTTACTTTTTCTACTGTGCCTGATCCAATGATCGTTTCTGCTTGGATTACTATAGATGGAGAATAATATAAGGTATACCAAGCTTCTCCTTCTGGGCTTCCTAGCTGTAAGCTGAGGTCTTCTAGTGAGAATGCTCTTTGTCTTAGGACATCTGGACATGTCCATATTTCTGGGGCACCAACCAAGTCTTCATGAGAGATGGTGATTCTATCTATGTCATCTGGGATAATTCTTATGAGATAAAATTCTCCTGTGGCCAAGATATATGTTATAAGGGAATATGAATATTCCTTAATTGTCTTCTTTAAAACCTTAGCAGCTTCAAGGGGCAAGATCTTAAGGTTTTCTTCATTCAGGATATTAATATATCTGACGAATCCTGTGCTGAGCAATGTTTCTTTCCTTCCTTCTTGGAATTCTGATATTACTTCACCGGTGAGCCATATCCAGGGGATGGCATCTGTGCTTCCAGGTATCAGAGTCATTCCAGGTTCAATGATCCCTTGGCAGATTTGGGACATAAGAGTAGCTCCTCGCGTTATGAGGCTGGTCTTTTCAAGGTTAGGTTGTCTGTCTTTGGTCTGGGCTGAAAGGATAATCTGGAAACTATGCCTTTTATATGTATACGTCTGTGCTTCTCCGACTATGTCAGAGTATGAAATATTTCCTGTGCTGTTAACCAATTCTTTTTTATATAGGTCAGCTTGAATTTTTTCCTGTGCCATGATGAATCTCATTTCCCTCATTGTTCTGAGAGCTACTATTATAGATTGCTTAGCCTCTATTCTTAGAGCATGGCTAAAAGCATTCCATAAATTATCAGCTATTAGGAGTTCTGGTTTGGTAAACTCCTTTCTGAGTGCTCCAATTTGGAACTGATTCTGTGCATAGCAATTTCTGAGGAAGACATTTCCTACCATATTTTTTTTGGAATATTCTTCTCTGCAGAAACCAGGGGGATATAGGGCTTGGTCTATATCTTCAAGAATTCTGGGTGGTCCAGTTTTCTCTCTAGGAGAAGCAGGGACTCTGCTATTCACTTGTTGCAAGTTTCATCTGTGCTTTCCTCATATTTGAGGGTTTTTGAAGGCGGATTTCCTTCGCTGGATTCTCCTTCACTGTGCTCGTCTGCTTTTATTACAAGACCTTGCATTTTCTTATATTCACAAAATTGCAGGTACTGTGCATAGTCAGA
The DNA here is from genome assembly GCA_029852735.1 of Persea americana. Taxonomy (NCBI): domain Eukaryota; kingdom Viridiplantae; phylum Streptophyta; class Magnoliopsida; order Laurales; family Lauraceae; genus Persea; species Persea americana. The sequence goes on from CM056812.1 coordinate 58,256,164, forward strand.
GTCCTGACTCATCTGTGCATGGTCAAGTCCTTGACCGTCTCTGCCTCTTCCTCTAGATATTATTCCTCTTCCTCTTTTGCCAAAACCACTTATCATCTGTGTGGTGAAATATTCAGCAATATCAGGATAGTCTGGGTTGTAGGCGAATATTTTTTCCCTGGAGACTATATCAGCTAGTTCATTAGTCTTTCCAGAAACATGTTTAACATCATAATCAAATTCGTTTAGAAA